>CM062804.1:874191986-874791986 GCA_031772625.1 Pinus tabuliformis
GACTCCCATTTGTATTCGAACTCTATTGTAATAGAAATTCCTATGAAGGCTCATGATTTTATTAATTAGAGAGGATTAGATCTCATAGATATCGATTGAATCTAGCCATGGTGGCATATTATGTAAAGGGATCTCTTCTCTATAAATAGGTATATTTTCGACTCTTCACAGAGGGGGGATCGATGATGTGAGAACCACTGTTGTATTTTTTTTAGTTAATAGAAATATTAGCTGTAACATATTATGTTTTAACCTTAGATTCATTCAGATTTTAGTCCTATTATATCATGCTCCTTTGTTTTTAGTTTTCATAGTTTATTGATTCCTTGGAAATCTGTCAAACAACTCCAACTTCCTTCAATTTGTTGTGATGACTGTGAATGCCCTTATCTACCTTAGTAAACCAAATATTCCTTAGTTTCCATAAAACACCATTGTACATTGTTGTTTTTCTTTGACTAAATCCATGCCCAATGGTGGCTTCCCTCCCACTCTTTCACCCAAAAAATAAAATAGAAAACTAGAGTTAGCCATTTGCATTCTTAAAATGTATTGAGAGAGCCCTCTCAGATTTGAAGGGATAACTTCCAATTAAAAGTTGGTTTGAAATAGTTACACTGGGTTGAAAGGTTGACACAGCCCGACCCCCACCAACCCGATTGATAACTTTTTTGTGCGTCTGCGGGGAGTCGAAAAGCTCCTTTTTCTAGGATTCTTTTCAAGTCTCTTCTTTCTGATTCTTGAGGGTAATAGGAAATCAGAAGTTGTGAAGGTTGTGATATTACCTTGGAGACTCCACTCTTAAGGTACACTAAAGATCTAAGTTTCATGGTGACTCCACTGCTTGTAGATCAATACCTTGAAGAATTTTCAAGATGAGTTCTACTGCAAGTCTATTCCAGTCATCCGTGAACATAAAGTTTCTTCCATTTACAAGCTCAAGTGATGGATTCAGTTTTATCTATGAGTTTCCCATATATGATCCACTACTGATTTTGTTAAAGCACAGTTAACAAGCCTAAGTGTTGGATCAACTCTTTGTCTGGCTATAGAGATTTTATATTGCTTGAATTAAGCAGGTGGATTTTCAGATGTTAGAATATGACATAAATAAGTTTGTTGAACAAGCATTTCCTTCAGCTTTAGGTTACAGTTTGCAATTTTATTTTTAGTTTAGTGAAGTGGTTTTGAATGTAGTCTTCATATGGTATCAGTTGAATGGTCAGGAAAGTGGTATTCTATTTCTTTGTTGCACCATAGGGGTGCATCATCCCCATTGGAGCCAATGTTATCCATGATAACCACTAAAAATAATTTTTAGTTTTATTAGATAGCGTTTCCACCACTGATATTTACAAATATCAGTTTCTTTTTCTAAAAGAGATTTTTTTGTTTCACATTTGAAGATTGAAGAAGGAAGGACAAGTCTATTCTAATTGTTTTGGATAAATTCCCATATTCTCTAAAATCCATTTCTCTCACTCATCCCATTTCATCTGTAGACCCATTTCCAACTCTAACTGTAACCCATTCCAACTCTAACCATAACTCATTCCAACTCTAGCCATGACCCATTCCCCTTTGAAATACTTTATATATTCAATAGTCCTTTTTATAAAGCTGATACCCGCAGAATACATCGCTATCAGCCCTTCCCTTTTTCCTTTGAATACATCTCTACTTATGACCACTTCATGATTGTGATTGTGATATTGTATATCGTAATATCCCTTCCTGTCGATTATCATATCCAAGTCCTCTTTCACTGGTCGATTGCGATATTACATAGTCTGTTGATTGCGATATCATAATTCTCCACCAATATCGCATATCACAAAACCTTCCCGCCTGTCACAATAAAGTTATTCTCTCCCCCATTGATTTTGATATCACAGTTCTCTGTCGATATCACATATCACAAAATCCTCCACTGATATCACATATCGCCACATCCCCTGCTGATTGTGATATCCCTCCTCCTCATCGATTGCGAATTTTTTCTATTGTCGACTGCGATATCCCTTCTCCTGTCGATTGCGATATTGCAATCATTGATCGCATAGTCAAAGTTCTTTCTCCTTGAAATCCTTTCCAACTTGCGATTGTGATCTACGAGAAACCTCCCCGAATGCGATTTTTTTATGTGTTGTGTTCTATAAACCATCAGGTTCAGAAAATTGGGAAATTACTATGAATTAGTGTTAAGAGGACCCTCTCCCGTGTTGCGATTGCCATGTAAAAAACGTCTGGATCGAAAGAATAGGTTAAATCATCTCAGATCAATAGTCCAGATAAATGAACATTAAAGTATGTATTTTTCTTCCTCTTCGTGAGACAACGAGGGTGTTTTTCAACATTTCTTTAGCAACATGGTCATTAAACAGAGCAGGAGAACACAGGGAAACAAGGCACAAAAGTAAGCAAAACAAGGAGACAACAAGGCACTCTCAACACATTTTACCAGAAACAACACAGCAAGATTCGAAGAGCTAGATGTTTGAGTTTCCAAAAATACAGTGCCATGCTACAACAATTTGCTTTTCCTAAATCAATGAAAGTGTTAGATAGGTTCTATTCATACGACTCCCATTTGTATTTGAACTCTATTATAACATAAATTCCTATGAAGTCTCATGTTTTATTAATCAGATAGGATTAGATCTTATAGATATCAAATGAATATAACCCAGGTGACAGATAATGTAACGGGATCTCTTCTCTTCTCTATAAATACGTATATTTTCAGCTCTCCATAGGGAGGGATTGATGATGTGAGAACCACTGTTGTATTTTTTTCAGTTAATAGAAATATTAGTTGCAACATCTTCTGTTTAAACCTAAGATTCATTCTAGAATCAGTCCTATTCTATCATGTTCCTTTGTTATTAGTTTTCATAGTTTACTTATTACTTGGAAATCTGTCAAACAACTCTAAGTTTCTTCAATTTGTTGTGATTACTGTGAATGCCCTTATCCACCTTAGTAAACCAAAGATGCTTCAATTTCCATAAAACATCATTGTTCATTGTTTTTTTTCTTTGACTGAATCCATGCCTAATGGTGGTTACCCTGACACTCTTGCACCCAAAAAATAAAATAGAAAACCAGAGTTAGACATCTGCATTCTTAAAAAATATTGAGAGATCCCTCTCAGATTGGAAGGGCTAACTTCCATTTAAAAGCTAGTTTGAAATAGTTACATCGGGTTGAAAGGTTGACACAACCCAACCCCCACTAGCGTAGTTGTTAACTTGTTCCATGCCACAACCCCATGGGGTTTTAGCTCACTAACTGGGGTTACTATCTTTAAACACAAATAACTCACAAACCATGAAAAATTGTGGCATTCCATATATCAACGGAAATATTTCGACTAGTAGAATCCATATAGAAGATCCTTGGCTTAGAATAGGATGATTCTTCAAGTAAAAATTCTCATGCAAGATCGGGGAAGCCCTTAGTGTTGCTTGGCTTGACATCAATGGAAACCACTAATCAACACCTAGTTTGAGGAGTAAAATATGTGTTGATGTCATGTAGCATAATGTGTGTTAAATGGAGGAATTGGAGAAATTTTGAGACAATTTGAGTGCAGGAGCTTAACGTAACAACAAAGAGAGACTGTAGGAGGTTTTCCACCTCCTTGACTCCTTAAATCAGCAAAATATTACCACCCTGTGTCTCATCAACTCAAGCTCATTGGTAACCAAGCAAGCTGACATCATGGAAGCTAAGCTAGTGTAGTTCAAGGGAGATCTAGATCCACCTATTCCAGAGTTAGGGAGACAAACATCCCTATTTTCTAGAGAGATGTTGGTAGCTACCCTTTTGTATAAATAAACATGCTAAGGAACTCATTAGGATTCGAAATTTTATAGTAGCTAAGAGGCCATTGAGCTGAAGCACTTATGACTATTATTTTGATGATATATTTGAAATTTCTGGAATGATAGCGAGGGGTTTTATCTTGATCCATCACTGAGTTAGTTTAGAGGGCTGAAGCTCTTGGGTTTTTTCCCAACCCTAGTAGCCTAGGTCTCTATTCTGTATTTATATTTCTATTAGCCTAGAATGTTGATTAGTTTTTATAGTTCAGTAGAATTTATTTATATTTATTTTTAGCCTAGAATGTTGATTAGTTGTTGTAGCTCAGTAGAGTATAATTCCTCAAAATGTTTGCAACTATGACACCTATCTCACCTCTCTCATGGGAGCATCATTAGAGGACTCCACCATCATAGCCCAAAAACAGTGTGTGATTTCTTCTCTATGATTTCTTGGAAAAGTTTACATTTGGTATCTCGCTTCACATGTGATTGTTGTAGCTTAGAAGCTAATTCATTGCATAGATCAAGTTCTTAACATTAGTTAGATAGTTTGTTTATGATTTCTCAGAAAGGTTTACATTTGGTATCTTGCTTGACATATTATTTTTGTATTTTCAGAAGTAGTTCATTATATAGATCAAGTTTTTAGCATTAGTTAGATACTTTCCAAATTCAATTCATATTTTCCACCATTAACTGTAATATTTTGCAAATGAAATGAGGAACAAGTGAATGTGATGTTGCAGGGTTTTGGATCTATATGCAAGGAATGTTTTCACTAATTCCACCTCAGACTTCTCCACTCTCTTCTGATGAATGCCAGCCCATGTTGTTGATCTCTATTTTTTGGTCGCTGTAATCAACCATCTTAGCCCAAATCCAGCCTTCCTGAAGTGTTGGGCTTGGACATGGGTTTTGGTCACCTTCACTACATTCCCCAAAGCCTTCATTTATCTTGTCATCACTTCATCCCATCATCCTTACGCTCCAAACCCGCTTGGCTAACTTCATGTACCATTTCAAGACTTCTTGTAGCATTATAGGAATCCTATAGCAACATCCTATAACACACATATAACTGCCTATTTTGACCCTGTTTTGACCTATAATGATAACGTAGATTAGTTTAGGAGTAGTTTGAACCCTCACCTTGTACTCCATGACCATAAGTACCACCTAGGCCATAACCTTCTTTCCTTTTTGCTTTCTTGCAAGAGTGAATATCATTTGTTCTCTCATTCCAAATTTGGCAATTAGGACCTTACTTGACCTATAAGTGTCAATTAGATAAATAACGCATGAACTCTTGAGTTGTGAATTGGTAGCATGATCTTATATTTTCAAGAAAACCTGATGGCTAGATGATTGATTATAAATTAGAGTAGTTTCATTTCTACAACTTAGCATAATTATTTGTAGGTTTTAATCCCATACAGAAATTACCTGCATACGAATTCTAAAACACAGAAAATAAAAAATGCGAGAGCATATCACATAAAACACATATACACAGAGATTTTCCCCTGGATCCCAAAATCGGGACTACTAGCTTGATTTTTCATTATATTCCTTTCAATGTTACAATACATATATATACATGCCGAAGCATCCAATACCATGGACCGAAAACCATCGCGTCCAAAAACATGTGCGAAAATCATGCAGAAAACCATAGGTGGGTTCGCCCATCCTAACATAGGGTCCAAAACCAAAATTTTCTAGGGCGCTGCCCCAGACCCCATAAAGTGGGGTTATGGGTATGCCTAAAACCCCCTGTGACCCCATCCCCTGCTACACAATCGGCGCAATGAAGGGGGGCTCCAACCCCCCGATAAACTACGTGGGATAGTCATGGAAAGAATATAACACAATCCAACATTTTCCCACTTGTTGTTTTCTTTCCACAGGGGGCCATAAGAGAGCTTAGTCATTTTTATAGCCCTGAAATGCCCATTGTCTCTCTACACCAAGAGAAATTCTTAGAGCTCATAGATTTTGTCAATGCATCTACAGTGTTATTCAAAGTGTCCACCTTTACCAGCAACAGCTTTTTTTCTTCTATTATATCCCTCACAAAGTGATACTGAACATCAATGTGCTTTGTCTTTGAATGATATGTAGGGTTCTTTGCCAAGAAAATTGTACTTTGGTTGTCACGGTCTATCCCTATAGCTCCTTGTACTAACCCCATATTTGAACACAATCTCTGCAACCAAACTGCTACCTTTCTTTCATGAGTGGCTACCATGTATTCTACCTCTGTAGTTGATAGTGCCACTATAGATTGTTTCTTACTCATCCAACTAAATACACCTCCAAATAGGTTAAACACATACCCACTTGTAGATCTTCACTGATCTAGATCTCCAGCCCAGACTGCATCAACAAAGCCACAAATATCTGACATTCTATCTAATCTTGACCTTCCTTGGTAGCACAAACCATAATCACTAGTGCCATGCAAATACATGAAAGCCTGCTTTACTGTTGTCCAGTGCTCCTTCCCTGGTTTTGACATAAACCTGCTTAATACTCCCATTGCATGTACAATGTCTGGTCTAGTAAAGAACATTTCATACATCAGGCTACCAACTGCACTTACATATGGAATACGGGACATGTCCTCTTCCTCTTCTTGTGTCTTGGGACACTGTTCAGCAGATAACCTCACACCTACAGGAATAGGAACCTTCACCAGTTTACTATCCTACATACTAAACCTCTATAGTATTGTCTCAACATTCTTCCTCTCGTTTAACTAGAGCTTCTTCTTTGCCCAATCTCTTTTAATTTCCATGCCCAAAATATAGTTTGCAGCACCAAGATATTTCATGTCAAATTTGGAGGACAATTGGGTCTTCAAATCCTGGATAATTTCTTTGTCATTTCCAATCAGCAACATATCATCCACATACAAGAATAGATAAATAACACAGTCACCAATTAATTTAAAATACACACAGTGATCTACTTTGCTTCTGGTGAAGCCAAGTCCCTGTATAAATGTATCAAATTTCTGATACCACATCCTTGGTGACTGTTTTAACCCATACAAAGACTTCTTTAACTTGCATACCAGTTCTTTCTTACCCTTCACTGCAAAGCCTTCAGGTTGCTTCATGTATATTTCCTCTTCTAGATCCACATGAAGAAATGTTGTGTTCACATCCATCTGTTCTACCTCAAAATCAAAAGCAACAACAACAAATAAAAGTAATCTAATAGAAGTTACCTTGGCAACAAGAGAAAAAATATCACCAAAATCAATTCCTGGCACCTGTGAATAACCTTTTGCTACCAATCGAGCTTTCTATTTCTCCACCTTTCCTTCTTCATTTGTCTTCTTCTTGAACATCCATTTGCTGCCAATGGGTTTCCTTCCAGCCGGAAACTCCACTAGATCCCAAGCCTCATTTTTGTTCAAAGATGCCATTTCATCAACCATGGCCTCTTTCTAGAGTTTGCCATCCTCTGAATCTACTTCTTCCTTCACAGTTCTGGGATCATCGTCAGTAATATATAAAGCAAAATTTGAATAGAAAGCAGATGGAATATACCTTTTTGGCTACCTTCTTTCTCGAATTGATCTTCTCACACCCAGAGTTTGTGGCTCTTCATCTTTTGATTCCTCCTCTGCTGTAGAGTCTGATTCTTCCCCCTTAACCTCAAACTCTATCTTCTCAGGTTCGTTTGGTTGGACTTCATGTTTAATAACATCTTTTACCTCTCTGAACACCACATTTTGGTTGTATACAACCTTCCATGTGACTGGGTTCCAAAGCTTACACCCCTTTAAACCATCCTTATACCCAATAAAGATGCACTTTTCAGATTTACTATCCAACTTGGTTCATTTCTCCTTTGGAACATGTACATATGCATCAAATCCAAATGCCCTCAGATGTGAAAGAGAGGGTTTCTTACCAGTCCATACCTCTTGTGGAGTATTATCCTCCAACGGTGATGAAGGTGACCTATTGACCAGGTAACATGCAGTATCCACCGCCTCTGCCCTGAATTCCTATCCTAACTCGGCACCACTGAGCATGCTTCTTGCCCTTTCCATCAACGTCTTATTCATTCTTTTTGCAACTCCATTTTGCTGAGGTGTATATGGAGTAGTCTTTTGTCATGCTATACCACACTTCTTACAGAATTCTTCAAATTCCTTGCTACAAAACTCTCTACCATTATCTATCCTCAGCGCTTTTATCTTCTTCTCTGTCTGGTTTTCCACCAGAGCCTTAAATTCTTTAAACTTGTCAAAGGCTTCAGATTTCTTCTTAAGGAAATATATCCATGTATTCCTTGAGAAGTCATTTATAGATGATACATAGTACATGGACTTACCCAGTGATGGAACCTTCACAGGTCCAAACACATCACTATGCACAAGTTCTAATATTTGTTTCACCCTTTTACTACCAGAGGGGAAACTCACCCAATTATGCTTCCCATATACACAATTTTCATAGAAATCAAAATCCAGAGAGCTATTACTCATACCTTCTACCATACCTTTACCGTGAAGTATTTGAAGGCCCTTCTCTCCAATATGTCCAAGCCTTTTATGCCAGAACATGGTCCCCTCTCCAGAGACCACTAGATTTTCTACTCCACTTTCAAGAACAACAGAATTGTTGCACCCATTAATAATAGTGCTATCTTGCAGCTTGTATAGAGTACCAATTCAAACTCCCCAAATAAATACCAGTGCTCCCCAAACCATTTTATAGGTATCCTTCTCGAACAGTATTTTTACACCTACATCATCCAGCTTGCTTACAGAAATCAGATTTCTGGCCAATGTAGGAATAGCAGAACACCCGGAAGTGTTCTAACCCTTCCACATTGCAACTTCAAATTTACTTTTCCACAACCAATTATTCTATCCTTCCTATCATCCCCTAAGAAGACATCACCACCATCGTATTTCTCATACTCGCAGAACCACTCTCTATGGGGAGTGAAGTCAAAGGATGTACTTGAGTCAATCAACCATGCCTCATGATCTACATGTGTACTTGAAGAAGCCAAGTACACATACCCACCTTCATCTGAGGTGGTTTTCGCCTCTGCAGAAGGAGCATCATTAGATCCCTTTCCTTTATCATGAACTTTAGATTTACAGTCCCTTTTGACGTGCCCTTCCTTTCCGCATTTCCAGCACACCACCTTTACAAGTTTTCCTGGAGATTTAGATCTCCCTCTAGAATTATATCTCCCACTCGATGACTTACTTTTGTTTTTGTTCTGGGACCTTCCTCGTACAAACAAGGCATCATGATTTTGGTTCTCCATATTTTTCTGTCTCATCTCCTTCATTAGCAAGGATGAGACTATTTCATCAAACTGAAAGGCAGTTGCATTGCTACCTATAGCAATAACCAGACTATCCCACGAATCTGGTAGAGAACACAACAAACTGATGCACTTATCTTCATCTAAAATTTTAATATCTGAACAAATTCTAACTGATTTACCACAGTATTAAATGCGTTCAGATGCTCTATCAATGAGTCTCCATCTTTCATCCTCAGGTTATACAAATTTTTCCACAGGAACAGTTTATTCACCAGAGACTTAGATTGGTACAAAGTCCCTAACTTTTCCCACAAAGCCTTCACCATAACTACCCCTGATACATTCAACAATATTGAATCTAAGACACACAATCGTATTGTGCTCTTTGCCTTCCAATCCAACTTCTTCCATTCTTCATCGGACACTCCCATTGGTTTAGTACCTGGATCTACCGCGATCCACTGATCTTTATCGACCAACTAAGCCTTCATCTTGAGTTTCCACAACTCAAATCTCTGACCATTAAATTTCTCGATCTCTATCTTTCCATTGCTCGCCATCTTCTTTCACCACCAAAATCGATCTCATAGATCTCCCACTGAACAGGGTCTACCACAGGCTTGAGCGAAACCCCTCAGCAACAAAGGCATCCCCTTGAAGCCAAAAAAACTCTGGTACCAAATGTAGGTTTTAATCCCATACATAAATTACCTGCATACGAATTTTAAAACACAGAAGATAAACAATGCGAGAGCATAACACATAAAACACATATACACAGATATTTTCCCCTGGATCCCAAAACCAGTACTACCAGCTTTATTTTTCATTATATTCCTTTCAATGTTACAATAAATATATATATACATGCCAAAGCATCCAATACCATGGACCGAAAACCATCGCATCCAAAACCATGGACCGAAAATCGTCGCGTCCAATACCATGGACTGAAAACCATCGCGTCCAAAAACATGTGCTAAAATCATGCACAAAACCATAGGTAGGTCGTCCCATCCTAACATAGGGTCCAAAACCAAAATTTTCCAGGGCGCTGCCCCAAACCCCATAAAGTGGGGTTACGGGTACACTTCAAACCCCTTGTGAACCCCCCCACTACACAATTGGCACAAAAAAGGGGGGCTCTACCCCCCCTCTAACCCCTCGGTTAACTATGTGGGCTAGTCGTGGAAAGAATATAACACAGTCCAACATTATTGTGTTCTTTCATAGCATTTACAGGTTGACAACATTTACAAGTTAGAGTTGAAAAGAATTTACTTTCTCTACACTAGGAATAGCTTTTACATTCTACTTTCAGTAGTTAATCTCCTTTAAGTTCACTAGAGGAATGCTCTTGTAGTCCTAATGATAAAGTGACCTAGTTGAGGGTGGCATGAACAGAATTGATCTACTGTGTATATAGCATTGTCACCTCGAAGTTTGTACAAACCCCGGGTTGATAAGTAAACTTGAAGAGCCTCTAGAAGTTTCAACACTCTTGGTGAAATAATAGGGCTCACCACTTTTTGGTGCACCTTTTGTATAAATAAACATGCAAAGGAATTCATTAGGATTTGAAGTTTTATTGTAGCTCAAAGGCCATTGAGCTAAAGCACTTGTGACTATTATTTTGATGATGTATTTGAAATTTCTAGAATGATAATGAAACTTTTTATCTTGATCCATCATTGAGTTATCTTAAAGGGCTGAAGCTCTAACGTTTGGTCCCAACCCTAGCAACTGAGGTCCCTATTGTGTATTCCTATTTCTCTTAGCCTAGAATGTTGATTAGTTGTTGCAGTTCAATAGAGTTTATTTATATTTTTTTTAGCCTATAATGTTGATTAGTTGTTGTAGTTTAGTAGAGTATGATTCCTCAAATAGTTTGTGGCACTGATCCTTATCTCACCTCTCTCATGGGAGCATGATTAGAGGACTCCACCACCATAGACCAGAAGCAGTGTGTGATTTCATGTCTATGATTTCTTGGAAAAGTTTACCTTTGGTATCTTTCTTCACATGTGATTGTTGTAGTTTAGAAGCTTATTCTTTGAATAGATCAAGTTATTAGCATTAGTTAGATATTTTTTCTATGATTTGTTGGAAAGGTTTACATTTGGTATCTTGCTTCACATATGATTTTCATAGCTTAGGAAGTAGTTCATTGCATAGATCAAGTTCTTAGCATTAGTTAGATAGTTTCCAAATTCAATTCACCTTTTCCATGATTAACTATAATATTTTGCAAATGAAAAGAGGAATAGGTGCATGTGATGTTGCAAGGATGTTGGAACTACAGGAAAGGAATATTTTCACCAACTCCACCTAGGAATTGTCAACTCTCTTGTGATGAATGTGAACCCATGTTCTTGATCTATTTTTTTTGGTCACTGTAAGCTGCCCTCTTACCCCAAATCTGGCCTTCCTGAAGTGTTGGGATTGAATCGGGGTGTTCGTAACCTTTGCTACATTACCCAAAAAATTCATTCAGCTTACCATCAGTTCATCCCATCATCATTACCCTCCAAACCCTCGTAGCCAACTTCCTGTAGCATTTTAGGATTTCCTGTAACATTACAGGAATCGTGTAGAAACATCCTGTAGCACACCTGTAGCATCCTGTTTTGACCCTATTTTGACCCACAATGATAGAATAGATTATTTTAGGAGTAGTTTGACCCCTCATCTTGGACTTCATCACCAAAGGTAGCAACTAGGTCATTCTCTTCATCCCTTTTCCTTTCTTGCAAGAGTGAATAACATTAGTTCTTTCATTCTGAATTTGGTAATTAGGACCTTCCTTAATTTGTAAGTGTGAATTAGTTAAACACTTCATGCATTCTTGAGTTGTGAATTGGTAGGATGATCTTCTGTTTTCACACAAAATTGATAGCTAGATGATTTATTGCAAATTAGAGTAGTTTCCTTTCTGTAGCTTAGCATAATTCTTGTGTTCTTTCATAGCATTTACAAGTTGACAACATTTACAAGTTAGAGTTGAAAAGCATTTACTTTCTTTGCACTAGGACTAACTTTTACATTATGCTTTTAGTTGTGAATCTCCTTTACATTCAGTAGAGGAATGGTCCTAGAGCCCTAATAATGAAGTGACCTAGTTGAGGGCAGTGTGAGTAGAATTCATCTACTATGTATATAGCACTATCACCTCGAAGTTTTTATGAACCTCAGGTTGATAAGTAAAGTTTAAGAGCCTCTGGATGTTGCAACACTCTTGGAGAAATACTAGGTCTCACCATTTTTTGGCGCTCTTGCCTGGGAGGTGTCTGGGTAGATTTTATTCATGCTTTTCTTTCTATTTTTTATTCACTTTTAAAAAATGATATAAAAAGAAAAAAAAAAATCTTTCATTCCTCGCAGGAGTAGTGACACTCTAGGAAAATTGTTTCCAAATGCCCCTACACCATCAACGAGTCAACCTTTTCTCCTCTTCGGTGTGTGTCAACTTCCCTCTCTAACTATAGGTGATGAGCACCAGTGTTGCAGCAAAGATGCTACAACTCTTGGGGCTACCAACTTTACTTCATCAACCCAGGGTTTGTAAAAACTTGGAGGTGATAGTGTTGTATACACAAATAGATGTAATGGGTCCACTCTTTGTCACTGTTGAGTTGGGGTGATAGACCACTAGGGTTTCTAAAACTAGCTGTCCATTGATTAGAATAGGTCTGATTACCAATTTAGAGCGGAGAACTTTACCCTAATTGAGAGAATTGAAATGCTACTTACTATAGTACTGAAAGACTGAATGAAATGCCTACAAAACACATAACTCATCTAGATATTTGTTAATATACCTTGCTTGCAAAAGGACTCTAATTTAACACATGTGAAGTCTTAACTAGCCTACGCATGAATTTTGATCTAAACAAGCACTTAACTGTTGTGTGCATGAATAAATATAAAGACTTTTTTCTCTTTATCTTTTCGTAAATATGTAAATGCTAATCCTTCTTGGTTGCATGGTAGGTTAGATAGGTGTGGAGGGACATGAATGTAATGGTTCAGATGGCTTGCGAGGCAACAAGGGTCTACTCCTAGCTTTAGTGATTTCTTTTCACAATTCACACTCAAAATAGGCCACTATAGGTTTTCCTATAGGATGTCTGTAGGATGTCCTAGTTCACCTACATGATCCCTTGTTTTCTTACAAGAATAGGCTGAAAGCATAAGGAGCAGTTTGTGTTGGAAATAATACTGAGAGGGGGGGGGGTGAATTAGTATTATCAAGTTCTTTTAATAAATCTTCCTTATTTATACTTTGAATTATTTTTGCATGTTAGTACCATAAAATAATGAGCATGAACAAGAAAAACAGATAGTCACACCAAAGAACACCAGATATAAGGTGGAAACCCAATGTGGGCGAAAACCACCTGCTGCAAAATGTCTCTATCTTCTTTCAAATTAGAAACTCCTTTTACAATGGTTTTGTACTGGTGCAGTCATTTACCAGTACACAGGCTGCAACCTGCAGAGAGCTACAACTCTCTCTCATTTTCCAGTCTCTGCTGGAAGGGAGCTACAACCCCCTACTTCTTTTCTTTCAAGGACCACTTTTCATAAATTTTCAAACTGGATCCATGAACATCAAATGATCATCAAGTACATGTAAATCACACAGTCAACTGCAGTAACCAGATCAACAATAACAGGAAACTAAACCCAGAACACCTTATCAACAGAAAAATTCAGCCAACAAAAGTCTTAAGACAGATCCGCAGTTTTTCTTTATCTGGCCTGCGTGGCTCCGCACTTCACCTTCTTCTCCCCTGCGTATACCCGTAGAGAGCCTTCTGCTGCAATGCGTATCTACGCACCTACACCTTCTGTCGCGCCGCGTACATATAATGTAGCTCCGCACCTGCGGCTTCTATCGCGCCACGTACCTCTATTATAGCTCCGCACCTGCGGCTTCTGTCGCGCCGCGTATCTTTACTGTGCCTCCGCACCTGAACCTTCTATCGAGCTGCGTACCCACGCACTATGCCTTCTTCTGCTCTACATACCCACGCACTGCGCCTTCTTCTGCTGTGCGTATCCACGCACTGCGCCTTCCTCTGCTGTGCGTACCCTCACACTTGCACCGTTAATTACCTGCGTACCTCTGATTAGGACCAAATTGGCAGTCCACCAGTGTGCCACAGATAGTCAGATGCCCAGATCTGATCATGCGCCCGAGAGATCACACTTCATAGATTCAATTTCAACTTCACTTAAATATAGATCAAGCTTTTAAACCGATAACCCAATATTTCAGATCTTAAGATATTCAATTTGCAAAAGATGCCTTAGCCAAGTGATCTCCTTCCCTATTTATAGTCAAGCCCTTATTCACACCATGGGACAAAACCATCAATAACCAATACAAGGGATCCAAACCGGGGCTAAAATAGATCCTATTACATGGGCCAAAACCATAGAATCAAGAACGGCGGGCTAAATACCACGGGCCAAACATAAGAAACCCCACGTGAGCACGCTTCTCTGCCTTGAAGTGAGTGAACTGGGGTCCGCACCTCATGAACGGGTAACCTGCGGGTATGTACGCACTTTATCTATGATATTCCTGTGGGTCCGCATCTTTTGTACGGTGTACCTGCGTACCTCTTATTTTCCAACATATTTTGAGAGCCTGAACAAAGCATTGCCACTTAAGAGAATTGCCATCAAGTACAACACCTGTAACATAGAGCCATACCAGAATCATAATGCCAACAATCTCCCCCTTTGGACTTGATGGCAACTTCAAGATCGACTTGATGGCAACTTCAAGATCTTCAACGTCATTCTCCCCCTTTGACATCAAGGAAAAAGGGTTATTCTCCCCCTAAGAACATGCTCCCCCTGACTATAAACCAGATCTGCAAAGAAGAACCATAATCCACCAAACACCATAAATGACCATGAAAGAGATAGAGACATATTGCAGCAATATTCAGACCAACATCCATGATATCCTTCTGTACTTCCTCCATAATGCCAACAATGCATTATATGCTCCCCCTGAACCTGTGCCATTTGATCTTTGATCAATCCACAACCCAGCACCTGTACGCATGTACCCCAGATGAGCCTTGCGTACAACCAACCATCAGAAGAGATTCAACAACAAGATGATGCATCAACAACCCCCAGCTTTTGCCTGAGGTATTCAAAGGTCTCCCTGGGCAATGGTTTGGTGAGTATATCAGCAACTTGTTCCTTAGAAGGAACATACTCCAACTTGACCTTTTGTTCAAGTACTTGTTCCCAGAGAAAATGATACTTGATCGGTATGTGCTTGGTCTTTGAATGTGTTATCACTGAAAATGCTGTTGCCAAAATTTTTTAGCCTAGCTTAAAGAGAGGGTGTTTTCGCAGTGCCTGAATTCTTTTTTAGCAGTTTCGCAGCGCTACATGTTTAGGTGTTTTCGTAGCATGCTACGAAATTGGGGATTTTTTCGAGTTTTCAGTAGAGGTTAAAATCCTAGCAGGGATGTTGATCCAAAATGGCCAATGGAAGGATTCATTGAGTTCAACCAAGTTATGTGTAAGGAATGGAAATGAGCTGCCCTTCTGTATCACTCATGTTCCAAGTTGGCGGTAATGCAACATGTCATAATATGGGTGCTTGCAAAGAGACGGTTGACAGTTGTATAAGCGAAAGTTGCGGTGGTTATGAGGTGGACATAATGCACTTTCAATAGGAACCGCAATTCCAGGTCGTTTGTCTGGCACCAACATAAGTGATAATACAAATGGCGCTGGAGGAAATAGGTTTGCCCATTTGGTTAATCTATATGCATCCACATAGTCGGTGTCTTGATGGATTGGATCCTCTTTGTGGCAGAGTCTAAAGATATTTTTGATCAGAAGGCAAGTGATAGAGATTGGATTGATGTGCAACTTCGGTGGGGAGATTATGATTCTCATGACCTTGAACGGGAGCGTATAGGAAAGGGCCTGCAACTTTATTCTTCGGAACCAACAGAACCGTATTTGTCATCTCAAAATTGTGTACAATAATAATGGGTATTTGTTACAGTCAATATGTTCAGTTGATGCAGAGTGTGATAAGGTATTGATTGTATTTCTATTCCGAACCGTGGGTATCAGAGAAAACGCAGAACTAGGTATCAGAGGTAGCCAAGAAGGTAATAGCAGTCGAGTTGGATCCTCGTATGGTGCTGGAATTGCAGCGCAGGGTACAAGGCACAAGCAGTGCCATTCGGCTGCAGGGCATTCAAGGAGATGTTCTCAAATGTGAACTGCCTTATTTCGATGTGTGTGTGTAGCAAATATTCCTTATCAGATATCTTCTCCGCCTACATTTAAATTGTTATCACACAGACCAATTTTAGAGGTGCCGTTATCATGTTCCAAAGAGAGTTTGCTATGAGACTTGTTGCAAATCCAGGAGATAATTTGTATTGTCGGCTTTCAGTAAATACTCAATTGCTAGCTCGTGTTTCACATCTCTTGAAAGTTGGCAAGAACAATTTCAGGCCTCCTCCAAAAGTTGACTCCTCGGTTGTACGTATTGAACCCTGTAATGTATCAAGTTTTGGGCAAAGAGGAGAGGAATATATTCACATACTTTCGGGTTTCTTGGAGGAATACACTGGGCTGTGCTTGTTGCATGGGTTTGCCAAATGTTTCCAAATGCCACCGTCAGTATGCTAGTTTCAAGATTCTTTTGGATATATGCACATTGGCAGTGGCCAACTCCAGTGACATTGGTGGAGACCCAGCCTGATTATTCTGATGGATCAGATAGACATCACCATATGCCAATTATCATACCAGTGTACCCCTATAGTCGCTGCAGTTACAATGTTACAAAAAGCACCCTACAAAAACTCAAGTCAGAATTTTCACGTGGCTGGGATGCAATAATGAAAATGGAGTTAAATTGGAGCACTTTGCCAAACAGTGGTGACTGGAATGTACTCTTTGAACGGTTTCCTTTCTGCTCTAGATATGATTTTTTCATTCAAATCCATGTTACAGCTTCAGATGAAGATAATTTTCAGAGTTGGAGAGGGTGGTTTGAATCACGTTTCTGTCATCTTCTCTTGAAGTTTGAAAAGCTTCCAGCATACTGTGATCCAAATCCATACCCATATTTTGACAAGAATCTAAAGGAAGCCACCAACAGGGTAGTTTTTCCATAATGACCAATAGCAACAGCTGCAACCAGTGGGTTTGTCTACGATGGCAGTATCTTTCAAATGGTGAACCGTGAAGCCTAGCAAACAGCAGCTATTCAATTTTGTGAGGATTTTAGAGGAAGACAATGTTTTTTAAATCACACAGCAGTTTCGTAGCGCGCTACGAAACTGCTGTAGGTGGTGTTTTTAACATAAACAGGCAGTTTGGTATACAAGCGGGAATTTTAAAAAGAGAGACACCTGTCCATCAATACAGCCTACAGCTCATCCAGGATGTGGCAATCCGCTCTATTTTGGTTAATGAAAGGTTAAAAGCATACTCCTTTGGATTCGAATATGTTGAGGCAAACCAAAGACCGACAATCAGGAACAGTTTCCTATATTTCAGGGTGTGGGAGAACATGTTATATTAGAGGCCAACAAGCAACTACAGACACCTCTCACAGCCAAACTTAAAGAAGCCATGTGTCAGAGGATGAACCTGTTCTCTCATTTTCCTCGCAGGAGCACCAGTTTGATTGTAATAAATGTTATTTCCAGCATGATGTAGAAGTAGAGTTTTAATTGTTTTAGGTTTCCAGCGCTGTCAATGAATAGTCAGCTGTAATTATTAGTTAGTTAAAGGTTAGTAGGTGTCATCATAGGTAGAATCGAGCTCCCCTCATGCTGGAGGAGGAAGCTCCAGGTAGTTAGAAGCATATTCCTATATATGGCTAGATCATCTATGTATTCAGGGTTGGAGATTTATGAAAAAACAGAGTTTTATCAGCTTATGTAAAAAGACTTTTTGACAGTAATATAAGGATTACTTTTTCTTCCCAAGATTCATCATGTGTTCAATGCTCAGAATATGTGTGGTTTTGTCATTATCCTTTATATATTTTACAGCTCACTAAATATGCAATCACTCTGAATTCACCTAGTGCTCAGACTTCCTGTGTATATTTATGAGTTGAGGTTCTTTTTGAGAGATGTTTTGAGTGTTAAACATTATATGCCTTGGCTTCTATGATTGAGTGGTTTATAGTTTACTGCAGAAGTATTTGACTCCATGAGCCCAATGGAAGAGATGTTATTTTGTTGTTCCAACCAGCTTGTTTTCATAAAATGTTTGAAGAGTTAGCCATCTTTTCTTGTTAATAATTCCTATCACAAATCTGTGAGAGAGCCCTCTCTGACTAAGGAGGCTAACCTTAGTCTAAAGCCTGGTCTGAAGTAGTTACATAAAATCTAACTGGTAGCAGCCATCAATACATGATTTTGTGATAACATTTTGGTGCGTCTGCCGGGAGTCTGAAGATTACTCATTCCCGAAATTATGAAGCTGAACTTCTGAAGGTAGCAGGAGCTCAGAAGGTTTTTTGAGGCTGCAAATCTACCTTGGCGACTCCATTGTTGAAGAATTCAAAATTCATACATTCATGGTGATTCCACTGGAGTTATGAAGGACTCAGAAGCTACCATTCTTAGTTCAAGGTATGCATGCATAGATTTTTCAAGAATTCATGGTTTCCCAAATCATTTTCCCAAGGATGCATATTTTCTAAGGAATGGTCCCAAATTTAATGGAGAAGATTTGAGTTTAACTCTGAAGCATATCTCAGATTTCTGTCATTTTGCTGGGCTTCTTAGAGTTAAACATGAAGATGTTTGCATTATGTTATTTTATGATTCACTTCAAGGGAAATGCAAACAATGGATTGAAAGCTTTCCTGCCAAATCCATTAAGTCATTTCAAGACCTTTGGCTCATGTTTTTGGAGGAATGGATAGATAGGTCAGAGTTGGTGACAGACTCTCCTTCAGTTGAGGGTTTCAAACAATGGAATGATGATCATATTAATGAAGAAATAGGTGAAAATTTTTCTTTGTCCTTGTCCTCGTATCTAAAGTCCTTTGACTGCAAGGCAGAGGATAAGATGAGCTTTTTGGATGAATTTGCTGCGGACATTGAGAAAGAAATTGAAGGTTTAGAAGGTCAAATTCAGGCATATAGTTTCCATAATCATGATCATTATTTTCAGAAGCTTTCTATGACAAAACACAAGGAAAGAGTGCTGGTTCCTTTCTCTTTTACGCTTGAGGAAATGCACACTGCTGTTGAAGATCAGTTTGCACAGCCAGAAGGTTACAAGAAGAATCAAGCTGTTCATGTGTTCTGGGATCCTATAGCTGATTACATGGAAGAGTTTTACTCTCCAGTGCTTCAGTTTACTTATAAAGATCAGAGACAATTTCAGTGGCAGCGGTCATCACACTGTCAGATTGGCTCTGAACTCCAATGCGGTCAAAGAAATAAAATATCAGATAAAACAGAGGATTGGCTACATTGGAAATTTCATATTGATTGAGCAGAAAGAAATTGAAATTGTTAGGGTAGGTAGGTATAGGTAAATGCAAATAAGCTCAAGGTCAACTGAGCATTTTTCATTAGAAGTAGCTTTCCTTCTCCTACAGTCATGCTTGTCAAGCAAATTTCTGTTTGTCAAATAAATTCTATAAGGCACTGGAACTGCAGGTTCTTAGTGCACCACAAGGGCACACTATCCCAAGTGGAGCCACTGTTATCACTGAAAATGCTGTTGCCAAAATTTTTTAGCCTAGCTTAAAGACAGGGTGTTTTCGCAGCGCCTGAATTCTTTTTTAGCAGTTTCGCAGCGCTACATGTTTAGGTGTTTTCGTAGCATGCTACGAAATTGGGGATTTGTTCGAGTTTTCAGTAGAGGTTAAAATCCTAGCAGGGCTGTTGATCCAAAATGGCCAATGGAAGGATTCATTGAGTTCAACCAAGTTATGTGTAAGGAATGGAAATGAGCTGCCCTTCTGTATCACTCATGTTCCAAGTTGGCGGTAATGCAACATGTCATAATATGGGTGCTTGCAAAGAGACGGTTGACAGTTGTATAAGCGAAAGTTGCGGTGGTTATGAGGTGGACATAATGCACTTTTAATAGGAACCGCAATTCCAGGTCGTTTGTCTGGCACCAACATAAGTGATAATACAAATGGCGCTGGAGGAAATAGGTTTGCCCATTTGGTTAATCTATATGCATCCACATAGTCGGTGTCTTGATGGATTGGATCCTCTTTGTGGCAGAGTCTAAAGATATTTTTGATCAGAAGGCAAGTGATAGAGATTGGATTGATGTGCAACTTCGGTGGGGAGATTATGATTCTCATGACCTTGAACGGGAGCGTATAGGAAAGGGCCTGCAACTTTATTCTTCGGAACCAACAGAACCGTATTTGTCATCTCAAAATTGTGTACAATAATAATGGGTATTTGTTACAGTCAATATGTTCAGTTGATGCAGAGTGTGATAAGGTATTGATTGTATTTCTATTCCGAACCGTGGGTATCAGAGAAAACGCAGAACTAGGTATCAGAGGTAGCCAAGAAGGTAATAGCAGTCGAGTTGGATCCTCGTATGGTGCTGGAATTGCAGCGCAGGGTACAAGGCACAAGCAGTGCCATTCGGCTGCAGGTCATTCAAGGAGATGTTCTCAAATGTGAACTGCCTTATTTCGATGTGTGTGTGTAGCAAATATTCCTTATCAGATATCTTCTCCGCTTACATTTAAATTGTTATCACACAGACCAATTTTAGATGTGCCGTTATCATGTTCCAAAGAGAGTTTGCTATGAGACTTGTTGCAAATCCAGGAGATAATTTGTATTGCCGGCTTTGAGTGAATACTCAATTGCTAGCTCGTGTTTCACATCTCTTGAAAGTTGGCAAGAACAATTTCAGGCCTCCTCCAAAAGTTGACTCCTCGGTTGTACGTATTGAACCCTGTAATCCTCTTCCTCCAATTAGTTTCAAGGAATGGGATGGCATGGTTCGCCTCTGTTTTAATTGTAAAAATAAGACTTTAGGGGCGATCTTTAGGCAAAAGGCTATCTTATCACTACTGAAAAAGAACTTCAAGACATTTCAAGCATTGCAAGAAGCATGTCAGAAGACAAATGAGTCTGAGAACAATTCCAGAAGATATGGATATTCTCGATGAAAAATTGCTTGAGAATATTGATGATACAACTGTCAAAGGTTTGAATGGATACAGAGTTACCGCACGGATCCTTCAGCTAGTACCCAAGATTGAGAACTTCCGTTCCACCCTGAGATGTATCAAGTTTTGGGCAAAGAGGAGAGGAATATATTCACATACTTTCGGGTTTCTTGGAGGAATACACTGGGCTGTGCTTGTTGCACGGGTTTGCCAAATGTTTCCAAATGCCACCGTCAGTATGCTGGTTTCAAGATTCTTTTGGATATATGCACATTGGCAGTGGCCAACTCCAGTGACATTGGTGGAGACCCAGCCTGATTATTCTGATGGATCAGATAGACATCACCATATGCCAATTATCATACCAGTGTACCCCTATAGTCGCTGCAGTTACAATGTTACAAAAAGCACCCTACAAAAACTCAAGTCAGAATTTTCACGTGGCTGGGATGCAATAATGAAAATGGAGTTAAATTGGAGCACTTTGCCAAACAGTGGTGACTGGAATGTACTCTTTGAACGGTTTCCTTTCTGCTCTAGTTATGATTTTTTCATTCAAATCCATGTTACAGCTTCAGATGAAGATGATTTTCAGAGTTGGAGAGGGTGGTTTGAATCACGTTTCTGTCATCTTCTCTTGAAGTTTGAAAAGCTTCCAGCATACTGTGATCCAAATCCATACCCATATTTTGACAAGAATCTAAAGGAAGCCACCAACAGGGTAGTTTTTCCATAATGACCAATAGCAACATCTGCAACCAGTGGGTTTGTCTACGATGGCAGTATCTTTCAAATGGTGAACCGTGAAGCCTAGCAAACAGCAGCTATTCAATTTTGTGAGGATTTTAGAGGAAGACAGTGTTTTTTAAATCACACAGCAGTTTCATAGCGCGCTACGAAACTGCTGTAGGTGGTGTTTTTAACATAAACAGGCAGTTTGGTATACAAGCGGGAATTTTAAAAAGAGAGACACCTGTCCATCAATACATCCTACAACTCATCCAGGATGTGGCAATCCGCTCTATTTTGGTTAATGAAAGGTTAAAAGCATACTCCTTTGGATTCGAATATGTTGAGGCAAACCAAAGACCGACAATCAGGAACAGTTTCCTATATTTCAGGGTGTGGGAGAACATGTTATATTAGAGGCCAACAAGCAACTACAGACACCTGTCACAGCCAAACTTAAAGAAGCCATGTGTCAGAGGATGAACCTGTTCTCTCATTTTCCTCGCAGGAGCACCAGTTTGATTGTAATAAATGCTATTTCCAGCATGATGTAGAAGTAGAGTTTTAATTGTTTTAGGATTCCAGCGCTGTCAATGAATAGTCAGCTGTAATTATTAGTTAGTTAAAGGTTAGTAGGTGTCATCATAGGTAGAATCGAGCTCCCCTCATGCTGGAGGAGGAAGCTCCAGGTAGTTAGAAGCATATTCCTATATATGGCTAGATCATCTATGTATTCAGGGTTGGAGATTTATGAAAAAACAGAGTTTTATCAGCTTATGTAAAAAGACTTTTTGACAGTAATATAAGGATTACTTTTTCTTCCCAAGATTCATCATGTGTTCAATGCTCAAAATATGTGTGGTTTTGTCATTATCCTTTATATATTTTACAGCTCACTAAATATGCAATCACTCTGAATTCACCTAGTGCTCAGACTTCCTGTGTATATTTATGAGTTGAGGTTCTTTTTGAGAGATGTTTTGAGTGTTAAACATTATATGCCTTGGCTTCTATGATTGAGTGGTTTATAGTTTACTGCAGAAGTATTTGACTCCATGAGCCCAATGGAAGAGATGTTAATTTGTTGTTCCAACCAGCTTGTTTTCATAAAATGTTTGAAGAGTTAGCCATCTTTTCTTGTTAATAATTCCTATCACAAATCTGTGAGAGAGCCCTCTCTGACTAAGGAGGCTAACGTTAGTCTAAAGCCTGGTCTGAAGTAGTTACATAAAATCTAACTGGTAGCAGCCATCAGTACATGATTTTGTGATAACAGAATGCATGACTGGGTTCTTTGAAATGCTGATTGCACTTGTATTATCACATAAGATGGAGATGGGTGGTATACAAGTGATTTGAAAATCCTGCAAGGTCTGCATCATCCAAAGGAGTTGAGTGCAGCAAGATGCAGCAGCAACATATTCCGCTTCAGCTGTAGACAAGGCAATCGAAATTTATTTCTTGCTGAACCAAGATACTAATCTGGAACCCATAAAGAATGCACCACCACTTGTGCTCTTCCTGTCATCCATGCTTCCGGCCCACTCTGCATCTGTATAAGCATGAAATGTGAGATCTGTATCTCTAGGATACCATAAGCCATAGTTTTGAGTTCCTTGAAGATATTTTAAGATTCTCTTTACTGCCTGAAGATGAGTTTCCTTTGGATTTTCCTGAAATCTTCCAACTATTCCTACTGCATGCATTATGTCTGGTCGGGTACCTGTCAAATAAAGTAGACTTCCAATCATAGATCTGTAGGTTGGTTGATGCACTACTGCTGATTCATCATTTGCACTGAGGCTACATCCTGTGACCATGGGTGTACATACTGGTTTTGCATCTTCCATGCCATATTTCTTCAAAATCTGCTTGAGATACTTGGTTTGAGACAAAAAGATCCCTCCTTCTTTTTGTTGGATTTGCAAACCAAGAAAATATGTCAGTTCTCCCAGCAAGGACATTTCGAATTATTTCTGCATTACCAAGGCAAATCTTTGACTCATAGCTTCTTCATTGCTGCCAAAGATAATGTCATCTACATACACAACAAGTATTAGCAATTTGTCGTTTTCAACTTTTATATAAATATTGCTATCTGCTGATCCTTTTGAAAAACCTTGTTGATGAAGATATTTTTCCAAACGATAGTACCAAGCCCTTGGAGCTTGTTTGAGACCATAGAGAGCCTTTTTCAATCTACATACAAGATTTGGATCATTTTCAAGAATGAAACCATCTGGCTGCTCAATGTATTGTTCTTCTTCCAAGTCTCCATTCAGAAAGGCTGATTTCACGTCCATTTGAAATACTTTGAAGTTTTGAAAGCTTGAGAGAGCAAGGAACATTCGGATGGCCTCAAGTCTTGCAACAGGAGCAAAAGTTTCTTCAAAATCTATTCCTTCTTGCTGCACATACCCTTTACAAACAAGTTTGGCCTTGTTTCTAATTACTTCTCCATTTTCATTCAATTTATTTTTGAAGACCCATTTTGTTCCTATAACATTCTTATCCTTTGGTCTAGGAACCAGCTCCCAAGTGTTGTTCTTTTCGATCCGCTCAAGTTCTTCATCCATTGCTTTGACCCAACATTCATCTTTGCATGCCTCTTTTCACATTTTGTGGTTCAGTGGAAGAGAGTAATGCCAAATAGCTTGAAGCTTCTGCAATTGTTCTTCTTGTTTGTACACCTGCTTCTTTCTGCCCCAAAATCTGAGATTCTGGATGATTCTTCTGAACATATCTAGATGGAGTCTTCTCTTCTATCCTTATCTGCTCCTCTGGTTCTTCTTGAGGTTCTTCTTCTTCATCATTCTGTCTTTGAGGGTAGTCTTCATCTTCTTCGATATCTTCATGATTTACTTGCCTAGGAATGTATCCCTTCTCATCAACTACTACATCAATGCTGTCAACAATTCTTCCAAGTCTTTTATTGTAGCACTTGTATGCTTTGCTGTGTGGAGAATAACTAAGAAGAATGCCTTCATCTGCTCTAGGTTCAAGTTTGCCAAGTTGCTCATCAGTATTCTTAATATAGCATTTGCTCCCAAAGATTTTGAAGTGCTTTACCGAAGGAGTCTCACCATACCAGAGCTCATGAGGGGTTTGAGTGCTGTTTACCCGGACATTTGTTTTGTTGAGAATAACAACCGCAACATATGCAGCTTCACCCCAGAAAGTTGCGGGAGTTCCAGATTCATCAAGCATAGCACGATCCATTTGTTGGACTGTTCTGTTCATTCTTTCCACCACTCCATTTTGCTGAGGAGTTCTAGCTGTAGAGAATTCTCTTCTTATCCCATGTTCTTCACAGAAATCGAAAAATTCATTTGAGGTAAACTCCCCACCTCTGACGGATCTGAGGCACTTAATTTTGTATCCTGACTCATTTTCAACCAAGGCTTTAAAGGATTTGAATTTTTCGAATGCTTCATCTTTGTGCTTCATAAGTCCTAACCAGACAAACCTGGAGAAATCGTCAATGAATAATATCAAGTATTCTTCTCCTCGAGGTGTAATTTTCCTGAATGGACCACATACATTTGTATGTACTAGCTCAAGAGGCATGCTAGCTGATCCTTCCTTCTCCGGAAAGTTAGTTCTTGTTTTCTTTCCAAACTGACATGATTTGCATATGGTGTTGTCTGGAATTTTGATATCTGGAAGACCGCGAACTGCCTGATATTTGCATGCTTTCCTTATTTGTGAAAAGCTTAGATGCCCCAACCTCTGATGCCATAACCAGTGTTCATCATCCTTGCTTAGATAGCATTGTTGTTGTCTTTCTTCAAATATGTATAGATTATTTGGAGTTCTTTCACCTTTGATCACTATTTTACCTGTATCAAGATCACGAACAAGACATCCATTTGATCTAAATATCACCTCGGTTCCTTGATCACACATCTGGCTGACACTCAGAAGATTATGCTTCAATCCATCAACATACAAAACATTTCTAGCTTTGACTTTTTCTTTTAACTAAGCAGTGCCTTTTCCTTTTATAGCTGCAGGAGTATCATTTCCAAAAGAAACTTTCTTTCCCTTTTCTAAAGCAGAATATGATTCAATTTTTTCTTTATCACTTGTCATATGCTTCGAACATCCACTGTCAATGTACCATAGATTTTCCTGTCCCTCTGCATAAAATGCTATCCCACATCTTTCTATTTGTGGTTCCTTTATTCTCCATGTTTTGGTGCTTGAGGCTTGTTCCTTTGTCTGCTGAAACCTGCTCCTGCATTCAGAATCTTCATGACCAAATTTATTGCAAATAGAACATTCAACTTCATTTTCAAGATCCGAAAAGTTGTTATAGGTCCTTTTTGTAATCCCGGTCATACTTCTTTGTTTTTGAGCTTCTCTAGTCATGATTGTTTTATATGCAACACATTGAGCTGCTTTGTGACCAAAGTTATGGCAAGAGAAGCATTGTCCATTGAAGAAACTTCTGCGGTTATCAAATCTTCCGGCCAAATGATTGTAATTTCTATTGTCATCCATTCTTGAAGCAAATTGAGAGGATTTTACCTGTGGCTGGTTGTAGCTTTTGTTCATCCTTAAGACGGATTGCCCCTGGTTTACCTGATAGTCTTTGTTTGTTCTTGATGTAATTCATCCCTGCTTTTCCTGGTGATCTCCATTGTGTTTTTGCTCATTCCTTCTTGCTGCATCAAGATAACTCTTTGAGGTGGATGCTTGAGAAGTTTCTCCATTATACCCCAGACCTGTCTTGTTTAGTGGAGAACGTTGTACATTGATGATCTCATCCAGAGTTTCAGATCCTTTGACAAACTTAAGATTAATAGCCTTTGTTTTCTCAATCTCTTTTCTAAGACCAACAATTTCACCTTCTAACTTTTCAAGATATTTTTCTTTTTCATCAATTTGAAATTGTAGAGTATCAATGATCATATTCTTTTCTTCTATACATGTCTTGAGTCTAGAAATTTCTTCATGAAAGCTATCCACATCTATAACATCCATGTAATCATCATCTTCAAATGCCATTAAAAGTTTATAGTCATTACCTCGTTCATCTTCATCACTATTTGATAGACTATCACTATCTTCATGAGTGTAGTAGCTTTTCTTATTTGCATTCTGTTTCTTGCTCCATCTAGCAGGTTCCTTTCCTTTGTCAATCTTATCCTTATGAGGAAATTTCGCAGCATAATGACCTACTCTTCCACAAGCAAAACATTTAAAAGGTAACTTACCTCTGAACCTTCCAATGCCCCGTTGAAGATTTCTAACAAAATTTGATTCTTCTTCTTCTTCTGGCGCGTGACTTGTTTCATAGTAGTCTCCTTTGCCTAAAGCCTTGAATGCAGCTTCTCTTCTGTCTGATGGACCTCCCTTTCTCATTTCATAAGTAGTTAGGATTCCGTGTAGCTGAGACATAGTAAGAGTTCGTAGATTTTCCTTTTCTTCTATTGCAGACACTTTAGATTCAAACTTGGGGGACAATGATCTTAGAACTTTTTAACCCACAATAGCCTCTTTTATTTCTTCACCCAAGTTTTTCATCCAATTAACAATCTCGTCTACCCAAAGGAAATAGTTAGCCACACTTTCATCATTATACATTCTGAGATTCTCATACTGAATCCTGAGGGTTTGAAGTTTAGCACGCTTTACCTATTCATCTCCTTCGTAGCTCAAGACAATCTTGTCCCATATTTCTTTTGCGGATTTATATTGCATAACCTTCACGAATTCTGTTTGAGATAAGCATCCTAGTAGAGTATTGACTGCTTTAGCATTTGTTTCATATTTCTTCTTTTCAGCCGAATCTGTAGGAGTAGCTGAAGGAAAAGTGTAGCCTGTATCTATGATATCCCAAACTTCTGTACCAAGAGATTGAAGATAGGCAGTAACTCTTACCTTCCAATAATTGAAGTTTGTCCCATCAAAAATTGGTGGCCTGATTGATGCTTCCCTCTCGTAGTTGCTCATGATGAGTGATCTTCCTTCAAGCGATCAAGCTTCTCTGAAGGACCTGCTCCGATACCAATTGTTGGAAATAATACTGAGAGGGGGGGGTGAATCAGTATTATCAAGTTCTTTTAATAAATCTTCCTTATTTATACTTTGAATTATTTTTGCATGTTAGTACCATAAAATAATGAGCATGAACAAGAAAAACAGATAGTCACACCAAAGAACACCAGATATAAGGTGGAAACCCAATGTGGGTGAAAACCACCTGCTGCAATATGTCTCTATCTTCTTTCAAATTAGAAACTCCTTTTACAATGGTTTTGTATTGGTGCAGTCCTTTACCAGTACGTAGGCTGCAACCTATAGAGAGCTACAACTCTCTCTCGTTTTCCAGTCTCTCCTGGAAGGGAGCTACAACCCCCTACTTCTTTTCTTTCAAGGACCACTTTTCATAAATTTTCAAACTGGATCCATGAACATCAAATGATCATCAAGTACATGTAAATCACACAGTCAACTGTAGTAACCAGATCAACAATAACAGTAAACTAAACCCAGAACACCTTATCAACAGAAAAATTCAGCCAATAAAAGTCTTAAGACATATCCCCAGTTTTTCTTTATCTGGCCTGCGTGGCTCCGCACTTTACCTTCTGCTCCCCTGCGTATACCCGCAGAGAGCCTTCTGCTACACTGCGTATCTACGCACCTGCAACTTCTGTCGCGTCGCGTACATATACTGTAGCTCCGCACCTGCGGTTTCTATCACGCCGCGTACCTCTACTGCAGCTCCGCACCTGCGGCTTCTGTCACGCCGTGTATCTTTACTGTGCCTCCGCACCTGAACCTTCTATCAAGCTGCATACCCACACACTGCGCCTTCCTCTGCTCTTGCGTACCCACGCACTGCGCCTTCTTCTGCTGTGCGTACCCACGCACTGCGCCTTCCTCTACTGTGCGTACCCTCGCACTTGCACTGTTAATTACCTGCGTACCTCTGATTAGGGCCAAATTGGCAGTCCACCAGTGTGCCACAGATAGTCAGATGCCTAGATCTGATCATGCGCCCGAGAGATCACACTTCATAGATTCACTTTCAACTTCACTTAAATATAGATCAAGCTTTTAAACCGATAACCCAATATTTCAGATCTTAAGATATTCAATTTGCAAAAGATGCCTTAGCCAAGTGATCTCCTTCCCTATTTATAGTCAAGCCCTTATTCACACCATGGGACAAAACCATCAATAACCAATACAAGGGATCCAAACCGGGGCTAAAATAGATCCTATACCATGGGCCAAAACCATAGAATCAAGAACGGTGGGCTAAATACCACGGGCCAAACATAAGAAACCCCACGTGAGCGCGCTTCTCTACCTTGAAGTGAGTGAACTGGGGTCCGCACCTCATGAACGGGTAACCTGCGGGTATGTACGCACTTTATCTATGATATTCCTGCGGGTCCACATCTTTTGTACGGTGTACCTGCGTACCTCTTATTTTCCAAAATATTTTGAGAGCTTGAATAGAGAATTGCCACTTAAGAGAGTTGCCATGAAGGACAACACCTGTAACATAGAGCCATACCAAAATCATAATGCCAACAGTTTGAAAGTTCAGATGGAGCTTGGACAAGGAGAGTAAGGAAGAAATAAGGCAAGGGAGTGGTAGGCACTCACTCAGAACTCAAACCAAAGCTTTGCGATGGTTGGATTTGCCCAATAAGCATGACAAGTTTTCCTTGTAAAACGATAATTCAAATTGAGAACTTAGTGGCTTTTGGAGATCATGGGTGGATATGGTTTGGCTAAGGCTGATGATATGAGGTCTTCCTACAATGTAGAAACTCCTACAACATATACATCATTGTTTGCATTTATCCATAAATTCATCTCAAAACAACAAGGGTTTACTAAAATAGAAGAAAGAAAAATTTCCATCATTTATTTGCCAATTTCATGCATGGGAATGATTGAAATCATTATGAAGGAAACATGAAATTTAATCCAAGACCTTAGATATTAGGAATGTCAATTTCAACCTATCTTCTAAAACTGAAAGATGATGACCTAATTAGCAGAAACACCCTAAATTTCATAAGAAACCAAAATTCTGTCTTTTTTGGGCTGAATGGGAATTGTTCCTCAAGCCATGGTCCCAAGAAGGGAGGAATGAGGTAAGATCCACTTGTTTTCAATGTTTTTTTGAATATTTTCTTATATCTATAATGCTATTGTTAGAACTATTCACAAATGGAAGCAAACTAGTCAAATCTACCAATACTTGCAAATTAACAATACCAAAATCAATTTAACAGTTAACTATGAGATAACCTAAGCATACATATACAGTAAGAGGAACCTCTTCTACTAGGGATGGGCCCTAACCCAAGAGCTTCATCCCTCTAAGTCAACTCAGTGCTGGATCGAGGGAATGTTCCTCATTTTCATTAACATATCAAAAATACATAAAAGTGTTTGGTCACAATCCTTCAACTCGCAAATTGCGTAGTTATCTTGCACAAAATATCTGAATCCTAATGAGGCTCTAGGCCTATTTATTTATACAACTGAAGTTCCCAACAAATTTATTAAATCTACGGAGGCTTGGCTTCCAATTTGGAGATCAACTGGTTCTTAACTGTCACTAGCTTGGTTGCCAATGATCCTCATGACTCGATTGCTTGCAACTCCGAGCTAGTGTGATTTTATTGAGGGATATTTGAGTGAGTGAGGAGTTAAGGAGGGAGATCCTATCTCCTATAATCTCTCTTGAATGTCTCATTCGAGTTCCTGCACCCTAATTATCCACAATGTTCTCCCAAAACCTACAATCAATGCCCATTAGATCACTAAACATGACATCTTACTTTTACTCATCTCATTAAGCAAAATATAATTAAAACATGTAAAGAATTATGAGAATAGTTTATCTTAGTAAGGTGGGGGTACATTAAGGTCCATATATTTTACCCTTTGATGAGATTCATCATCACCCCCTACTAAAAGTGTTGCTTATCATCTCAATAACTCAACCTATGTCCATGTCCTTCATTGATTTGGTGGCCTCCCTGACATTCCATGCTTCTGCTATAGTTTCCTCCTCCTATGAATAAAATCCCACATTCCTCTTTATCTCCTCCCACTGTTTTCTTTCTTCTTCTTCTTCTTTTCTTCCTTCCAACATACCTAAAAGCAATGGTGGACTAAGCTTCAAACCAATCCAATTAACTTTGAGTCTTTGTAATGCTTTCTTATACATTAGTGTTCTATTTAGTGCCTCCCTCATTTTATTAGGAGAATGATATTCTATGATTTTTAGGCTGTAAGGTAAGGTGTTCTATCTCCTTTGGTAGGCTTGCTAGTTGTCATCTCGTAGCAATATTAGCATGTCTTCAAAATGAGTGACTTCATGTTCTTGTAAAACAAGGTATCTTGGTGCAAGCTTGGGATCATTTTCAATGAGGTTGAAAATGCTGATGATAGCCATTGGGTTAGACTATTCTTCTCTGATCATAAGGGGTTTTGCTTCTTATTTTTCCAATACCTTTTTCATTTCTATAGCTCTAGCCTCCTCACGATTCATCCAAGATGCCAAGGCCATTAATTGTAAGTCACCTATCTTTGGATTTGGGTCCCGCACATTTAAATCTGTCAAAGATAAATTGTGTAGGTAGAACTCATATAACTTTTCTCTATCCTCCAAGGTGCTTTGATCATAGAGGTTAATGAATTTTCTGTAGTCTTGGAAAGGTATAGTTCCTCTTTGTGCTAGGGCCTTTATCTGGAATTGTAGCCATTTTTCCTTGAGGTATAAGTCATATCACTTTGTTGGCATCCTACATTGGATTGCCTCCATGGATAAACTGTCCATATTTTCCAATTGGCCTTCCTTTCCTTGTAGTTGCTTCCTTAGCCATGTGTTCTCAACCTCTAACTTAGATTTCATTATTGCTTATCTGTCCCTTATGCTACTTAGTTCTCTGCCCATTTCCTGCAATTTCTCTTCCATGTGGCCTACATCCTCTACCCCTTTTGATTTAGAAATTTGCATCCACTTATGTATCCTTGCCCTCTCCTTTTCAAGTTCAGAGAATAGAGGAATGGAAAGATTTTTTTGTATCACCCTACCTGCTTCAATGAATCTGTAGTAGGAGCCGAGGTTTGGCTATGGGCTACGTTCCTTCAATTCATAGGCCTCTTCCTTTGTCTCTTGAGTAATTCCTTCCTAGTCTCTTTTCTGTGTTTCATGTAGGTTTGACAGGGTTTGTTGTAGGATTGTATCTACTTCCTGTAGGTCTGACTGTATCTCCTATAGGAGACCTTTTCATTTTGTTGAGGCTGACTTGGTGATAGGACTCCTAACATAGGTGATTGGAGACTTGGGAGAAGCTTATTTTGATGTTCCTTCTCCTTCCTTTTTCCCTAGATGGGTTACTTTCTATTGTTGTTTTGGTGAGTCCTCTATGACAATTGGAGATTTGGTAGGGGTTTGAGGTCTCCTTTGTCTAATCCTAGTGCTCTTTCTTGTCCTGAAGTAAAGTGAAGTTTTCCTTTGGCTCTTTCCCTTTGATTTGATAGGTGTACTTAGGGCAATTAGAGTAGCTGGTGCCTCTTTCTCTATAGGCTATAGAAACACTCTTGGTGATTCTTCTTCTTCCCTACTCTGAGTTTTAGACTTTTGTTCATCCTTCTGTCCTTCATCCTATTTTCCACTTCCTTTTTCATCCTTTTATTTGTCTCCTTTTTCCTTTTCTTTCTCTTCCTCTGTTTCTTCACTCTTCTCATCTGTTTCTTCTTTTGTTTCCTTCTCTATTTCTTCTTCATTTTCCTCCTTTGTTTCTTCTTCCTTTTCTTCTTTTGTTTCTTCTTCTCCCTCACTAGTAGTAGGGCTTTTGTCATACTCAATGGCTTGAATTCCTCCTTCTTCTTGCATGTCTACAAATGTTGTCCATTCAATAGAGATTCTTAAGTTGTGTAGAGCATCTTCAAGGATGAGTTTGATCAACCCATGATGGGCTAGCTGATGATTTTTTCCTTCTTGAACCCTGATACTCATATCTGTCATGGATTGTAACAAAACATAGGGTATAGTCAGTTTGGTATGAGGAGGTGTGTTCTCTCCAAATCTCAGATATTAGAGGAGTTTGAAGTGGTATCCATACACTACACTGTATCTACCTTCACATGAAATATATTTAATGACGTGCTAACTGACTTCATTCCAAGGGTATGGAATTGTCTCCCTTATAATCCCATTTTTGTCTTCAATTGGTTCTTCTCCTTTCAAAAAGAAACTTTTCTTTGCAAGGGTGTTTTTAGTCTTGTCCTCTTTTCTCCATTGTAACCCTAAGGGGAGTGTAGTTACCCTAATTATAACCTCAGGGGTAATTGCTACTAACAAACCCTTCACTATTACAGTGGCACTGGCTCTAGTGAGGGGTATGAGTGACATGGAAAATTCTTTGGCCACATCATCATCATATCCTCTCATTTTCTCAAAGAACTCCATCCATTAATGCCTTGTAGAAATTTCCACCACAGGAGGCTGCTGGTGGATTCTTATTGTGTTGGTGGGTTCTCTTTTATTGAAATCTCTTGTCATATTTCCCTAGTAATTCTTGAGGTCTGGGTGGATACAATTCAAGATTTCTGGTAGGTGAGGAAGTTTTGGAGTTTAAACTTTATTGACATGCAATGAAATCTTTCTATCCTTATATGCACTGCAAATTCTTAATCGAATTTAGGATTTCTTCTTTTTAAATGGAAAATAGAGAAGGTATGGCACCTACTTCCCTTTGTTATGTTTTGGTGATGATAACCCTTGATTCAATTGCCTTTAGTGCCCACTCATAGTTATGTATGCTAATATCCCTATATCCAGTAGGTTTCCTATAGGTTTCCTACTTACTTTAGGCTTTGATTGTTTCTTGTAGGTGTTCATTGTTTCCTGTAGGTGCTATTTCAAGAATGCCGAGAGTAGCCTCTTCTTTTGATGACTCCTCGAAGTTGCCTCTTCCTTTTTCGTATGGGAGTCAGTGTTTATTTCTATTTATAGATGATTGTGTTCGGTGATGTGTTGGCTGGCCGAGTACAAGTACCTTCTTTTAGATTGTTAGTCCCACTACCATTTCATCATATCACCTTTCCTCGTAATGATCTCACACTCTTATTCTCCATAACTTAACCATTTTTAAATTTATTCCCTTTTTTCCTTTTATTTGACCTTCCCACGTGTGTAGTGGACTAACCCTTTTCTTCTGATTGTCTGACTGAGGGTGGCCAAGTTAACTGGCCACCTTCACTTATAAAATCAAATCCTGCACTATTCCTACAATTTAATCATATCTTACTTATGAAGGAATATTGGTAAGATGACACAACTACGAGTCCTTTTCTTCATTGATGATGCATGCTGGAGAGTGGTGCCAATTTGTTGTTCTTTTCGAGTTGCATATTTTCAACTATATATTTCCTCTTTTGATGACTTGTTCCTTTGATGATGTACAGGTGCTGGACCTTGTTGCTACTGATATTCCTACTGCTGCTGAGCTCTGGAGGAGCTTTCTCATCCTTGTAGTCCCTGTGCTGAAGATGGTTGCAGTCTTTGTGGTGTGTTTTGCGAGATAGGCTACTACAGGATTTCCTACAGGATGTCTATAGGATCTCTTGTAGTTGCCTTTCCCTTAAACTCTCGTTTCCTCAGCTTGAAGTAGAAGGGGTGTTGAAATGAGTGGAGTATGGGGTTATGGAATGGAAGGTGAGGGATGTTGCTTTTTGTATGCCTCCTCTTTCCCTTTTTTTTAAACTTGATTTCTTTGATGGATACAACGATGATATGGTTCTGAAAGGTATTGGCTGAGGTGAGGTAAATGGTTTTTTTACATTCAAACATAGGCTTGTGTCACCACCTTACCATTGGACTACTCTTCTTGTGGTTTTCTAGTCCTCCTGTAATTCCTATAGGAAACTCCTGTAGTATTACAGGGAATCCTATAGAAAACATAGAACTGCTTGAAATGATTTGGAATGGAGTATAGGTGGAAGACTAGGGGGATAATGGAGGATATGATATGGGTGTAGCAAAGAATATTTTTTGTGGGGATGACTATCCTCTATATGCCGTGCTTATCTTCCCCTTGTAGACATGCGAAACATAATTGTCAATTTTGTATCTTTTTCTCTTTTCTCTTTTTTTTTATGAAAACAACTACTTTGGCTCCAAGGAGATTTCCATCCTAGTTTCCTACCCTAGGTGCCTCAAAAGAGGTTTTCACCCTGAGATCTTTTTTTATTTTTTTTAACACTCTTGGGCCACCTCAAGAGGTTTTCAACCCAACAGTTGTACTCAGGTGCCTCATGGAGGTTTTCATCTGAGTCTCTTTATTTTTTTTATTTTTTACTTTTTTGGATCAAGTACTTGGTGGGGTGGAATATGAGACTCACTCGACCACCATCACTGTCTTTCTGATGCTATTGATGAATTCCTTCTTTCATAAGAGATTTTTGTAGATTTTTAATTTGTACTCATTGACAAGCAAAGGGATAGCCTCTGCATCAATGGTTCTTATTTGAAAAACAACATTATCATGAGACTTTTCTATTACATAAGGCCCTAACCATGTAGTCCTTTACTTTCCTTTGAAATATTTGTATCGAGAACCATATAGCAAGGCCCAATCACCTTCTTGAAACTGTTTATCTTTTATATTCTTGTCATGCCAGATTTTCCATTGTACTTGAGTCACTTCAGTGTGCAGGAGGGCCTACATCCTATATTCATCTAACCAATTCAATTAGAGAAGTCTTTCATATTGTGCCCTTGTGATATCTAGATCCAGTTGTTCTTCCATCCTTAAGGTGTTGTATTCAAATTCAATGGCCAACAGGGCTTTCTTCCCATAGGCCAGCTAAGAGTGAAGCTAGTGGTGGTCTTCCTGGTGGTATTATAGGCCCAGATGGCCTCAACTAATATGTCTCCCCATTCCTTTCTGTTGATGCTAATCACCTTGGTTATAATGCCTTCCAATGTTCGATTGGTTACTCTCACTTGCCCATTAGCTTGTAGGTGGTAAGGGGTGGTTTTTCTATGCTTGATCTTGTGTCGGCTTAACATATTTACAATCATGTGAGATGTGAATTGATTTCCTTGATCAATGACCAATTCTCTAGGGTACCAAAACTTATAAAATGCATTCTCCCTTAAGAATTCAGACACTTTTTCCTCTTTTGCTACTTTGATGGCCTTGGCTTCAATCCATTTTGTTAACTAGTCAGTGCACACAATGATGTATTGCTTCTGTCTGGATGGAGGGTCAATGGGCCCGATGAAATCCATGCCCCACTTTTCAAATGGGTCAAAAGTCACTTGATGTTGTAGAGGCATTTCATCCCTTAGGGTAGGTTTCCCCATCCTTTGGCAGCAATCACACTGTCTGGTATACCTCCTTACACCTTGGTGAAGAGTGGACCAGTAATAACCAGCTTGTAGTACTTTTAATGGTGTTATTTTGGCTGTAAAGTGACCTCCATAAGGCCCATCATGACAAGCCAGAAGGATGTCGAAGAATTCCTCCTACCTGAGACATCTTATCAGAATTTGATCCGGACCTAGCTTGAAGAGATTGCCCCCAATCCACATGAACGGGGCACTTTTTCTTATGATTATGCTTTTTTCTTTGGAGGGAACTGTGCAGATACCAAGTAGTTTGCTATGTCAGAAAACCATGGAGAGAGAACTGAAATGGTGAATAAATGTTCATCTGGTAACTAACCATCAACCATTCCTTCCTCCCCTGCAGGCAAAGTCAATCTGGATAAAAAATCTGCAACTACATTCTCCTTACTAGGCTTATCAATAATAGTTAAATCAAATGTTGTAATAAAAGTAACCATCTAATAATCTGGGCATTTACATCAGGTTTATTAATCAAGTATTTAATTGCATCATGGTCGGTATGTACAAATGTCTGGTAACCAGTAATGTAATGTCTAAATTTATTCAATGAATTCACAACAACTAGGATCTCTTTTTCAGTTACTGTGTATTTTAGCTTGGCTTTCGACATATTCTTATTGATGAAGTAGATGCCATAAGGTAGCTTGTCATATATCTAGCCTAGAGATGCTCCTATAGATTTGTGAGAGGCATCAGTATGAATATGAAAAGGAAGATCCCAATTTGGGCCTCAGAGAATAGGTGCGGTAGTCAATTTGTCCTTTAGGGTGTCTAGGGCTTCTTGGTAGCTTTCCGACCATAACAATTTGGAGTCTTTGGCCAATAACCCAAATAAGGTAGAATCTAACTTGCTTAAATCTTTTATAAATATCCTATATTATCTAGCTAAACTGAAAAATCTTATGACATCCCTTCGCTTCTATGGATTCAGGACCCTTTTGATGATGGCAATCTTATTTGGGTCTACCTGAAGTCCTTCCTGGGATATTGAATGACCTAGAATAGTCCCTACAATCATCAAGAACTCACATTTTTCAGGACTAAGCTATAAGTTCATTTCAATGAATTTGTTTAGCACCTTTCCAGGTTAGAGAGAGCCTCCTGGAAATCACACCCGTAGGGTGTGATGTCATCCATATAAATTTCTCTACATCATGGGCTAGCTCTACAAAGTTACTCAGGACTGCTCTCTGGAAAGTGGTAGGGGCATTGCATAGACCAAAAGGGACGACTCTATAAGTGAAAGTGCCCCAAGGATAGGTGAAGTTGGTTTTATCCTAGTCCTCTAGACTAATCTGGATTTGATTGTACCCGCTGAACCCATCCAAGAAAGAGAAGAGCTTCTTTCCTACCAGACCATCTAGCACTTGGTCAATGAAAGGTAGAGGAAAATGGTCCTTGTTTCTGGCTTTGTTTAGCTCTTAGTAATTAACACAAATCCTCCACTTTCCATTTTTCTTTGGAACCAACACCAAAGGAGACACCCACTCATTTTTCGAGATAGGGTAAATGAATCTTGCATCCAACAGCTTCAACAACTCTTCTTTGACTATATCCTTGAGAGCTAGATTCATTCTCCTGTGGTGTTGTTAGACTGGTTTGCAACCTTCCTTGATGTAAATGTGGTGAGTGCACACCGAGGGGTGCACCCCCTTCATTTCTTTGTAATTCTAAGAAAGGGCACCCAAACAATTTCTTAGCATATTACATCACTCTTATTCTTGGTGTACAGAGACAGGGGTTGATTTTCAATTCTCTTTCAGGGCCAAATTCTATTGTATTGACACAAGTAGGGATTGAGTTAGTTAACCATAAATCAATCCAATGGTTGTCCTTGGTTTACTTCACTACTTCCTCCAGAGACATGGTGTTGGGAGTTTGATTTTGGAGGATGTATTCAATCAAATCATCTTCATCAGATTGCCCTCCTCATATAGCAGTTTCTATGGTATAGGTTTGGGAGGAGTAGACTTCATCTTCTTCCTCCTCTTCTAGCCATAAAGGTAAGTCATGTTCTATAGATGGTTGAGCAGGAGGGTACCAGACCAACTACTTGGATAGATGCCCATTTTTTACAGTCATATTTCTAGGCCTGCAGCTTATGTAGTCATCGACAATGGCTAACCAAGGCCTCCCAAGGATGAGAGGATAACCATTAAATTTGGTCTTAGGCTGGAGAACTAAGAAGTTTGTAGGGTATTCCCACGAATCAATGGAGACCATCACATCCTCAAAAATCCCCTCAAGGGCTACTATTGATCAGTCTGCAAGCTACAAGACTGTTGTGGTATTTCTTAATGATCTCTGGAGATTCAACTTGAGCATAGTGTCCTTAGTCATTACATTGATGCAACCCAAATATCAATCAAGGTATGGGGTACAATGGTGCCATCGATGTGTACATCTACTACAGGGATCCTAGGGTCAAAATACTTTGGGCAACTTACCCGCCCCAACATTAAGTTGGATAGTTGTCCAATGACATTAATGGTAGGAGTGTCTATTTTTCTCCTTCCTGGATGTTTGAAGCACTTCTCTTTAATCAACTTGTAAATGGGTACATTTTTTATAGATTGGAGAAGTGGGATTTTGACACATAGATTTTTCAACTCACCCATAAGTTCATTCCCTTCTTGGGTATGCTGGACTAGATGGGTTAATCTTTCAAGAAAGGGTTGTGGATTTACTCTAGGCATAATTTCCTCTCTTTCCTCCTCACTCTCCCTAGGTGGGGATGGAGGTTGGTTATCTCAGAGCATTCTTCGATACCTAACATTAATTTCATGAATTTCCACAGCATAAGCAGGGTAGGATGTCTCTCCACTATAGACCTATTGTGCCTATCTATTGTTCGAGTTCGGGTTTGGTTGGGAAGGCATATGAGGTTGTTTTGGTGGAGCATGGTGTCAAAGTTGTGGTTGAGATGGAGGTGAAGGAAATAGAGCTAGAGCATTGTTGTATGGGGGCCTCCATCCCTGGGGTGGTGCATTACACTGAGGTTGTGGAGGAGTATATGGCTGAAATGGTTGGTTGGTTGGCTAGGAATGGTATTGAGGTGAAAAAGACCATAGAGAAGGTGTAAAATAGGAGGGATGAGCAGGGGGGCACCAAGAGGGAATGGATGTGTTTTGATTAGGCTTGTAACATGAATAAGATGACCCTTGCATGCCCTGGTGGTATGGTCGAGGTCCATGACGCCTCCTTTGATTTATGTAGTAGAGTTTTTCAATCACCCCTTCAGTTCCCTAATACATAGCTTTTAGTCCAGGCAGGGAAGGGCACTTGCCTGTGGACTGGTTTTCCTCATAGACCAAGCAGATTTCTATAAGGTTCACGGAAATTAATTCCTAGGTTCCTCCTTGTCCACCTAGGGAAGAAAATGGCTAATTCTCTCTCTGCTTCCTCCTACTTCCTCTTGATTTACATAGTGTCCATTTGCAGGGAAAGGGTTTGTAGCATTTCACTCTTAAAATCATCCAACAAGTTCCCAATTTCATTTTTTATAGATGTTTTGGATGAGGATGAGATGGACACTATTTGACTAACCCTACCCCTTTTTCTAGCTGCCCTAGAATGATTCTTGAAAAAAAACTTGACATCATCATAGGGTAACTGGTAGATGTCCCCTCCTGATAGTAGGTTTAGGGTTTCTAGGAGATCTTCCCTGATCCCCCCGAGAAGGACTAACTTAAGTGACTTCGGATCAAGAGTGCACTTGGCCCTTTTATAGCTGAGCTAGAATCTTCCTCGTAATCCTCTAAGGAATCATCATGTCACAAGGTTATGGTAAAAATTTCCTCTTTGGTATCTTTGGACTTGTAGTAGTCCTAATACTTGTTGTTGAAATTTTGCTGCATCTGAGCCCATGTGATGATATTATCCCTAGGTAAATGAATGAACCAACGTAGGGCTACATCCTTGAGAGTGGATGGGAATAATTTTAACTTCTCATCATTAGAGATGCAATCATAAGTTTTGCATATGAGAGAAAATTTGAACAAAAAAGTATCTGGATCTTCTGAGGTCAGGCCATGGAAGTAAGGAAGAGATAAGGGGCTTATGCTTTTCATTTTTGCATCCCCATTAGTTTCTCTGATGGGAAAAGCACCCTCATCTATTTCTCTATCCTCCCTTCCATTTCTATTTTCAGCCATTATGTCAGTTCGAATGGTTTCTTCTTCTTCCCCTATAGGCTCTTCAAAAATCTCTAGTTGTTCGCCAAGGGGTCCTCTAATTCACAACCACCGAAGAAGAGGGAAGGTTCACTGTTTGAAGTGGTGGGGGTATTTGGTAGAAATTTTCCTAAGTTATCCCTATTCCTACAAGGCAAGCTTTAAGACTGATTGCAAAATTTAAAAGACAAACTGAATTGAAACTAACTACTAAATGGAATCAATTGGAAAATGGAAAGGAAAGCAAACCAACTTACAACTACTTTCGAGAATGGAACTAATAGCAGAATGAAAGAGAGAAGAAATGGAATAAATAGAGTAGAAATCACGTCTACTCAGACACCTCCCCAGCAACAACGCCAAAATGTGATGAGCACCAGTATTGCAGCAAGGATGCTACAACTCCTGGAGCTACCAGCTTTACTTCATCAACCCAGGGTTCGTACAAACTTGGAGGTGATAGTGTTGTATACAAAAATAGATGTTATGGGTCCACTCTTTTTAACTATTGAGCTGGGGTGATAGAACACTAGGGTTTCTCAAACCAACCTTCTATTGATTAGAAGAAGTTTGATTACCAATTTAGAGAGGAGAGTTTTACCCTAATTGAAAGAATTGAAATGCTACTTATTGTAGTAATGAAAGACTGAAAGAAATGTCTACAAAACACAGAACTCATCTAGTTATTTGTTAATATACCTTTCTTGCAAAATAACTCTAATTTAACACATATGAAGTATTAAATCGTCTAAGAATGACTTCTGATCTAAGCAAGCACTTAACTGTTGTGTGCATGAATAAATATAAACACTTTTTTCTCTTTATCTTTTTGTAAAAAAGTAAATGCTAATCCTTCTTGGTTGCATGGAAGATGAGATAGGTGTGGAGGGAGATGAGTGTAATGGTTCAAATGTCTTGGGAGGTAGCAGGGGTCTACTCCTAGCTTTAGTAATGTTTTTTTCACAATTTGGGCTTAAAATAGGCCACTACATGGTTTCCTACAGGATGTCCTAGTTCACCTACAGGATCCCCTATTTTCCTACAAGAACAGGCCAAAAGCATAGGGAGTAGTTTGAAAGGTGGGATGGATCTTGGAGAAGGTGATTAAGGAGGAAATAAGGCAAGGGAATGGTAGGCACTCACTCAGAACTCAAACCAAAGCTTTGCAATGGTTGGATTTTCCCAATAATCATGACAAGTTTTCCTTGTAAAACAATAATTCAAATTGAGAACTTACTAGGTTTTGACGATCATGGGTGGATATTGTTTGAATAAGGCTAAGGATATGATGTCTTCCTAAAATGTAGAAACGCATGCAACATATACATCATTGTTGGAATTTATCCATAAATTCAACTCAAAACAAGAAGGGTTTACAAAAATAGAAGAAAACATAATTTTCATCATTTACTTGCCAAGTTCATGCATGGGAATGCTTGAAACCATTATGAAAGCAACATGAAATTTAATGAAAGACCTAAGATATCAAAAATGTCAATTGCAACCTATCTTCTAAAACTAAAAGATGATGACCTAATTAACAGAAAAACCCTAAATTTCATAAGAAACCTATGCTACTAGGGTTGGGCCCTAACCCAATATCTTCAGCCCTCTGAGTCAACTTAGTGCTAGGTCAAGGGAATGCTTCTCATTTTCATTAACATATCAAAATACATAAAAGTGTTTGGTCACAATCCTTCAACTCGAAAATTGCTTAGCTACCTTGCACAAAAAATCCATATCCTAATGAAGCTCTAGGCCTCTTTATTTATATGACTAAAGTTGCCAACAAATTCTTTAAATATTGGAAGGCTTGGCTCCCAATATTGAGATCAACTGGTTCTTAACTATCACTAGCTTGGCTGCCAATGATCCTCATGACTTGGCTGCTTGCAACTCCGAACTGGTGTGATTTGATTAAGGGATCTTCGAGTTAGTGAAGAGTTAAGGAGGGAGATCCTATCTCTTATAATCTCTCTTGCTTGTCTCATTTGAGTTCATACACCCTAATTAGCCACAATTTTCTCCCAAAACCTACAATAAATGCACATTATACCACTAGACATAACATCTTACTTTTACTCATCTCATTAAGCAATATATAATAAAAACATGTAAAAAATTATGAGAAGAGTTGATTTTAGTAAGATGGGGGCACATTAAGGTCCATATATTTTACCCATTGATGATATCATCAATAGGGGAGTTAGAAGGCCCTTTACGTGAACACCCAAAGACATTTGAAGAACCTATTGGGGAAGAAGAAGAACCCATTCAACATACCCATACCATGGCTAAAAACATGAATGAGGAGGTCTTTATGATCAAAGAAGCTAATGGAGATGCTAGGATGAAGAATATAAGCCCTTCTTCCCTTCCTCACTTCCATGGATTAACCTTAGAGGACCCCGATACTTTAATGTTTGAGCTTTCTATTGTTTGTAGGAGTTATGACTATACCTATGTTGATCAAAAGCTTAAGTGGTTCCCATCCACCCTTAAAGATGTAGCCTTACGCGGGTTCATGCTTCTACCTAGGGATAGCATCACTACCTAGGCTCAAATGCAACAATCCTTTAACAACAAGTACATGGAATATTTTAGGTCCAAAGACACCAAACAGGAAATATTTAGAATGACTCTTAGACTTGATGAATCCCTAGAAGACTATGAGGAAGGATTCCATCTCAATCATAGGAGGGTCAAATGCACCCTTGATCCTAAATCACTCAAGTTAGTCCCTCTCAGAGCAATCAGGGAGGAGATACTAGAAACCCTCAACATGTTGTCTGGTGGAGACATCTATCAGCTACCCTATGAAGACATCAAGATAATATTCAAAAACCATTCTAGGGCTGCTAAGAAGAAGAATAGGGCTAGTCAATCTTTGGTCAGTTCCTCTCCCTCCATAATGTTATCACCAAAAAATGATCACCTAGCCATTTCTAACTAGGTGGATCGAAATACACCATGTGGATCTAATTTTACCATAGTGAAATCACTTTCACTATGGAATTTTTTTTAGTAAACCACTTTTATTAATTTATTTTTTGATTTAAATAAAAAAACCCCATGAGAATAATTAGATAAATCATTATTTATTCAAGTTTCTCTAGGAATTATTGCTAAATCATTATTTAATAATTATTCCTTGTCACATTTGACTAAATCCCTTAGGAATATTTAAATAATACATTATTTATTTGAATTTCTTATTTGTGTTATTAGAATAATTATTAAATCACTATTTAATAATTATTTTGATTTCACATCTTTCTTGTTTCTTACAAAATAATTAATAAATTATTTCATTTGTTAATTATTTCCAAATAAAAGAAATTTAATCATTTTAAATTCCTTTTCCCTCTCCAATAAATATAATAAAGTATTCCAAGTAGTTAAATCTGAATTTGGTCAATAATATTTTATTATTCTCGATTTTCGAGATTAACTCCATACTTTGTTATATAAAGGAGGGTTTTTCATCCATTCTTCACCATGATCATTATCATTGTCTACACTATCGTCATTTTCTTGAGCTCCCATTTGAGTTCTTCATCTTTGTTTGGGTTTTTTCACACAATTGAGAGAGGGAATTCTATTTCTGAAGCATCAAGGATATCAAAGGACCCATCCCACAGAGGGGGACTTACAGACCAATCTATAGATCTCCTTCACCAGGTGTTATCAATAAATATTTATTCATTTAAAATTGTGTTTCCAATTGCGTTATTATTCTAGATATATTAATTTTCTGCTATTTGTTTTGGATCTTTTTTAGTTTTAGTGCATATTTTCCATTTGTATTGCAGATATAGAATGACAGTAACCATAAAATTATTGTTAGGGTCACTTGTCACCAAGTGAATTAAGTGAGGATTTTTGGTACACCTTCCAATAATTTTCACACTAACAAATGGCAACTCCTCTGGGTTTTTAGGGATATTTATCGCTAACAAATGGTGACTCCACTGGTTTAATAACCACGTACTTGAGTGAGAAAATTTTTAAAAATTTCAGGGTTTCTTCAGCCATTTTTTAGGCCTCTCAATTTTTGTTTCCATTCTTAAACCTTGTTTTGTCAAATTTTCAAATTCTAAAGTGTTTCTGGTCTTTTCCTCAGGTCACAGGTACCATCCTAACAAGAGATGACAACATCTATCCGAGATCTGTCGACCAAGACTCCTAGGGATAGAGGGAAATTTTTTTCCCCTTTTAGTGTGCCCTGGAGCACACTTTTTGGCCCAGGAACTGCGATCTCACTAAAAACAGGTCAGTACCTGTGTTCTACAACATTTTTTAATTTTTTTGAATTTTTTGTTTTATTTTTGCCAAGAGTGTTGCCTACAGACTGGTTTGGATTTTTCAATTTTGTTAATCAGTCTCCCTTAGGCATAGATCCACTTGTTTTGTCTCTTTGAGGAAGGATATAACTCCCTAAGGTTTAGAGTACTCCTCCACATTCTTAGGAAAACATTTGTTGAGTGAGGAGTCTAGGGTTTTCAACATTTTTAGCCTCTATTTTTAAGATCCGATCCATTACTTTTCAGATCCATTGTATAAGTTTATTGTACATTTTCTCACTTTAGAGTTTGGGTTTACTTTTTCTCCCTTAGGATCCCCTTCAGCATCCTAGGTCTTCAAGCTGCATACCTGTCCTTTACAACAATTTTCACTTCTGAGCTTTGTTGTTTGTCTACACCATTTTTAGCAACATAGGTCCTTTAAATCCCAGCCCTTTGACATCAGATTTTTTTGGCCTATTTCTATGTCTTTGAGTAGCCTATTTTCATTCTCTTTCTTAGCTTCTTGGTATCCCTTGTGGGTGGGGTTGTGTATGCTTGATTGACTGTTTAATTTTATGTCATTTAGATTCACTTAATATATTTCAATATTTTACTTTCGGCAACATATCACATCATGAAACATGCTTAATTAACTCATCCACTTGACACATATTTGTCACACGCTCACACCTTAAGTGAACGAGAGCTTAGTTAACAACACCAAGCCAAGACTTTAAACATTACACCTTCAAAAATCAACACACATAGATTAAGCCCACCTAGGCATCAAGCCCAAACAATATTTATAGTGTAGGTGCAGGCTCGGTGGGATAGGCTTCCAATAACACCCATAAGTCACTTCTCATTAAAACATAGAAGTTGTCATATTAGGGAGCTTAAAATCCTTAATCATCTCATGATCAAAACCAAAGTGCGTCAGAAACCTGATTTAGAGGGGGTTAGGCTAGGCTATCATGCGAGTAGTTCTCCTCGGGGCTACCCAACCTGCGGTAGGGAATTCCGTGAGGTGGCTAACTACCAAGAAGCTTAAGACTCAACCACCCCCATGGCATGAAGGTAACCATAGTGACCAATATTAGGAAAACACCTTATAAGATTGGTTTTGGGAATCAATTGGTCCTCTACCTCACCTTTCTTTGGACAACACCTTGCGGGGATGAGATTCCATCAAGTAAGAAGTTATTTGGAAGGCCATATGAAATAGTAGACCTAGGATAGTTTGAACATTCATATCACCTATAGGCTAGACCTATTTTTTATTTCATAGGACATGTTTTCCTGAATTAGAGTAACATCATTAAAATAGTTAGTTTACAGTTGGCAACACTGCACTAGTTGTTTTCTTATTGTTTGTCACTCCTTTGTTCCTATCATTATCACTTAATCTAGATATCATAGCACCTCCAATGTGTTTGTTGCATCGAATTCGAGGGCTTAACGATCAGTTCTCGATAGGCCATATCACTCCTCCCTGCTGGGTGCGAGTTCATCCTCCCAGTCCTCCATCGAGTCATCATTCTGATTCTGATTTTGACTCTACTAATTCATCCCATTCATCCTTTGATTCTACATCCCCTCATCCTCATACAACCATCATGTCAGGCACCAATCTAGGTACAGGAACCCAGAGCAGTAACCCAGGTGCTAACTAGGGTACCCCTGCTAGCGGAACCTCAACTGGTATGGTCACTCTGACTCCTCTAATTCCTATTGTCGCTAGTCTAAGTCTCCTAGATTTTAACCAGCTTATCAATGCCTCCCTTCTCCATGATCCCACATGGCTAGCAATGCCTACAAAACTCCCTTCAGACATCTTGAAGTTTGAGAGTAATCTTGTAGAAGACACAACCAATCATCTTCACTCCATTCATATGTCGTGTTCATCCAATTCTCTTACAAACAACTCCATTTGTGTTTGGTTTTTCCAACACACCCTCACTAGAGATGCTGTGAAGTGGTATGTAGACCAGCCTAGGGCAACACATTTCACTTTAGAGAATCATGTCACAACCTTTATTTTATATTTCCAGTTACCTCTTCGTTATGATACCAGTACTGAACTTTTGACTTCATTTCGTCAAACTTTTTCCACTCACCTTTCTGACCATTTTCAGGAATGGCATAGAAGGATGAGTGTATGTTGAGATCCTGACTTCAAAGACCGAGTCTATATGGATTGGTTTCTTAGATCGTTGTTGGCCCCCACTGTGAAAGATGTCACTTCTCACTTTCCTCAATCTAAGGAAGAAGCTCTCTAGATAGCTCTTAAGTTTGACTTGATTTATGCCCAGTCAGGTTACGTTTACACTATCATCCCCGATCTTCCTCGACTGGTTGCTACTAATGTTCCATGTGAATGTCATGTCACGGATGGAATTATTGGAACCCTTTCACACCCCCAACCATATGCTCATCATCTTTTGAGCTACGACCATCCTCAGGGAGGGACCAGTCCCATGTACAATTATCACTCCCCTAATCCTTCTTGGGGCACTCCTTATCTAGCTTCCAATACACCATATGAATATCCCCATTTGCATCAACCGATGCTAAGGCTAGCTGTTATACTTCTGGCTTATAAGAATGTTGCCCCATCTCTATATTATACATACACATAACCTAGTGCTCCAGTTCCTTCAGTACAAGAGCCCCAACCCCTCATGTCTTCTCCCCCTCTGTTGCAACAAGTAGCTCCTCCACACGGACAAGTGTATTCTCAGCAAAGTGGTTGCAATCCCCTAAACCCCAAGAAATGGAACAAGGGGAAGGGTAATAGGAACCAATAGCCTCAAGGTAATCAAGGGAACCAGGGTGCTCCACCCAGTGCCCCTCAGGGTCCTCCACCTAAACTCGCAACCCAGCAATAGGGCGGTCAACCCATGCAGAACAAGGGTCTTCATAAGAACAAAACATGTGCTTGTTGTGAAGTCTATGTTCATTATACTCATGAGTGTCCCCTGCTACCTTAGATGTGCCAAGCATGAGAAGCTAAAGCAACTTCTCGAGGATTGCAACCCGCCACTCCTCCTCCCCCTCTTGCTTCATCTCAACCCGTTTTTCTTACCAACCATTTTCCCCACCAAGGGTATATAGCTGCCCAACCTTCACAAGGTCGAGTTGCTCAACGAGATCCTCCATCGGGTCACCACGATCATCAGATTCTCATGATGAATTCTGAAAAGGTAAACACCTAAAACATCAGACTCCAAATTTGATCACGTTAGTATGACAAGCCCAGACCACCTTCTCACTTGATCAACATAAGTCTCAGCCTAGACCCCAATGATATAGGTGTGGTCGATTACCCTTCATTCCTTGGATAGTTTGTCCTACCGGCATCTCCGGCGATCAGTATCCACATCGCATATCATAGATTCCTGATATCATATATTCACACATTCTACTCTAGGTGATGCCACACTTACCACCCAGTCCCCATTGTAGTTCATTCTTGTATTCCTTTCTTACCTTAATTCTTCACCAAGAGCCATTCTTCCAAGAAGCATTAAGGCCATCTTTAGACGAGTAAAGCCACCTAACTAAAGGTCGCAGATCCTGATTCTTATAGTTGGTTTGTCTGCTTTTATCTCCACAAGTTCTAGGGCCTTCTCCTCCTCTCCAAATTATTCACAACTCACTATGAAAATGAATTTGATTTGGAGGCATAAATCCTTTTTAAAGTGAAAACCTTAGTTTTGTTCATCACCCATTGCGACCAAATCGCAGCTTCGTTTAATGAAGTGTTAACATTGTTGGAAATCTCCGACCAACTTCTATAATGGGTCTCTCTTTTCTTTTTTGATAATTTAACACTTCACCCAGAAGCCATTTTTTCCATGAAGTTTCACTTTACCACCCTTTAAAATTGAATCTCTTCATTTGAGCCACTTGTTCTCTAGTACCACTTTAACTTTTCACTGGTTGAATCTCATGTCGATTTTCATCATGGGTAGCCTTTGTTTACTCATGTTTTTATGGTCCCCATTGGGCCTCCCCCATGTGGCATCATCATCGAGTCACCCTCGTTTAGAGCATATGAGATGTGTGACCCTTGTACTTATGGAGTATTTTCCGAGTCCACATTGTGTCCCATTATAGTGTTTCATTCATCGTCATGCCACATTTCTTCCATTATACTTATATTTTTCCTCCAGTTCTTCTACTCCATCTTTATTGAGCCCCCATTTGAGTCACTGACCATCCCCTCTTGATTTTCGTCAATCGCTGCCAAGTCAAGCATTTTTATTATGCTATGACAAGGGAAGTCATCATTCCTCCATCCACCATGTTTCCTTCTATCATCATCCCTAGTGTCAGTCCACCAATCAATCTATTATGTTCCCTTGTGCCTTTGTTGAGGATTCCTAATTGCCTCAATGCTGACAGGCTCTCTTTTTTTTACCTGAGAAAATTTATTCCATAAGAATAGCCTAGAGGACATTGTACCTTGGTTTCAACTCCCAACTTTTTTCGATACCTCAGATCAAGAAAAAGGACACATTATTTCCCTTTGACTTGCTTTTTTCTCACATGCTCGACATTAGATATTTATCGCACGATTAAGATTCATACGCTTGATAGTTCAGTGATCCAGAAGATTATCCCAGTGCTTCCTAGGTGTGTGTGAGATGTTTCAAACTTCATGAGGGGGTGGCCCCTCAGGTAGCCCCCCACATGTCTGGATAACCACAGATGTTGACCCAGCCTCAGATGTAGTTCCATATGTTTGGTGGGTTTAGCTTCCACCACTTGTAGTGCCCATAGCATGTATGTTGCCTTCAGATGATCCATTCAGATCTTCATAGCCCTTCCCTATTTAGCAGGGCTTCTTTGGTTCTAATCCCCCCTCCCCATGTTAGTTTCAGGAGCATTTTATCTCAAGTACTCATATGTTATTGTATTCAGTCCTAACCTATGATTTTCCAGGCACATTATGTATATGGGATCCATTGATTATTTTCCTGCCCATTGATTTGAGTGTATCATGTATCATGTACTTTGTAGCTCAATTCCACATTACCCTGCTCACCATTATGATTTGTACTCAGTTATCTCGATGGATATGGGTATGCCTCCCCTGCCTCATTTGAGATCATGTACTACCACATAAAATGAGACTTTTATCAGTATTGTAGTTCTCACCCCATCCATTATTTGTCCATCCTTTACTTGCTTCATATCACTCTCTCTCTCTCTGACTCCCCTTTTGGTGTCTTATGGAAGTGTAATCTACAACGTATTTTAGTCATACGATTTTCTCCTAACACTCATACATGTGGGGGCAATGTGTTATCACCAAAAATTGATCACCTAGACATTTCTAGCTAGGTGGATCGAAATACACCATGTGGATTTAATTTTACCATAGTAAAATCACTTTCACTATGGAAGTTAATCTATTAAACCACTTTTATTAAATTATTTTTTGATTTAAATAAAAAATCTCCATGAGAATAATTAGATAAATCATTATTTATATAATTTTCTTTAGGATTTTTTATTAAATCATTATTTAATAATTATTCCTTGTCACATTTGACTAAATCCCTTAGGAATATTTAAACAAATCATTATTTATTTGAATTTCCTTATTTCTATTATTAGATTAATTATTAAAACACCATTTAATAATTATTTTTATTTCGCACCTTTCTTGTTTCTCGTGAAATAATTAATAAATCATTTTATTTGTTAATTATCTCTAAATAAAGGATTTTAACCATTTTAAATTATTTTTCACTCTCCAATAAATATAATAAACTGTTCCAAGTAGTTAGATCTCATTTTGGTAAATAATATTTTATTATTCTCCATTTTCAAGATTAAATCCATACTTTTCTATATAAAGTAGGGTTTTTCTATATAAAGTAGGGTCATTATCATCGTCTACACTATCGTCATTTTCTTGAGCTCCCATTTGAGTTCTTCAGCTTTGGTTGGGATTTTTCACATGATTGGGAGAGGGAATTTTATTTCTAAAGCATTAGGGATATCAAAGGACTCATCCCATAGAGGGGGACTTATATACCAATCTGTAGATCTCCTTCACTAGGTGTAATCAATAAAGAATTATTCATTTAAAATTGTCTTTCCAATTGGGTTATTATTTTGGATACATTATTTTGCTACTATTTGTTTTGGATCTTGTTTTATTTTACTACATATTTTCCATTTTTATTGTAGATCTAGAATGAAAGCAACCATCAAATTGTTGCTAGGGTCACTTTTCACCTAGTGACTTGAGTGACGATTTTTGGTACGCCTTCTAGGAATTTTTACACTAACAAACAAAATCCATTAAGAATGAAATTAGGAACATGTTGGAGGACTTTAAAAGGGAAATGTTGCATACCTTTTCTCTGCAAATGAACACCATGTAAATCAAGAGGATACAAGAGGAAACATAGAGGGTCTTAGCTATGTTTTTCCCTAAATGCAATAGAAGGCACCCCAGAAATCAATGTCCATTAAATGTTATAGAGGTATTATCAGTCTGTGAGGAAAACCATGCCATAGATAATTGTCCTTATTTTCCTAGATTGAACGTTTTATACCAAGGGGTAGAAGGTGGGGTTTAACAACTCTGTTTCATCAATCAAATGAGGCCTCAAGGCCCTTGGCCATACCAGTAGGGCATGCAAGGTGCATCCTACTCTTATTACAATCCCAACCAGAATGAACCTCTACCACCTTGGTATTCTTCCACTCATCCATCATGGTCCACACCTTGTCCTTGGCCTTATGCACCTTAGTATCATCCCCAACCTATCAATCAAACATTTCAACCATATGATTTTACACATCCTCAGTGGAATAACCCATCGCAAGGCTAGAGGACTCAACTCAACCAACCTCCTACTTTACTACCTCCACCTCCATCTCAACCACAACTTATTCATCTTGATCCACCTAAGAAAACTCATATGACTTCTCGACCCAATCAGAATCCAAAAAACAAGCAAGTATAATAGGTCTACAATGGAGAGACATCTTACCCTTTGTATGTTGTGGAGATTCAAGAAATCAACCTCAGGTCTTGAAGAGTGCTTCAAGATATCCAACCTCCATATCCACCTAAGGAGCTTGAAGAGGAAAAGGAAGAGAGTAACCCTCAAGTAAATCCACCTCCTTTTCTTGAGAGATTGATCCATCCTAACCAGCACACCCTAGATGAGACCAAACTTCTGGGAGAATTTAAGAACCCGTGTGTTAAAATTCTACTCCTCCAAGCTATCAAGGTTGTTCACATCTACAATAAGCTTATAAAAGAGAAATGCTTCAATCGTCCCGGGAGGAGAAAAAAAGACACTCCTACAATCAATGTTATTGGTCAATTATCCGATCTAATGCAAGGGAGAGTGATTTTCCCAAAATATATAGATCATGGAAATATTCTGGTACATGTACACATTGACAGCAACATTGTCCCTCACACATTGATTGATCTTAAGGCTTCCATCAATGTGATGACTACATAAACCATGCTCGAGCTAAACCTCCAAGGATCCTTGAGAAATACCACCATAGTCCTGCAACTTGTAGATAGGTCCATAGTGGCTCCTAAGGGAGTTGTTGAGGATGTAATGGTATCTATTGAAACCTGGGAGTATGCTACTGACTTCCTAGTTCTCCATCCCAAGACCAAATTCAATGGTTATCCTCTCATCCTTGTAAGACCATGGCTAGCCATTGTTGATGCTTACATACATTGCAAATATGGGAACATGACCATTAAGAATGGGAATTTGTCCAAACCGTTGGTATTGTACCCGCCTTCTCAGCCATCCATTGCGCATGACTTACCCCTATCGTTGGAAGAATAAGAGGAATATGTAGTTTTTCATACAACTTCCCATCCAATATGTACCCTAAATGTTGTTAAAGGTGGGGGAAGACATGATGAAGATGACTTGATTGACCAAAGCCTCTAGAATGAACCCACAACACCATGCCTCTTGATGATCTTGTGAAGGAATATAAGGGTAATCCTTGGATTGAGTTATGCCTAGTGGACCCAAGTCCTGCATATGTCAAAATGGTAGAATTTGGTCCATCTAGAACGTTGAAGATTAATCCCTCTCTCTTAGCCAACCAAGAAGAGAAGTTGTGCAAAATGATGAGAGAGCACTTAGATTCCTTTCCTTGGAGCTATAAAGAAATTAAAGGGGTGCATCCTTCAGTATGTACTACTCACATCTATATCAAGGAGGGATGAAAATGTGTGCACTAGCGTCAAAGGAGAATGAACCCAGCCCACAAAGACATAGTAAAGGAAAATTTGCAAAAGTTGTTGGATGCAGGGTTCATATACCCCATCTTGGAAAGTGAGTGGCTATCCCCTCTAGTTTTGGTCCCAAAAAAGAATGGAAAGTGGAGGATCCATGTGGATTATAGAGAGCTGAACAAAGCCCCTAAGAAAGACCATTTCCCTTTCCCTTTCATTTCTCATGTTTTAGATGGTCTTGCAGGGAAGAAGTTCTTGTCCTTCCTAGATGGATTCACTGGTGATAATTAGATTCATATGAGCCTAGGGGACAAAGATAAAACTACATTCACTTGTCCTTAGGGTGCCTTTACTTATAAGGTCCTTCCTTTTGAATTATTTAATTCCCTTGCCACTTTTAAAAGGGAAGTTCTAACCATCTTCGCTGAGCTGGTCCGTCACTCTATAGAGATCTACATGGATGATTTCAATCCCTATGGGTGTTAATTCCTTGAGGCCCTCTCTAGCTTGGGGAAAGTCTTGAAGAAGTGCATTTAAATGAACCCCTCGCATAGTCCTAAGATATGTGAATTCTTGATGAATGTAGGGACTGTCCTTGGCCAATAAATATCTCACGAGGGAATAAAAGTGGAGCCAAACAAAATTTCCATCATAAAAATGGTCCCCACTCCTCAAAAGCATAGGGATCTTAGGAGATTCTCGGACTTAGCTAGATATTATAAGTGGTTTATCAAATAATTCAGAAAAATAGCCTCACCATTGTTTGTATTGATGGCCAAGGACTGATAATTCTATTGGTTAGGTAGCTGCCAAGAGACCCTAGAGGTCTTGGAAGACAAATTAACTACTACACCCATACTAGGGAAAATTTTAGGGGCTAATATTCTCCCATGGGCTAATTTTCTATAATTTTTCCAAGAAAAGATACGCTAATTTTCATTTTTTTGTAAAAATGATTCGCCCAAATTTTATAGAATGAAATTATTTTACCCTAAAAATAGCCAAAAAATTATATATAGACTATATAAAAATATTATAAATTTGAATATTTTTACAAAAGTATCTCCAAACATTTTATAGATTTCATATTATGGACTAGTGGGATTCACCAAGGTTTCTAAACTTTAAGATAAATTCCCATCCTTAAAATTTTCCCTGACCCATACTTAGAAGCCCAAATTGGGATCTTCCCTTTCATATCCATGTTCATGCATCCAAAAATGTTGTAGGAGAAACTTTAGGCCAGATAGATGATAAGTTACCTTATGCCATTTACTTCATTAGTAAAAATTAGTCTAAGGCCGAATTGAACTACACTATAACTGAGAAAGAACTCCTAGTTGTTGTACACTCTTTAAACAAGTCCAAACACTACATCACTGGATATCAAAATTTTATGCATACTGACCATGCAACTATCATGTACTTAATGGAAAAGTCTGATGTGAATGCTAGAATTATTAGATGGTTTCTACCATTACAGTAGTTTGATTTAACTATCATTGATAAGTCAGGAAAAGAAAATGTAGTTGAAGATCTTTTTTCTAGAATTTCTTTGCCTACAGGTGATGAAGGGATGGTTGATGATCAAATTCTAGATGAGCACTTATTTTCTCTTTCAATTCTCTCTCCATGGTTTTCTGACATATCGAACTACTGTAGAGTGCCCCTTTCATTTGGATTGGGGGAAATCTCTTCAACCTGGGACTAGACCAAATATTCAGGAGATGTGTCAGGGAAGAGGAAGTATTTGAAAACCTCTTAGCCTGTCATGATGAGCCTTATGGAGGTCACTTTATTGTCAAGGCTCTACAAGTTGGCTACTACTGGCCCACTTTCTGTGAAGATGCAACAAGATACACCAGCCAATGTGATCAGTGCTATAGGATGGGGATGCCTACCCCTAGGGATGAAATTCCCTTACAACCTCAACTAGATTTGGAGCCATTTGACAAGCGGGGCATGGATTTCATTGGTCCAATTTATCCACCATCATGTAAGAAAAATTACATCATTGTGTGCACTGATTATTTGAGAAAGTGGGTAGAGACAAAACTTGTCAAGGTAGTAACAGAGGAGAAAGTGGCTGAGTTCTTTAGGGAGAATGTGCTCTAGAAATTTTAGTACACGAGAGAGATAGTCATCGATCAATGAGCTTAGTTCACATCACATCTTCTCGAGAATTTATTAAGGAAACATCATATCAAGCACAAAAAATATACTACCTATCATCCTCAAGTCAATGGACAAGTAGAGGTCAGAAATAGGGAATTAGAGGGCATCATCACCAAGTTTGTGAGAAAATATATAAAGGATTGGGAAGACAAATTAGTGGAGGCCACTTGGGCCTATAAAATAACTTGGAAAAAAACTACTAGTTTTAACCCTTACGATTTGGTCTATGGAAAGAAAGCTCTGCTCTCTATTGAGTTTGAGTACAATACTTTGAGAATGGAAACAAAATTGGATTTAGACATCACCAAAGCATAGTGGGTGAGGCTTCTCAAGTTAAATGGCTTGGATGAATTCGGAATACAATCCCTCCAACACAACAAAATAATCCAATTACAGAGGAAGGTCTGGCATGATAGGAATATCAAGGACAAAGCTTTTGAAAAAGGGGATTGGATTTTCTATATGACTCTAGCTTCAAGGACTTCAAAGGGAAATTGATGACAAGATGGTTAGGCCCATACCTCATAGAGAAATTCCATGACAATGGAGTTTATCAAATAAATACCATTGATTGGGAAGGTATTCCCTTACTTGTCAATGGCTACAAATTTAACATTTACAAAAAACCTATGTCCAAGGAAGAATTCATCAGTAACAAGTAAAGAAGTGAATGTCATTGGAAGTTCCATAACTTCCAAGTCACAACATTCCTAGATATTGTTTTTGTTTGTGTAAAAAGGGAGAACAAAGAAAAAAACAATAAAAAGCCTAGATGAAAATGTTTATGAGGCATTTGAGGCCAACTCTTGGGTTCAAAACCTCGATAAGGAAGGTTAGAGTAAAAATGAAAAAAAAAAGATCCCTAGGTGATACAGGTTGAAAAACCTCTTGTTGAGTCTGATTTTTTATACCTTTAATACCTTATATTGTCCTCTATATTTGACCAACTTTACCTCGAAACCTACTCACCACTTGCCTACTTTCTTCAAGAACATAATTATTAGCATCCTTGTGTATCTATGAGGTAATTTATATTTAAAGCATGTTTTTTATTATTTATTTTTAGTAGGAATGAAATAAGTGATTCTTTATACTCTCTAATTATTTGGATTGACTCAAAATAGATCTGAAGACCTTATTCCATCTCATCCGGGACCAATCCTACATCCATCTAGTACCTAATTTCATTCGATACCAATCCTGTGTTCATTCGGTACCTGTGCTCATCCGGTACCAAATGTGTTTGTCCGGTACCTGTGTTCATCCAGTAACTGTGCTCATTCAGTACGAACTATGCTCGTCTAGTACCTATGTTCATCCTCCACTGATTGTGTTCATCTTATACTAGATCTAACTCTTTAGATTCGATGGCTCAAGTGAGCTGACTTTGATTGGACTGAGTTAGTTATTGGTGAGAGCATTACCTTTTTCTGGCAACTCGAGAGACGCTTTATCCTCATGCACTGCATGTCATGACGTTGAAGCCAAATATGTAAGGGAAAATAATGTGTAATATTTTTATAATGATTTGATCATATCTTTTAACATTGTATGTAACAATCATTCCTATATAATTGGAGGCTCATAGACAATAGGTGTTAGTAGTAAGATAGTTTTAGTTAGAAAGGGATACAAAAGTTAGTAAAAGAAACAAAGATGCAAAGATTTAGTACTGTTATGTTGGAAATGTGACTGAACAATTAAGCTTTGTAAATTTTTTTTCTTCTGAAATCCATGATATGAGCAGCGATTGATAAGTTCAATTATTTAGTTCTGTATGTTTCTTTAGCTTTCCTTGGTAGCTTGGCAAGGGCCCATCGAAGCCATCGAGGCAAGTATTTTATTATAGTTCTTGTGAATTTAGTTTGGTTTTATAGTTCAACTTCAAAACATTGGTGTGATTACAGTTCTGTTTTATGCAAGTAATCTATTTGATTTTTCAGGCTGTAGGTTTAAGTATTGAATTCTAATTTGAAGGAACAGGAAGATTTAAGATCAGAGATATCACCATTCCCCTACATGTGTTGTTAAGTAATGACTCTTGTCATGCCTAACCTTTCTTGTATAAGAATGCTTAGCTTTCTTCAAAACTAGTTAAGTTAGGAATGATTGCTTTTCTTGATTGCAGTAAGATGAGTTTAGCTAGTTGCTACAGGAAAATAGAATTGAATCCATATTTTTATTTCATGAGCCTATAGATGGACATACTTATTACCTGAGCAAGAAAATTTATATCACATGCTTGTTGAGATTTATTTATGAGTTTTTCTTTTGGATCTTTAAGTTGTGTGAGGAGGATAGATTGGAAATTGTAGAATGGAGTATTGGTTTTGGATGCATCTTATCCAAGCTATACTCATCATACAAAGGAAATTATCTGTTATCGACACATATTCTGCATCAGCTCTACTAATTACGACTCCCTGGTTGATAATTTAATTTGTGGTGATATATCATTCATATAATTTCCCCAACATTTTTGGCGTTGTTATCGGGGAGCTATAAACGGTAATAGGTAATGATTTTTTTTTATAGGGTTTTTGAGTGATATTGGGGATGACTTAAGGGTGGTGAGAAGATAGTAAAATGTGAGTGAAGATTCATGCATCCAGTATGGTGGGGTTTCTCCATATTATGGCTGTCTCTAATTGATTCTCTAGTTTCCTTTTCATATGCATAGAATTAAAGGTAGGATCTAAAGCTTCATTTTTCTTTTTTTTTCTTTGAAAGTGTGTTTTCCTTTAGATTGACCCATGGAAAGAAGAGAAGCCTAACTTGTGTGAACAAATAACTTGGCCACAAAAGGATCTTAGTAGCATGGTGGCGCTTCAAGTACACGATTGGTTTTATTTCATTTGTTTTCTTCTTATTTATTTAGTTTTTGTAATAAGAACTCCATGCACTAATCCATGTGCATGATAGGGATTAGCAGCCAACAAAGCATTATTCAAGTATGATCAAGAGTTTGGAATAACTCTCTCAAATTCTAGCAGTAACTGGGTTGTATGCTTCTCAGGAAGAACAAATGTTGACAGTAGTCAAGAATTTATCTATCTCTACAAAAATGATAGAAGAACAAGAAATCCATGAATCACTAGAAAATATCCACCCTTGCAATATTATCGAAGAAATTAAAGAATCATGGACCACGTCCAATGGAGAGAAACCATTAGAACCTGATATTAAAGAATTTTCAACATGCCTGTCTATAGATCCTCTAAGCAGACAAGCAGATAATCATCTAATGCTAGAAGATATGCATGCCACAATAAAGTAGGATATGCTAAATGAGCCAAATAAGGAGGTAAACCAAAAGCATTTTTATTTTTTATAAAGTTGGTTTCAAGCAATTTTAAGGCCATATCACTCCATCATTCTTCCTTATTCCTTGACATCGTCGTTAAAATAGTTGGTTCTTGATACTGAGGTATGCATTGCATATTATATTCTAAACTTAAGTATGAATGCATTTTTATACTTGCTATGCACATGGTTACATTTGAAATATTCCTATACATGAGGAGAGGGATTGATTTTTCTCAAGTAAAAATGGATAATAAATAAATAAATAAATAAATGTTGCATATAGTACTTAGTATAGCTATAACATATAGTGCAACATCTTTCTCATTTGTTTTCCATAAGTAGGGATCTTAACACCTAAAAAGTAATTAGTTGAAAATTGTAGATCTATGTTTCTATTGCATATTTTCGTTGGAGTCTCTTTCAACTTCATATTGTTTTAATGAATATTTCCACATAGTCTAATTTCCAACTGCAACATTGTTCAACTATTACTTTGATTTTCCACTTATTATTTCTTTTTAGTAAGATTTTTCTCTAGTTTTTATTTTTAATAAAGCAAGTTATGACCATTATGTTTGGAATTGTAGTTAAATATGGAAATGATTTCATAGAAACATCATCTAGTATTGCATACCAATTGTTTAATACCATGTTTCATCTAACCAAGTATAAAGAATTCTGGTACCAATTTTCTATTTTGTAGGAGAAACCAGGATCCAAGGGTATTGTTCATTTTGGATGCTTAAATACTGAAAGAATGTTGTTAAAAGTAGAAAATCCATCTTCATCAACAGAATGGAACACTTAAGGGAGTACTTGATGACATATTTACTTTTTCATTAAGTTATTAAAAAGGATGCATTCATGTTTTATTTGTTTTAAGATCGTTATTTCACAAAGATGATTAAAGAAATCATTTTCATACAATTAGAATTGAAGCATAATTCCAAACTATTCATAGTTTCTATTTCTTTTTCTGAATTTCAATTTTGTTGTTCATATATATTTTTCATTATCAATACAAAACAGTCGCTCAAAATATAGTTAGCAATGTATAAAAAGGGGATTAAAACAAATTTAAGAGGTCCATACAATGATATCGATGAAAAAGAAGATTGAATACTATAACCATAACACCAAAGCATGATCTCCAAGCATCTTTATTCAGCCTTGCAAGAGAGTTAATGAAGTATTTGTTCATAGTGGAACATTGCTTTAAAAGCGAAAGCATACAAGAAAACTATGATTATTAGGACTTTAGGTGCATTTTGGTTATTTTTTGGTTAGCCTCATCCATCTCACATTAGAAATGGCTCATTCACACTATGTCCTTTGAGTACCTATAATTACCTTATGCATCTAAGATAGTATGCAGGTAATATAAGTCACTCTGAAAGATATGATCCTATGCCTTTAAGGGGATTCCTAAAGCCGCTCCCCCATCTACCAATTGTAAAATAAATGTTCATAAGATAAACTTAAAATGGTAGGAAACATGGGACTAGAGCCTTCAGTGTAAAATATGTTTAAGAGGTTAACCCGTCGAGGCTATGGATGCATATTGACAGTGGGTACTGACCTGTGATACCACTAGGAAAATCCATTGAGGCTATGGACGCTTGCGGGAAATGGGGTATTATGCCTAAATAAGTGTCAACCAAACCAAGGCTTTTCTTTACACATATGATGGTTACTCTATAGTGTTACAATAAATAGGAAGCATGTGTGGGTGAAGTCAAGGGTAAAACCAACTCCATAAATTTGTTGTTGAAGAATTCCCTTAAGGTAACCTTGAGTCATATATCATTAGTTTTTCCTACTATATCTAAGATTTAATTTTCTTCGAAGTGGGACCTATGATCATAAAGAACTAATAAAACTCAATTGCAAAGATTATCTGGAATACTTGGATGCCTACAAGACTTTGGGATTTGGTTAGTAATAACAAATCTTCCACCAGTTCATCATTTTTTGTGATCATAAAAATCCTCCTACCTACAAGCAAGGAGAGCCCCTTAAATTTATAAAACGTTTCTTTTTTTAGCATAAAACTATTAAATATTGATGAAATATTATGTAATGAGTGATTTCAAATTTCTTTTATGCTTGAAGTTAATTTAGCATCATTTTAATAAATATGAGATGAATTATTTTTGTTCATGGTTCATCTCATTAGCTCCATTATTTTGTTTTCTCATGGTTCTTTGTACTGATTCATCTCAGCAATCCTCCTCACTTCTTCACTACCTCACCATGCTTGCATGAGAACATGCAAAACCCCTGGCATGGGGGATTGCTTGTTATGACTATTTTAAACATCCTCATTTTATTCTTTTCAGATTCCTCAGCATATCAGATTGGCACTCATCAACTCTGGCTCTTCCAAATCATTTAGAACCCACAACCTTTCCTTGCCTCATTTTGTGATAGTTCCACTACAATTTCAAAGATCTTGTACCAATGTCTTGCTTGTAGTTTTTCTAGCAAAACAAATTCACATGCAGCATTAGTAATCGATGGAACCTACTCCATCTTGACCCTCAAAACATGCTAGGCTACAAAGTGAAGCCTATAGGATTCCAATTTGAAGATTATGCATCCAGGTATCTAATTAAAATATCTTCCAGCATTGAAGATGATCAGGTGCTCATGTCCTAAGTGTCGGAAAATGCTCAAAATTTAAAGTGCTTAGAACTAGTTCAAAGTTGAATGACTGGAAAGTGTTTGTCCTCCCAATTCCGGCGCTGCAAACGGTTTGAAAAATGGTCGCCGTATGAGGAAGTTATGGCAAAAAGAAGAATTTGTCCATAACATTAGAAATTTTAATTTTTCAAAAAAAAAATAAAAAAGGAATATTCCGTCTGGCACGAAATCTGAGGCAACCACCAAACATTAAATGTAACTGCAGTTAAGTTGGCAGAATTTTGGCAGGAGCGCCAAATTTTGCGGACCCGCCATAATTGGCGGAGCTAACTGGAGTTAAGTAAAGTTAGCTGGAGTTTTTCTAGGGACAAACTGGAGAAACTTTAAATGGCCATAACTTTGGCTAGGAAAGTCAATTTTGGACGAATTTTTTTTTGATTTTGGGTATTTTCAACCTTCTGAAGGCCATTGGTGCAGGTTTCACATCCATCTGAGGTCATTTGTAGGTGTTTTAGCTTCGTGGAAGTTCCAGGAGCCACTAGCGCCAAATCAGTTTGGGAGCTGCATTGGGAATTGTGCAGCCATTGAATATGGAACGAAGGTCATTCTTGAAGGTTTTCAGCACTCTAAATCCATTCCCACAACTCGTTTTTCCTTCTGAGGCATTCTTCTCACTGTTTAGCTTCAGGGAAGATTTCAGGGCCACTAGGGCCATTTCAGTGTTGGAGCTGTTTGGGGGCTATGTTCATCCGTTTTTGGTGATTCAAAAGCCTATGTCTGCTATTTTCGACCTTCTGAGTCTAGTGGAAGAGATTTAAGAACCAATTGAGGTCATATTCACCTCGAAATTCTCCATACAAGTTTAAAGGGCCACCAGGGCCAATTGGGGAAAGTACTGTGTAAGGTACAAAATTCACTGTTTAGTGTTTGGGAAAGAGCATGTTTGGTTAATTCCTATCTTTTGATTTTGTATATACAGTCAGATCTGTCCTTTGAGACACCATATTCTTGTATTAGTCTTTGTAGCAATTTTAATACAAGAGGACAAGCCTAGTTGGAGAGGCTTGGTCCAGCAGATGTAGCCCAGAGGGGGGGTGAATTGCTTTATCATTTTGATGTCTTTATTTGCTGAAGATGAGATGCTAAAAAAAACTGATGTAAAGTTTTAAATAGAAAATAAATATAACTTGCATACACACATAATCACCTGTTCAGCTGCAGAAAGTTATTTGTCTTATTCCGCAAGCCAGCAAATTTCAAGTATGTGTATGTCAAAGACTTCTAAGTGTTTACTTTGTTATTTCTTTAGGCAGAGCCTGTAGAGGGCCAGGTAGCCTCTGGAACTCATCCTCTCTTTAGAGGTGACATGTCCAGTGAATGCCCCTACAGTCTATCTCTCTATAAGAAATAAGAAGTTTATACATTTTTAGAGGTCATTTGGAGTGTCTAGCTCACAGTTGAAATTATTGGAAATGGATACCTTGCACCCTTAAACAAGTACATTCCATTTTCATATCAGATGGTATCAGAGCACTAGGTTTGCTTGACTGACATCACTAGCTTGATTGTGTAGCTTGAAAGGTGTCTTAAGAAGTGTTGAAGATTGACTGCTTTACTACTTTTTGTTTGAGTTTGCTGAAGCTCTTTTGTTCATTTTTATAATGAAAACTTCCATAAGTGAGTTCTCAAAATCGTCCTCCTTCACAAGATTCTTTGATGAAGGCTTGAAGAAAGAATTTTTCATCATGATGAATATGGTGAGAGAAATGTATGAGGATGAAAGAAAGAGCTCTAGACTTCAAGAGCAGTTGAATTCCATGAGGGAAGAGAATCAATTGCTTTCTAACCAATTGCAGGAAATGGAAGGCCAACTTCATATTGCAAACATGAAGCTGGAAAGGATGCATGAGTTGGAGACACAACTTCTTGTTGTCAAAGAAGCCTTAGCCAAGTATCAGCTTGAAGAAGAGGTAAACAATTCTAGTTTGTCTTCAAATTCTGATAAGAATGTTTATGTTGGTTCTTTTGAGAAACATACCAGAGGCATAGGGTCCAAGTTGATGTCCAAAATGGGATATGAAGGACAAGGATTGGGCAAACATGCACAGGGTATAGTTGAGCCAATAATGGTTGAGGTAAGGCCTAAGAATTTGGGTCTTGGTTATGGACAATCTTATGGAGAATGTTCCAAAGTAGCCATGAAGGCAATTGAAACAGTTCCTAGAAGGAGTTTCATTTCAGGTTCTCTATCTCAAGGTTGTAAAGGTTGTATTCTTGGGGAATGCAATAGTTTGAAACATACCTTGCAAGAAGAAGGTGTGCATAAGCATGCACTTGAACAAGAGAATGGTGAAAGCTCTAAAACCATTGAAGGGATTGATGGTGTTCCAAAAGGAGCTTCTTCTTCATTTGATTCATCTCCTCATGAAGGTAATGAAGGTGAAAGGGAAAGGTATAAATCTGATTTCAATCATATTTCCTTTGATCATGTAAAGCATGGAAAATTTCCACACAAGCATTGGAAAAGAATTGCATGTTCTTTTTGTGGTTTGTTTAACCATAGTGTTTCTAGATGTTGGAAAAGAATGGCAACATACAGGAAACTTTTGAAGGAAAGGAGGCAAGAAGCCAAAGTTCCAATGAACAATGAAAATCATGCTACCAAGAAGGTGAACATGTGTTGCACTTATTGCCATAAGCATGGACGTACTGCTGAAAGGTGTTGGGCTCTGAATCCAACAATGCTTCCAGGAAAATTGAAGAAATGGGAGAAAGAGTATGGCAAGAATGGGAAGGAAGTTTCCATCATTGATATGTGTCAGGATGATACGCATGTTGATATCGATGTGCAGTTAAAGGAAGCACCTTTGAAATGGATTGGTAAGAAATGGTTAGAATTCTTATCCAATTAAAGTTGCATGCCTTTTGATTGAATGCATTTCTTTGTTAATGGAATGCAAGTTGCAAGATGGAAAAGCTGAGTATGAGACTCACTCTATTGCAGCGAAAGTTATATTCAGTTCAGCTTTGAAAGTACATGTACATGTGATTGAGGATCTTGTACTTATGATTGTACTTAAGAAAAAATTGAAGGATAAACTGCATGCATGAGAATGATATGCATGAGCACATGGATCATGATGATTTCCTTGTATTTTAAACATGTCCGTGTGATTAACTTGAAGGGTTGATTACTTTGTTTTTAACCATGCATGTAATGTAATATTGACTTGGAAAAATTTAATTTGATCTCGAAGATTGTAAAGAGGAGAAATGATGAGGTGTTTCATCTTTGTAAAAGCCTTCTCATTTGGGAGGCAGCTCTTCTTCTGGAGCGGAGGTGCCATGGATGGGCATCGTGACAGCTAGCAAGCCCACATGTTCAAAAGAATATTTCAACTCATATATTAGCAAGCTTCATTGCTGGCTTCTGCAAACTTTCAGTTTCTCTAGCAAAACAAGCTTGGCCGGGATTCAACGAGTACTTGGTTTATGCAGCAACATTTGCCATGATGACAGTTGGCAAGGAAGGACATTTTGGTATCAGTATACTCTTTTGGCTGAATGGAAGAGGATATTTCTGTTCCTCAAGTGCTGTACAGTTCAGTTCAGAGATACAGTGGGCTTTTGGGGACCAAAAGCCTTCTCATTTGGGAGGTGTGATGAGGTGCTCATGTCCTAAGTGTCGGAAAATGCTCAAAATTTAAAGTTCTTAGAACTAGTTCAAATTTGAATGACTAGAAAGTGCTCGTCTTCCCAATTCCGGCACCGCAAACGGTTCGAAAAACGGTCGCCGTATGAGGAAGTTATGGCAAAAATAAGAATTTGTCCATAACATTAGAAATTTTAATTTTTCAAAAAAAAAATAAAAAAAGAATATTCCGCCTGGCACGAAATCCGAGGCAACCACCAAATATTAAATGTAACTACAGTTAAGTTGGAGGAATTTTGGCAGGAGCGCCAAATTTGGCGGACTTGCCATAATTGGCGGAGCTAACTGGAGTTAACTAAAGTTAGTTGGAGTTTTTTTAGGGACAAACTGGAGAAACTTTAAATGGCCATAACTTTGGCTAGGAAAGTCGGTTTTGGACGATTTTTTTTTTTGATTTTGGGTATTTTTGACCTTCTGAAGGCCATTGGTGCAGGTTTCACAGCCATCTGAGGTCATTTTCAGGTGTTTTAGCTTCGTGGAAGTTCCAGGAGCCACTAGGGCCAAATCAGTTTGGGAGCTGCATTGGGAATTGTGCAGCCATTGAATGTGGAACGAAGGTCATTCCTAAAGGTTTTCAGTATTCTGAATCCATTTCTACAACTTGTTTTTCCTTCCGAGGCATTCTTCTCACTGTTTAGCTTCAGGGAAGATTTCAGGGCCACTAGGGCCATTTCGGTGTTGGAGCTGTTTGGGGGCTATGTTCATCCGTTTTTGGTGATTCAAAAGCCTATGTCTGCTATTTTTGACCTTCTGAGTCTAATGGTAGAGGTTTCAGAACCAATTTAGGTCATATTCACCTCTAAATTCTCCATACAAGTTTAAAGGGCCACCAGGGCCAATTGGGGAAAGTACTGTGTAAGGTACAAAATTCACTGTTTAGTGTTTGGGAAAGAGCATGTTTGGTTAATTCCTATATTTTGATTCTGTATTTACAGTCAGATCTATCCTTTGAGACACCATATTCTTGTATTATCCTTTGTAGCAATTTTAATACAAGAGGACAAGCCTAGTTGGAGAGGCTTGGTCCAGCAGATGTAGCCCAGAGGGGGGGTGAATTGCTTTATCATTTTGATGTCTTTATTTGCTGAAGATGAGATGCTAAACAAAACTGATATAAAGTTTTAAATAGCAAATAAATATAACTTGCATACACACATAATCACCTGTTCAGCTGCAGAAAGTTATTTGTCTTATTTCGCAAGCTAGCAAATTTCAAGTATGTGTATGTCAAAGACTTCTAAGTGTTTACTTTGTTATTTCTTTAAGCAGAGCCTGTAGAGGGCCAGGTAGCCTCTGGAACTCATCCTCTCTTTAGAGGTGACATGTCCAGTGAATGCCCCTACAGTCTATCCCTGTATAAGAAATAAAAAGTTTATACAGTTGAAATTATTGGAAATGGATACCTTGCACCCTTAAACAAGTATATTCCATTTTCAGATCAGAAGAAAAACTCATTGTTTTAATCCGGTACTGGAAAGCAGTCTCCTGTGTTCATCTGGTACTGGAAATCAGTTTCATGTATTCATATGGTACTACAAAACAATTTTCATCTGGTACTAAAAAATATTTCTTCAGTTAATCTGGTAATAGAGGTATGAGGTTAGTGTTTTATTTTCTGCTATTAAGTTTCATATTAATCATGTTACGAATATATAATTACTCTCATAAACTTTTATTACCATCAGTTGTTAAGCCCCTAGCATAAATCCTAAAGTACTCACCTTTATTCCCCTGTTTTTCTAAGGAAAAATCCTTTTTATTATATGATCGAATGGGATAATCATGGGTGTAATTAGATGGATGCAAATCATAATTTGAGCAAATGAATTATATGTTGAATATCTCATGATAGAGCTTCTACCTTTGTGGGCTATTTAAACAATGATTTTAGCACCATTCCATAACCATAAACTAAATGATTATGATGAAAGATTACCAGAACCATGAAATTGACCGCCCCATACTGATGTTTCGGTACAATCAACCATAATTTTTCCATCATTTCTAACTTTCACTTGAATGAAATTTGACATCATTAATCAATATGAATGTATAAGTTATGCATACAAATTATCACCATCATCATGTATATGCTCACGTTGTAATTATGGAAACCACTTGACCGTTACCATCTCCTCTCAAATTATAAATCCTCTTCTCGATGGCTTCTCCATCCAGATGAACATCATTTGTCTATTTCATACCATTCAACCTTAATTCCACTCATCTTTCTAGCGTTAGCTCCATTGCACTATTGCCATAACCCAACTTCTGAAACTCTTCTATTTCTGGTACTCAATCCTTTCCGAGCTCCATCCGTAGAAATTGTCCAAGACCTATTCTTAAAGCCAACATGGGGTACATCAACATGAACTAGTGTTCTAGTTTTCTAGAGAAGCAAAGGAGTATCATTTCTATAAAGAAAAAAATGAGCAATATGGTTGGATTTCATTCCTAAAAAGCTTTGAAGGATACCATGAGGTTGTTTCTCATGCCTTCACTCAAAGTTATGATGGAGAATATGTTCAGCTAGGAGGTCTACAATTAGACATCACATAAGATACTATAGAAGAGGCTTCAAGTGTGAATATATTAGATCCAAACAACTGATGTTTAGGAATGTTGACAGAAGACTCCATTTTTGAAATTTTTTGCAATAGTTTAATACTTTTTACATGAGGACATGAAATGACTTAGGCATGGGGGAATGTTGAGTCTCATTTTTCATGCCATTAATACCCTATATTGTCCTCTATTTTTTTACCAACTTTTCCTTGAAACATACTCACCAATTTCCTACCTTCTTCAAGAACATAAATTTTAGAATCCTTGTGTGTATATGAGGTAATTTATATTTAAAGCGTGATTTTTATGACTGTTAGTGGGAATGAAATAAGTGATTCTTTATCCTCTTTAATTATTTTGATTGAATCAAATTGATCTTAGCACCCTATTCCTGCTCATCTTGGACCAATCCTGCATTCATCCGGTATCTGTCTTCATTCGGTATGAATCCTGAGTTCATCCAGTACCTATGCTCATCCTCTACCAACTATGCTCATACAATATCTGTTTTCATCCGGTACCTATGCTCATCCGATACCAACTGTGTTCATTGAGTACTTGCATTCATCCTGCACTAACTTATTCATCTGGTACTAGAGCAGACTCTTCAACTTCGACAGTTTGAGTGAGATGCCTTGGATGGGACCGAGGGAACTGTTGGTAAGAGAATTACCTTTTATGGCAACCCTAGATATGGTTTATCCTCATGCACTACGCATCATGAGGATGAAGAAAAATATGTAAAGGAAAATGATGTGTAAGATTTTTATAACGATTTGATCATATATTTTAACATTGTATGTAACGAGCATTCCTCTATAAGAGAAGGCTTGTAAATGATAGGTCTTAGTAGTAAGATCGTTGTAGTTATAGAGGGAGACATAGGTTAGTAAAATAGAAGTAGATGCAGAGATTTAGTACTGTTATGCTAGAAATGTGACTGAACAATAAAGCTTTGTAAATTTTTTTTGAAATAAATGATATGAGAAGTGATTGATAAGTTTGATTCTTGAGTTTTGTATGTTTCCTCATCTTTCCTTGGTAGCTCGGAAAGGGTCCACCGAAGCTATTGAGGAATTTTTTTTATTATAGTTCGTGTGAATTTAGTTTGGTATTATATTTTAACTTCAAAACATTTGGTGTGATTACAGTTTTGTTCTATGCAAGTAATCCGTTTGATTTTTCAGGTTGTAGGTTTAAGTGTTGAATTCTAATTTGAAATAACAGGAAGAGTTAACATCATAGAACTGACCATTTAACAACATGTGTTGTTAAGTGAAAACTCTCTTCATACCTAACATTTTTTGTATAAGAATTCTTAGCTTTCTTCAAAACTAGTTAAATCAGAAATGATTGCTATGCTTGATTGCAGTAAGATTATTCTAGCTAGTTGCTATAAGAAAGAAAAGTTGTATGCATATTTTTATTTCATGAGCCTGTAAATTGACAGACTTATTACCTGAGCAAGAACCTTTAGATCACATTCTTGTTGAGATTTTATTTATGAGTTTTTCTTTCTGATATTTAAGTTGTGTGATGAGGATAGATTTAAAATTGTAGAATCGAGTATTGGTTTTGAATGATTCTTATCTAAGATATACTCATCAAACAAAGGATCTTATCTATTACTAGCACATATAACGCATCATCTCTATTGATTATGACTTTGTGGTTGATAATTTAATTTGTGGTGACATATCATTCATATAATTTCCCCAACACATCTCTTGAGGCATCCTGTGTGTCGCTCAAAAAAAGAAAAAAATTAGAAGGAAAAACAAAGGAGAATTTCATGACATGGATCCACAAGTTGGTTGTTAATAATGTTTGTCATTTTGCAGGTTTTAAGGGCAGTGATGAATTTCAGAGCTATAGGTCCAGTGTCCTAAAGTTTCCATCCACTCATTCCTTCATCCACTCCATATCCTCCATGCAAACTCCTATCCTCACCACTCCCTGCCATCTTACTGGCTCGAAAATCGAATTTTGGGCACTCTTTAGATTGCTACACAAAGAGATTACTACAGGAAGATCTTGAAGATCTACATGAAGGGGATATGATTGAGAAAAACACCAAGCATGATGTAGCCAAAGGTAAATGAGGGTCTCCCTCCTTGAACCACCACCCATCCATCCTTCAAAAATCCTTTTTCACAAAAAAGTCAATATCTTTTAAAACTAACTCTAAACTCTTCCTCGTCTTCAAAATTTCTTGAAAAAAACTCTGAGCACATTCCCTCCATTTCCGCAACCGTACACTACTCAATCGGTGCCGTAACATCATCCTCCAAGCCCTCTACACTCTTCCTCATCACTCCCTCAGAGTTAAAAGACATTGGAAGAAAAAATGGGCTCGTACAGGATTCTCCCATTGCAGCCCATGCAGCCATTACAAAAAGCCAGAAGCCTAGTTTTTTTCCTTCCCATCAAGTTGAGGGGATGATACCATCTCATGAGGAACTCTGCCACTCTAATAAGAATTATACAGAATCAACAGCAACACCTGGGATATCGAAAAGGGACCTGAAAACATAGCAACAACAACAACCAAACACATAGGAGCAAAGAGAATATACACATAGGTAGAAAAATATAACAAGACAACTCTTTGAGTATCAATAAAAAGGCTTAAAACTCCAACATGCACACCCCTGCATCTATCGAACACGAGATAGGCGCAAGTATGGAAACCGCTCAGCTCCCCCCTTTGTGTAAAAGAATGAAAAATATATGAATGTTGAGGTAAGTTATTTTTATAGGCTGGAGGTGGCTAGTTAAGTTGACCACCCTCGACCAGTGAACAAAAAGTGATTTATGAGTCATCATGCATCATGGGAGTGTCACACCTGTCAAGATTAGATAACAGAGAGTGGGTTCTTATTACAAGGGATGAGGGAATGATCAATCTAGGTGGGACAATGGTCTAAAAGAGGAAAACTCATGCCTCTACCAAGTCATCACAACGCTTTGAGCCCTGGCCAAAAATAGCATATAACGTATTGAGGCTCCAATTATCTTGCATTTATTTTCACTTAAAAAATAGTCAAGGTTAGGATGAGCCTGGGGAGCCATCAAGGAGAGTCAAACCTTACTCTTTCATTTTTACAGGAGGAAGCTACTTGAAGCTACAGGAAGCATGCAAAACCTACATGAAGCCTCCAAGGGTGAAAGAATGCTACCAAGGGTCAATTTGGTCTCCAATTATCCTTATCCCAGGCCATGTGGTGAAAATTAAGTGGCCCCTCTCATTCATCTGTCCATAATTTACATGTTGGTGCACCCTAACTTCTACAAGTCATAACAGTCATTTTGTGAATTGAAATAATTTTTTTGGCTATAGATTAGAGGGAATATACATAATTTTCATCAACTAGAGATTCCAACACTATATTCCCGTTGAATTACACATCATATCTATTACAGGAAGAAATCCTCCTACACTTACTTGAAAACATTGGAAAATATGGAAGGGGGATTCAATCGAAGGGAGCCTACACACACTAAAAGAGTTCATCTTCACCCCCCCATATTAGACATTTTTATAAGGCATGAGTGGTTAGGTTTCTTTAAGCTATTGAAGGATATGATGATGACATTACATATGAATTTTCCATGGCCCTAAACTCTCAGACAACTGTTAGTGCCATCATTGCGGTACGGGAAATATCCATTTCCATCATGCCTGAGCTCATTAGTAGGGTGAAAAGCCTTCCCCTAGGGATATAATGGAGGATAGAATACAAGAAAAATAGTGCCATTGGAAATAACAACTTCTTCACTATTGACGAGAAACCTATTGAAGATGAAAATGGAGTCAAAAGGGAAATCCTACCCTATCCCTGGGATTAGGTGGCATATCATATCCTCAAGTCATCTCTTGTGAAAGAAAACGAGTGTAGTATATGGATACCATTTTAGATTGCTCCATGAACTAAGGATTCAAGAAGATTTTTTGCTAGCCCAAAGACTAAGTGTAACTTATTTCCTCTTACAGTCCATCAAGGACATGAGCCAAAATGTGAGAGAGGGAAAGCACCAACAACTAGGTCACCATGGCCTCATCAAACTAATAGTGGTAGATGCTTTGAATAAACTAAGGATCCATTTCCTTTGGTCTAAATTCAGGGATATGGATAGAGAAACCTTCATGGACACCCAAACCATCACACTAGGTGAGACCCTAGCCTCTAGTGTTGGTGGGAGAGAACGAAAAGAAGAAGAAGAGGCTGGGGTAGAAGAGAAAGAAGAGGCAAAGGTAGAGAAGACAGAGGAAGAACTAGAGTAAGAGGAAGAAGTAGAGAAACAACAAGATGAATAAGAAGAGGAAGAGAAGCACGAAGAACCAAACTCTGAGAAGATCACTACGTCTCAAGAATAAGAGGTATCCCTAGAGCAAACAAGTTTGTCTTCAGAGCCCACCGAAAAAGAGGTAGTTGCCACCTTAGCTATTATGAGCACACCAATCAAACCCAAAAAGGAAAGGAAAAGGAAAAATTGCCTCTACTTCAAAACTAGGAAAATCATCGAGATAAACAGGGGAGGCCTCAAACTCCCACAAAGATCCCTATTACAATTAAGGAATCTGTCATGCGGAAAGAGTCAATTTTGTGGACAAAACCGACCTCCCTAGAAGCTAAGGCTTTCTAGTGACAAACAAGACAAGTAAACACTACCTTTCTCTAAATATGCATTTAGGATACAAGTAATCAGGTGTTCATAACATACCTTTAGTCCAACACTTTGTAGTAGTCCAGCCTCGCCGATCCAGATGAGCTCCTCCTTCTCTTCGAAACCTGCATTCACTAACAAGCCAAAAGATTAAATAGCACCTAATAAACTTATAAAATAAAACATATTCATCATACAGACCAAGGAGTATATGAAACAAATCATGAATAACAATCTGTTGAGAAAAATGAGTTTATTTGTATTAAGTGGAAACAAAAGAAACCATTACAGCCTGAGCCTTGGTGTTGTGTAGGTCCCTCCTAGGGTCCAGCAAGAGTTTTCCTTTACTTTGATCAGCTCACCCACTTCCAAATAAGGCTAGGAAAGGATGGGAATCTCTCCTCTCAAGCTCTATAAGGGAGTCCTAATTCCAGCAGCATCTACCCTTAGGAATGTTCAACTTTCAACCTCCTCTCCTTCTGGCCCAATGCCTGTATTTATAGTGCTCTAGAGGAAGTTAATTAGGTCCACCATCAATGGGATAAGCCCCTCTTTGGATGGGATAGCTCCCCTCTTGATGGGATAAGTTCCTCTTTCATAGGGATACATGAACCATCTAGAGGCGCTCAATACATGTCAAACAAGCTTCTAGAATGCTCTAGAAATGACCACAACTTTTTTGAAGTGAAACTTGCGCCTTTTGACCTTTACAGGAGTATGCACCCACCCCTTTACAGACAGAGCGTACAAGTACGTAGGTATTGTGAACTTGGGGTGCGTACACGCAGGTAAGGCTAAGAGAAACTGCGTACCCAGAGATATATAGATTTTTAAAGACTTTCTCTCTTTCTTGGAGTTTGACATGAAGAGCAGAGGTATGAGACTTGCCAAGGAGGATAGTATGACAGTTGATGAAGCCATACTAACTGCAAATAGTCATGGTGACAAATTTTAGTGTAACAGATTGCCCCCTAAAGTGCGAAGCCTGTAGTAGATTAGGGTTTCATATCATCTAGGAAGGGTGAAGTACTTTATCATTTCAAGGATTATCTTGTGGAGAGCCCAGTCGGAACCTGCAAATATTCAACACAAAATACATATATAAGATCATATCATCGCTGAGGTAAGCATTCCCATACTCAGATCAAAAACTTTAACTAACAAACTAACTACTGCTCTGATACAGGAATGATTTTGCAGTACATCATAATCATAGACTTGTGTAGACACAGTATGGACGCAGCCATCTGTTTATAGTTGGTCTACTATATAATGAATACAAAACTCCTCGTAGCCTGGATGGTGGAAACTAGATCCAGGGTCTTCATTTCTACTTCCCGAATAGTACGATTCTATCCATGCGAATGAATGAGTTGATGTCGAACATGGTAGAAACCACTTGATTACCAGTCAATGATGTAAACTGTTAACAAGTGTGAGAGAGACCACCAGTGATGTCAATGGTTCTCAAAGTACCCAGTACAATCCATGAGATGTGAATGAATGAGTTGATGTTGGACATTTCATGGAATCCTTCGATCGAAAGTCAATGATGTAAACCGTCGTCAAAGGCGAGAAACTTGCCATTGATGCATGCAGATTTCAAGGTACTAACGATTTCTAGGTCATCTTTCTAGAGAATGTGCTGATGTCGATAGAAAGCGACCCGTTGCAGGCAAGCCCACAACACGAAATCATAGATCAAGTTGAAGAAATGTAGCTGTAAGGACTGACTCAGGGATGGTCGAGATGGATGACGGGTATTTTGCAGATGAATGGTTTATTTGCAGTGACCTCTTGAACACATAACGACACAACAGATGGCTTGGTGACATTTGACCCAAAGTTAATACCCGACTGAAGACTTTCAATGTGGTTTGATCAACTGTGAGGCAAAGGATTTCCCAACCCAGGTGAATGAAAAGTGTCGTGTTCAAGAGTGGTGATAAGGCTTCTTCTGAGACAAAGGATAACAAATAGGCTCATTTTTCTCTTTTTTCCCCCACCATTTCTGGCAAGTACCTCTTTATTTTTTACAAGCTTGAGGAGGATAACATATTCTTGATTATAAGCTCATCCTTCGGATGAGTCCAACTTAGTTTTGATTCGAACCCTAAGAAGGAGTGGTCCGTTCCTGTTTGTAATCGAACAGGTCCTTTACTGTGAAATTTTAACGAGTCCAGTATAGGAGAAACTCGGCGTTTTTCAATTTTAGAGAGTCTGAAAAAACTTAAGAAGACTCCAGGTTGAACTTTTTCGTAAATTTGTGTCTCCCAAGCCCGAAAAAGTATAAAATAATACTTGAGAGAACCGCTTGATCTTGTGACCAAGGAGTACTTTCATGATTAGTGTCTTTGACCTGAAAAGTAAAAAGCGATCAAGGACACGTCGATTTATTTCCAATATCGAGTTTGAAACGACAAAAACCCAGCAACCTTTTCCTGTTTTTACGGTCAGAAAAAGGGCTATAAGGGGACCGTCTTTTAATTCCGTTTTAACAAGTGTAAAAGAAACGCTCGGCAATCTTTTCATGTTTTAGGAGTCAGAAAAGGGCTTAAAAGATGACTCTGATGTTTTTGTTTGTGAAAAATGACAATTTTCCCTGAAAATCCTTTTATCCTGCACAAAAACCAACACATTACTCATACCTGTTTAAAGATAGATAAAAATACTTTGAAAAATACCTTTTCATGGTGGAAAATAAACAAATTTGACATTCATTTACTCAAAAAACCTATAAAAAGGGCTTTTACCATTTCATTTTTACCATTTTACTGTTGAGGAGAGAAAAAGGGCTTTTGGCAAGAAACTTCCCGTGGACATTGCGGAGAATCCGACCATCGAAACCGAACGCCGTCTCATCAGGTATTCTACAACATCCTCCCTTGCATTTCCATCTGTTTAGAATTTGTTTTTAAGCTTTAGTTTCATTTTTTGGAGGCCTTGGGGTTTTAAGGTCCACTTTTCGGGGTACGCAGGTGCCCCATGGGTGACCTGCGTACCCTGACATTTTCTCAGTTGGGAAAATGCCGGGCGTACGCAGCTTGCCTTAAGAGAACCTGCGTACATACGCCCTGTCTCTAAAGGCGGGCTGCGTACACCGCGGAAAGGATTTTCAAACCCCCATTTCTCCAAAATGAACCAAAAACTTTTAATTTTATGGACTCTAACAGATGTTTTATGGTGTGTAGATTGCGCACCATGCTTGATTGGCGCGAGAGAGAACACGAAGATGTTGATTTGGCCGCGATTAATCACCAACCTTCCATTGATGCTTTGAAGGCATGCGGTCTTTACAAATATTGGGCCATACCTGGCATGAGGGCCCATGTGCGCTTTCTAGAGTGGCTGGTTGAAAGGTGGAACGTTCAGGATCAGTGCTTTTACATTGGAGGGCATCAGCTCGAGATAGAGCCCTCAGATATTTACTTTCTCACTGGTTTGCCCAAGAGGGGCGAACAATTGACTCTGTCCGGGACTAGGCCGGGTGGCCAGTCCATTGCTAGTCTCCGACTAGAGTGGTGCAATAATCAAAACCAGGATAAGGGGATAGAAATCAAAAAGATATCCTGACCTAAACTTATGGTAATTGCCTTTACAGTTACCAGACTTTGCGGGACTGCCGCTTTGCACATTGCCATTGGATCCGAGATGTGGATGGCGATTGATTGCTATCGGGGCACCATTTTCAACTGGTGCGATGTTGTGTTGGCCAACTTAAAGGGCCAACTGACTAGGACCAAAAACGGACAACTGAAGACTTTTGGTTATGGGCCTTTAGTTGTGAGTTTTGCCCTAGAGAGGGTTTCGATGCTGATCCCACAGCAGCTCACTGTTGAGGTTGGGCCTCCCCGAGAGCCTAAGTTGATGCGATGGGCTGCGGTGATGGCCCGTCATCCTGACGAGGGCACGGAGGTTGTCCGATTTAGACCAGAGTATTTTCACTGGTTAGAGAACCAGGTCTTCTCGATACAGGATTTTCCTTATGCCCGAGTTGATTTTCGTGGAGATCTGGACATGACTCTTCCACCGGGAGAACAGTGGGATGACACAGGTACTTCATTTTTCACAAGTTTTTAAATTATCTATTTTTTGTTTTTGTTTTTATATCGTCTCAAAACTGAAAGTGACAATTTTCAAAATGCAAATGTAGGCCCACAGCGTCCGGCCAATCTCCGGGCTTTCGAGAGAAGAGTACCAGTTGCACCGGCACCGGCCCCACAGGACGCGGCTGCAGAGACCTTAGCTGAGTTGGAACAAGACCTAGAGCGTCTTACGGCAAACATACCAGAGACGACTATAGATGATATTCCTATCAGACTTCAGCGCTATGTGGTCGCAGTCCCAGGACCTTTTAGGAGGTTCTTGTGTAGGGTAGCCCATGCAGTGGTGTCGTATAGAGAGCACCACCAGTGATTGGATGGTCACTTTTGTAGACACATGTGACATTTTGGTTTTTTGTACTTATCATTTTGCCAATCATAAGGTGTTTTTCAACCTATGATCGAAGACGATGTATTTTTTGACACACTCCTATTTATATATATCATTATTAACGGCTTATCTTGTTAAACATGTGTGATGAAATTTTTTAAAATTTACTTGTATGATTATCGCAAATGTCTGTCTAACATTTGAGAAGCAATTGCATCTGATAATGTATTTAAAGACCTTGGAATATGTTGATATTCAATGTAATCAAATTCACATTCCAAGAGATGCACTCTCAAAAATAACCTTAACAACACTGGATTTCTAATGGCATACACTCTATTAAGCTGTAATACAATGAGTTCAGAATCTAACCTCACTATCAAACTCCGAATCCCAAACGAAATAGATTCAGACAATAATTCAATCACTGCACTGTATTCTGCAATGTTGTTTGTTGTTTGACCGAGGCTCACCCCATGCATAGAAACTAACTCGTCAGAGGGCGAATAGATAACCCAAGCTGCGGAAGAGATATTCCGTGTACTATGACAAGCACCATCAGCGAATCCAATGTACATTTGGAGAGGCGTAGACATCTGCAATATCAAGAGTAAAACCAAGATAAGCCAGAATAACGACGAAAAACACACTCTCTAAGCTAAGCACACTGTCTATACTAACAAACACACCAGCTAGAAAGAAAAATCTAATCTAACTAAATCTCCATACCCATCATTTAAGCATAATACCTCTTTAGGTAAAGTCCATTTCTGGGTTTACCCAAAGAGTCCCCGTCAAAATCTACCAGCTCATAGGCCCCTTTTGCTAGCTTTCGCTTGACAATGTAGGGCCCATGCCACATAGGAACGAATTTTCCAGCACCTAATTTATCGTTAGCTTGATCATATAATAGCACTAGGTCTCCTTCCGAAAAATTTCGAGGGGTCACGTTTCGATCATACTGAGCTTTCATACGTTTTGCGTGATTCTCGATTGCCAATGCAGCGTCACGTCGAGTCTCATCTAATTGAGCTAAGTATAATAAACGCTTCTCCTCTTCGGAAGTAGCTGGAAGTAATTCGACAGCCATTTGAAGTGACGGGATTTCGCATTCAATGGGCAACAATGCTTCCAAACCATAAACTAGTTGGAAAGGAGTGAACCCTGTTGATGTTTTCACTGAGGTTCGGTACGCCCAAAGCCCGGAAAATAACATGTTGTGCCAATTCGACCGATGAATACCAATGATTCGTCGGATCATGATAACTAAAACTTTGTTGATGGACTCAACCAGACCATTCGCTTGTGGATAATAAGGAGTTGAGCTATCGTGATGCAAACCAAGCTGACCTGTAAGTTCTGTCATCATAACGTTTCGAAAATGGCGCCCATGGTCAGTGATTATCACTTGTGGGACACCAAACCTAGCAATAATGTGATTGAATACGAAAATTGCAGCTATCTTGCCGTCTGCCTCGAATGTAGGCATCGCCTCGGCCCACTTAGTAAAATAATCAACCGCAAGGATGATATACGCATGCCCCCCGGCCGAGTGAGGGTTACATGTAATAAAATCGATACCCCATTTGGCAAAAGGACCAACGACAATTATAGCATGGAGAGGAGCAGGTGGTGCGCGCATCTTGCGATCAAACACTTGACAGTTGTGGCATTTCCGGACCGCAATAATACAGTCTTTAAACAAGGACAGCCAGAAATAGCCAGCGCGCAATATCTTTTGGGTTGTGGCATACCCAGACATATGACCGCCACATGCTCCAGAGTGACAGTCATTCAAAACCCTTTCAGCTTCCTCGTGAGTTAAGCAACGGCGAAAAACCAAGTCCGCCCCACGGCGATGAAGAGTATCTCCAATAATTTTGTACTGTTGGGACTGGAATCGAATTTTCCGACGTTCCGACTTTGAAACTTCGGGCCGAAAGGATTGGGTCTGGAGATAGACAGTTATATCTCCATACCACGGATCTAAAGTGCTGATGAGAAACAAAGATTTGTCCGCAATGGGTTCCTCTGCCACAGTTTCTGTGTCAGCACGCAAGAAATCACACATCAACTCTGCAAAAACTGAAGATTTCTTAGACTTAGATTTTTCAAATTCCAAGTCGAACTCCTACAGGATAACGATCCATTTAGAGTACTTGCCCCCTAGCAATTGTTTAGTCAAAATGTAGATCATAGGGTTGCAATCTGAAATGACTGTAGTTTTATGGAGAAGAATGTAGTGACGAAAACGTTGGACAGCTTGAACGGCTGCCAAGGCCAATTTCTCCACATGTGAATATTTGAGCTCAGTGGGATTTAAGGTCCGACTAAGGTAATAGATCACATGTTCCGTTCCGAATTCATCTTCCTGTACTAAGACCATTCCAATGGTGGAATTAGCGGCGGCGAGGTACAAAAAGTAATCCTGGTTGTAGTTGGGAGGATGCAGCAACGGTGCATGGGTCAACGCGTGCTTGAGAGCATCGAAAGATTTCTGAGCTATCTCATCCCAAGAGAATTGAGCGTTCTGTTTCAACAACCGGGTAAAACCCTTTGGTAATCTCGGCGTAGTTAGGAATGAATCAGCGTAAAAAGTTTGCTTTCCCCTGCAAACTTTGGAGTTGGCGAAGACTCGAAGGAGGAGGAAATTTGATGATAGCTTCTACCTTCGAGGGATCGACGCGAATGCCAGCTTTTGAAACTACAAATCCCAGCAATCGTCCCACTTCTATACAGAAGACACATTTGTGTGGGTTCAACCGTATACGATAATGCCTACACCTCATAAAAATTGCTCGTAAATGGACAAGGTGATCAGCTCGATGTAAGGAGTGAGCGGGCAAATCATCGAGATACGGTTGTAAAATGTGTTTGATGTCATGAAATTCATAAGACATCGCCCTTTGAAAAGTGGCTCCGTCATTCTTCAGCCCAAAAGGTAATTTGCAATAAGCAAATGTCCCCCATGGACAAATGAAAGCCCTTTTTGGTTGATCGGCAGGTAGAATATTGATTTGATTGTAACCGGAAAATCCGTCCATAAAGGAAAATATTTCACTCTCGGCACAATCATCAATTATTTGATCGATATAGGGTGTTGGATAGTTGTCCTTGGGACAAGCACGATTGATATCCCTATAGTCGATACATATTCTTATTGTTCCCTGTTTTTTGTTAACCGGAACAATATTCGATACCCAATCCATTAGCGGGATCGAATAAATGAAACCTGCTTTCAACAAATTCTCAACTTCTGCTTTAATCGCAGCCACTTTTCCTGGGTGAATCTGACGCAAACGTTGCCGGACGGGTTTAGTGTCCGAGTAAGTCTTGATCTCATGGACAACAATAGCGGGATCAATTCCTGGCATTTCCTCGTAAGACCAGGCAAACACGTCGCGGAATTCTTGAAATAGGGCCTTGTATGTCTGAATTTCGTCATCTGAACACGAGGCACCTATATGAATGTGCTCAAAAATTCCGGGCTTGACTGAAATGTCAACGGGAATAGTGCGAGAAATGTTTCCCAAATTCAGCTCTGAATCAGGATGTTTCATTGGACTCTGAGCTTCTTTGACATATTCAGCTGTAAAGATTGATGAGAAATCGTTTTCAAAACGATCATCCTCAGGTAAAAACGAAGATCTATGATGGAGATCTTCCCATGGTAAATTTTCTACGCACAGGACTTCACAAAGTTGTTCGTCAGATGACACAACTTCGGGAAACGTTATTGACTCTGAGGTTGACGCGAAAAGTGATTCCTCAGGGACCACATTCATTTGGTCGATTTTGGTTGAACTCGGGTCGGTAAAAGACTGTACGGCTTCATAGGCAATTTCATATGGACTCAAAGGCATTGCGTCACCAAATGAGTCTATCTCAGATTCAGAAGGAACGATCCAAGGATCATCATAAACAATGGTGTCTGAAGTAATCATATGAATAGATGCAAACGAAGACACAGCGTTGATCGGAGGAAAAGGAAATGTTCCCAGTAAACCGACATCTTTAACTAATCCTACGCCAACATCCTTGTAAGGGATAGTCGTTTTACCGACATGTTGGATACTCTCTGAAGAGGCTGGGTCGGATGAAAAGTAAGCCAGCTGGTCTATGGTTACGATCTTTCCATTATGTGGAAATTTTATTACTCTGAAGACCGATGAAACGACCGTTGTCATAGCGTAAGACCAACTTCGACCCAAGAGAAGGTTGTAGTCTAGAGGGGCATCAACCACCTCCACATCCAGACTAACGGTTTTTCCTTCAACCCCTATAGGCAAATCCTGTAGAATGCCAAACGGATGGAACCCACGGCCATCAAAGGCCTTAAGAATTGTCGGGGATTGATTTAGTGAAGGAGAACCAAGCGATCTCCAGCACTGTATCGACATAATACACATGGAAGCTCCCTCATCAATTACAGTCCGATGAATAGGCCTGTTTTTGACTATCACTGGGATCTGGAAAGCCATCTGATGAGGCAAACGCGGTGTACTATTTTCTAGATCAAAGATTATTATGTTCGGGTCCTGAACATCAACAGCTCCTATAGCCGACAAAAGTAATTTTCGCTGTGCTGGGCATGATTGCAGCACTTCTAAAGCCGACATTGCTGAGGGTGAAACAGCTAAATCCTCAACAATGTTGTAATTCTGGGCTGCTCTCGCATGTGGATTGAAAGCAGACCTTCGAAGTACACCCTTGGCGGGCGGTTTGATTACTAAATCAGGGTTAGGTTTCTCGATCTGTAGTGGATCGGAACCGGGAGCTGAGGTTGATGGATTTGAATGAGAAGATTCTGCTTCTTTCGATCCATCAACAGGACTTTTGCTACCATAATCTTGCGATCGAATCGCAATCCTTACATGAGACATCATCAATATGGGTTCTTCACTGGCACTCGAGGAAGAACCTATCATCTTACTCTCCTGCTTTGGAAATGGATCTTTCAAAACAGCAGGAGTTGGGGAACCCTTGACGATTTTCACAACCTCGGCCTGATGAGGGCAATCTCTTGTAAAATGATCCTCTTCACAAATAAGACAAGGATATCGAGGTTTGCGCTTTTCGTCATTGGTTTCCGACTTTTCTATTTTCTCCTTTGGAGTTTTGTCTGCTTTATTCTTCTTCTTACCTTTCTTCTTCCCACCGTTTTTTGATTTAGCCGTAGATGACTCTACAGCGTGAATATCAGCGGAAACTTCAGGAGAAGATTCTCCTGTCAGGGAGTCTGGTAAGGTTATAATGGGCGAAGAATTCTTTGAAGACTTCTTCTTGCTTTTAGTATTCACCATACCAATCATGCCATCAGTAGCATGAGATCCCGAAGGAGCAGCAGCGATTTGATTTGACTTTGGAAGATCTGGGATCTTTTCGTGTAACGTACCTGACTGAGTGTAAACTAAGTCAAGGTACTGCGCTTGAGCAATCACTTGCTCCTCAGTAACTACTCTGGCCTTAGCTACGTCTTCAGTAATCTTCGGTATTAATGATTTAACAAACCATTCAGCTAAGATTTGGTCCGGGATAAAAACTTTCACTAATCGCCTTCGACGTCTCCATTCATGTATATGATCGGAAATATAAGTGGACGTCGAGTGTTTTAATGAAGTTAGTAACTCCGTGCCATTATCATATCTGACCGGCAGCTGAAAATGAGTTAGGAACGAGGTAGCTAACTGACTAAAATTGTAAAAAGAGGCCCGTGGTAACTCAATGTACCACTTGGCCGCGAGACCAATGAGCGTACGCTGGAAAAGACGTAAGCAGATAGAATAATTCGAGATGGAATTTGAAGCACACCAGAGGTGGTAAGTCATCACATGATTTGACGGATCCTCTCCAGACTTACCTTCAAACTTGGGTATGTCACTGGGCATCTTATTTGGCATTGGCGGCCAAAGCGGAAGATAATTTATTGAATCGTTCGTTAGGCGCGACAAGTCTGGTAAATCCAAAGTTGCGATAAACGGTAATTGCCGATTAGGATCCCTAAAACTCTGGGTCACAAGACCAGTCCCAGGAGGAGGATATCCAGGATAACTTGGAATAGGAATCGCATTCGGGATATTGTATCCTCCCGGAAAACCAGGATTAACCGGACCGTACTGGGGTTGCTGAGGTTGTTGATAAGTGTACCCAGGATACGGTTGATACTGGTAAAATGGCTGCTGGACAGCAGGCCCGTATTGGTACTGTCCCTGGTACGGTTGATAAGTGAATTGTGGTTGACTAGTGACAATCGTACTTAAACCAGGCTGTCCTACAGGAATTTGAACCGTAGTTTGAATCGTGGATCCAGACAATGGTAAAGATGTCTGAGGAGTAGTTGTAGAGACAGTAGAAACTGTAGCTGTCGATACTCCAGAAGTAAGTGTGGTGGAAGGAACAGATGTTGCGGTAGTTGCAGCAGTCGTTTGAGATGGAGTACTAGGTGCAATGGGCGACTGAGTAACTACCGAAGGTACAAAAGTTTGAACATTAGACTGGACTGGTTGCTGGGGTGAACCAGAAACTAAGGGTTGTCCAGCTTGAGATGACAACTGTACACTTGGCTGCAATACCTGTTGAACTTGCGATGGATCCCACACTATGTTCATTCCGGGGTATTGACCCATGATAGGTTGAGGATATTGAGATCCATAACCGGATTGAGGGTAGGATTGATAATTGAAAGGTACATTTCCCGTACCTTGAACATAAGATTGACCTTGGGGTGGTTGATAACCTTGACTCGAGTACTGACTTTGAGGTAGATACCCTTGAGGTAAATAATGATACTGGGGTTGACCTTGAGCTATAAATTGATACTGAGGTTGACCTTGGGGCACATATTGAGGCTGGGGTTGACCTTGAGGAATGTATTGTACTATGGGTACATACTGTCCTTGAGGTTGCCCCCCAGACGCAATTTGTGTACCTTGAGGTTGCCCCCAAGGCGTTAATTGAGGCTGCCCCCTAGGTGGTAACTGGCCACCTTGAGGTTGAGAACCGGGAATTGAACCTGACATCATGTAAATGTCTCCTACACCCAACGGTTTATTACCGTTGTTTCCAGTTAATAACCCATGTTCAATGGGTTGAGGAGATGCTCCTGCAAAAGTACCAGAAAGTGACTGATACCCAGAGGGAACAGAAGGACCGTCGTACAAGAAAGATTAAGGAGATTGAGTGAACACGGACGACTGACCAGACATATTTACAGGAGTATAAATACCTCCGGGTGGATAAGGAGTACGAGGTGGAGAAAAACTTGACCCTGAGTTGTCCAAATAATTGGTTAACGAAAGATACCAAGTAGTACTTCTAGGAGGACTGTAAAAGATAGATTCACGCTCCCTTAGATCAATAGTAGGTTGATCTTCAAGGATAGAGACGCTTATTTCTTCTTCTGGAGCAAGTTCTTCAATAGCTATCAAACCAGCAGGAAGATTTTCAGTGATGACTCTTTCTACCCTAGGTGAATCAGGAGCACTAGAAGTTGGAGTAACAGGTTCAGATATTTTAGGTTCTTCGCCTATATCACTAGTAGATGAAAAACTACCAGCAAGCTCAGAAACTGCAACAGCTTCGGGATTATAACCTGTTTCTAGACCTTGGTAATCTGGATGGACTACCAACGACGACTCTCCTTCTTCAGCTGAACCTACTTTACTGCCACTAGGAGTTACAAGGACTTTTAAACCTTCGTAATGACCCGGGACATCTTCAGGAGGTTCACCGCGAAGTCTACGGGACCTCCTCAACAAATCGGCCACGGTAACAATCTCAGGAGACTGGCCCCGAAGTCTATGGGACTGTCTCGGTAATTCAGCCACAGTTAAAAACTTTTAACTACTGCACACGAAAACAAAGTAAAATCTCAAAGCAAACCACCTAAAGTCTCTAAAGAACCAAACAAATTCGAATCACACGCCTAAAGAATCTAGGACATCAAACCATACACAAACAGTAGCCTTCCGGACCGAAAACACTAGTTGGAGATGAAACCCAACATCGCCGAATTCAGTACAGAAGTGGTGGGTGGAACAGTTACCCCGGCAACCTGCTTAATGAATAGACCGGCACAAGTTCCTCCACTTTAACCGTCTCGAGTGAAGTGAACCCCCCGGAAAATCCAAGTGAGTCTAGCCAACCTCTGCTCCAGGTACAGTGGGATCTTCCCTCCACCGTCACCTCGGTAGAATCCTAAAGATAATGGCCACTAAGGTTACCAACAACAACAAATATACCTAGGGGAACAGTCTACGACCCGATAGCACGCAAGGGCAGAGTAACAAGCTCAATCCCCTTGCCGGCTCCTTGACAATAATCCAAGGTTTACCGACAAGTGACCCCAGGCTCCTCGACAATAATCCGAGGTTTACCGTTTGTAGTACGTGCGTATCTGGCGTCTTTCCCAATGAAGGAGGATTGATCCCCTCACTGGTTCGGACACGGTCTCGTGCTTCTCCTTTAAGAGGAGCTTTCCCAGAGTACAAATGAAACAGTTGGATTTATCCTACCACAAGATGAGCTACTTGTTTGGTTTTACTGTCTTGGAGAGTTAATTACTCTCCTACTCCAAGACACTAGCCTGATCTATATTGGTGTTTCAGAGCCCTAGTAAATAAAAATTACTAAGTTGATTTTACTTTAAGCGTTAATTTTATGGCTTTTCTTTAGGACAAAAGGTAGTGGAGATGAAACTCATGGTGTGTAGACTCGACTGAAATCCACTAAAAAGATGCACTTAGGATGATTTATACTAATTTTCTTTTTCAATGAATTCCCTAGCTAAGAGAGTTGGAGAATGCAAAATTGATATAAAAACAACTTTCTTGGCAACGAAAATCAAAGAAACAAACTCTTTAGCTTTTCCAAAGCATACAACACATGACCACTAATTACGTCACGAAAATTCCTTTTCTTTTCAAAGACTCAAATGCTACTAAAGCAAACTTTTCTTCAAAAGAGTTTTTTTTTTGTATTTTTCCTTATATTAGCAAAGCATGTAAAACTTACTTTAACAGAAATCAAAGTTAAAAAATCTATGGCAATCAAATCAACTCAATTTCACCCAAAAGCAAATCTAAGAGAAATTCACCTAAAAGTAAATCTAATGAGGCAAAAAGCCTACCAAGTATGATTCCAGGATGTTTTACCCAGTCAAAATTTAACTAAGGACTAGTTAATGCAGAATCAAAAACCAGTCAAAAACAAAAATCAAAATCTTTTGTTCTTTTTCTTAAGAATAAAATTCAAAGTTCAATCAACAAATTTTTTCGAGATTCGGCAAAGAGACAACACAAAGGTAGGTTTCTCACAAGGGTGGATTCTATGAAAGGTCTGACTCCTAAGAAGACTGAAAAGACCAAGGAGATCCAAGGTTTTACAACTTCTAAAGCCAAAGTCACTACAGGACCAGTGCAAAAATAAAACCCTAGGGCAAAATCTCTATGAATTTCACTAAAACTCTTGATACTGATGAAACAAGCTTAGGTGAAGATTTATGGCAGATAACTAGTGGATCTGGGTAGAAAAAACAAATTAAAAACAAAATCTAAAAAGGCAAAAAAGAAGAAAATTGAAATTTTCTCAATTTTGACAGGGTACGCAGGCAACCTGTTTGCACAGGTGCGTGTACGCTCTGTGCACAAAGCTGCAGTGCGTACAGGTACGCACTGTGCTGAACGCAGAGGCTGCGTACTTCTAGCAAAACTAAGAAAAACTAAAATCTAATTTAACCCTAAGCTATCCCACCCAAATACACAGTCAAACAGCCAAAAACCAGAAAACAAACGACTTTTCTCAGATCAAAGTTTCACACAAAGGAAAAATAATTCACATCAATGGAGTTCCCCAGTGGAGTCGCCATTTTGTCATGCGGAAAGAGTCAATTTTGCGGACAAAACCGACCTCCCTAGAAGCTAAGGGTTTCTAGTGACAAACAAGACAAGTAAACACTACCTTTCTCTAAATATGCATTTAGGATACAAGTAATCAGGTGTTCATAACATACCTTTAGTCCAACACTTTGTAGTAGTCCAGCCTCGCCGATCTGGATGAGCTCCTCCTTCTCTTCAAAACCTGCATTCACTAACAAGCCAAAAGATTAAATAGCACCTAATAAACTTATAAAATAAAACATATTCATCATACAGACCAAGGAGTATATGAAACAAATCATGAATAACAATCTGTTGAGAAAAATGAGTTTATTTGTATTAAGTGGAAACAAAAGAAACCATTACAACCTGAGCCTTGGTGTTGTGCAGGTCCCTCCTAGGGTCCAGCAAGAGTTTTCCTTTACTTTGATCAGCTCACCCACTTCCAAATAAGGCTAGGAAAGGATGGGAATATCTCCTCTCAAGCTCTATAAGGGAGTCCTAATTCGAGCAGCATCTACACTTAGGAATGTTCAGCTTTCAACCTCCTCTCCTTCTGGCCCAATGCCTATATTTATAGTGCTCTAGAGGAAGTTAATCAGGTCCACCATCAATGGGATAAGCCCCTCTTTGGCTGGGATAGCTCCCCGCTTGATGGGATAAGTTCCTCTTTCATAGGGATACATGAACCATCTAGAGGCGCTCAATACATGTCAAACAAGCTTCTAGAATGCTCTAGAAATGACCACAAGTAACTTTTTTGAAGTGAAACTTGCACCTTTTGACCTTTACAGGAGTACACACCCACCCCTTTACAGACAGAGCGTACAAGTACGCAGGTATTGTGAACTTGGGGTGCGTACACGCAGGTAAGGCTAAGAGAAACTGCGTACCCAGAGATATATAGATTTTTAAAGACTTTCTCTCTTTCTTGGAGTTTGACATGAAGAGCAGAGGTATGAGACTTGCCAAGGAGGATAGTATGACAGTTGATGAAGCCATACTAACTGCAAATAGTCATGGTGACAAATTTTAGTGTAACAGAATCCCCAAATAAAAAAGAGGAGCTAGGACCCACTAAAAGGAAAGTTGAGGAGGTCACCGCTCCTATAACTATATCAAATGTTAGAAAATTATATATTACAAAGCAATGGAACACATAAAATATTGCAGAAATATAAACATAGAAAACACATAACACAAGAGAGACACAGATATACGTGGTTCACCCAGTTTGGGCTACGTCCACGGAGAAACAGCTAGTCCTTGCTTTTATATTATCCAACAAACTAAAGAGATACAACCTACAGTAGATCCAATGTAATTCCCTCTTCGCTCTCAATATCCTCTCTCTCCTCACTCAGAATACAGATCTACATAGATGCAATACAATTCCCTCATATATAGCGAGGGGTTGTCTTCTAGGGAAAAATACCCTAAATTAAACATAACTTCTACCATCAGATCTTCGCTTAATGAACGACCCAGATTGACTATGAAATTACAACATTTTACAAGGAAATTTTACATCTATTTTTAGCTGCGGGGGCGTTGGACCCCCCCTGCAACGAATATTTTATGGGCGGCATTGCCACCCCATTACAAACTGGGGTCCAATGCGGCGATACCTTTGAATACATAAGATAATCAGGCTCCACACCCAACATCAAATACTCCCATAGCATATTTAATGAGGCCTACCACTAGATCGACCTCCTCTAAAAAACCCAAGGCACCTACCACACTCGAACAAAAACGAAAAACAATTTGCAGGAAAAACAGAGCATGTTATAGGAAAGATAGAGCATGCTATAGGAAGAAAAAGTGCATGCCACAAGAAGAAAATAAAATGCTACAGGCAGAGAAGAAGGAGCAAGAAGAAGGGAAAAAGGAAACATAATAGTTACAAGAGGGGGTAGGTTCCCCAATAACATTTGAAAATGGTTTCCTAGAGGTACAGGGGCCTAGTCCACAACCTAGTTTGAGATCTTACTATAATTTCATTGAACGAGGTAGACTGATCCCCCAAAGAATTACAGTACCACTTTTCTTTGAACTTCAAGAAGAAAGAGGAAGGACCTATAGATTGATTCAGATTACTAAATCTAATATGGTGGAATATGTGGGCCTCATGGAAGATAAGTTCCTAAAAATGAGGGAGGAGTTAAGTGAGTTAAGGGAGAAGAAGCCCACAATGAGAGAAAAATTGCAGGCAGAAAATAGATGGGTGAGGAAGAAATTTCAAGATAAAGAAATCCAATTGGCCACAATGGCACGCCTCTCCATCAAGGTGTTGGGTCGTGTTATATTCTTTCCACGACTAGCCCAAATAGTTAATCGGGGGGTTAGAAGGGGGGTAGAGCCCCCCCTTCATTGCGTTGATTGCATAGCAGGGGGAGTCACATGGGGTTTGAGGGGTGCAGGTAACCCCACTTTATTGGGTTCGGGGCAGCACCCTGAAAATTTTGGTTTTGGACACTATGTTAGGTTAGGCGGACCTACCTATGGTTTTGTGCATGATTTTCGCACATGGTTTTGGACGCGATGGTTTTCAATCCATGGTTTTGGATGTGATGGTTTTCGTTCCATGGTATTGGATGCTTCGGCATGTATAAATATGTATTGTAACATTGAAAGGAACATAATGAAAAATCAAGCTGGTAGTCCTAAAGTTGGGATCCAAGGGAAAATCTCTGTGTATATGTGTTTTATCTATTATGCTCTTGCATTTTTTATTTTCTGTGTTTTAGAATTCGTATGCAGGTAATTTCTGTACAGGGTTGAAACCTACATTTGGTATCAAAGTTGTTTTGGCTTCAAGGGGATGCCTTTGTTGCTGAGGGGTTTTGCTTAGGCCTGTGGTAGACCCTATTCAGTGGGAGATCTACGAGTTCGATTCTAGTGGTGAAAGAAGATGGAGAGAAGTGGAAAGATAGAGATCGAGAAATTTAATGGTATGATTTTTGAGTTGTGGAAACTCAATATGGAGGATCCGTTGGTGGATAAAGATCAGTGGATCACGATAGATCCAGGTAATAAACCAATGAGAGTGTCTGATGAAGAATGGAAGAAGTTGGATCGACAAGCAAAGAGCACAATATGATTGTGTGTCTTAGATTTAGTATTGCTGAATGTATCAATGGAAGCTATGGCGAAGGCTTTGTGGGACAAGTTAGGGACTTCGTACCAATCTAAGTCTTTGGTGAATAAAGTGTTCCTATGGAAAAAGCTGTATAACCTGAGGATGAAAGATTTAGACTCGGCGACAGAGCATCTGAATGCGTTTAATACTATGGTAAGTCAGTTATCGTCTGTTGATATCAAAATTTCAGATGAATATAAGTGCATTAGTTTGTTATGTTCTCTACCAGATTTGTGGGATAGTCTGGTTATTACAATAAGTCGCAAGGCAATTGCCTTGCAGTTTGATGAAATAGTCTCATCCTTGCTGACAGAGGAGATGAGATGAAAAAATATGGAGAGCCAGAATGGTGATGCCTTGTCTATACGAGGATGGTCCCTGAATAGGAACAAAAATAAGTCATCGAGTGGGAGATCTAAATCTCCAGGAAAAACTGTAAGGGTGGTGTGCTGGAAATGTGGAAAGGAAGGGCACTACAAAAGGGACTGTAAATCTAAAGCTCTTGATAAAGGAAAGGGATCTGATGATGCTCCTTTTGCAGAGATGAAAACCACCTCAGATGAAGGTGGGGATGTGAACTTGGCTTCTTCAAGTACACATGTAGATCATGAGGCATGGTTGATTGACTCAGGTGCATCCTTTCACTTCACTCCCGGCATAGAGAGTGGTTCTAAGATTATGAGAAATATGATGGTAGTGATGTCTTCTTAGGGGATGATAGGAAGCCTAGAATCGGTGGTCGTGGAAAATTAAAGTTGAAGTTGCAAGCCGGAAGGGTTAGAACACTTTCGGGTGTTTTACTTATTCCTGCATTGGCCAGAAATTTGATTTCTGTAAGCAAGTTGGATGATGCAGGTGTAAAAATAGTGTTCGAGAAGGATACATGCAAGATGGTTCGGGGAGCACTAGCATTGATGCGGGGAGTTCAGATTGGAACTATGTACAAGTTGCAAGGTAGCACTGTTGTTGATGGGTGCAACAGTTCCATGGTTCCTGAAAGTGGAGCAGAAAATCTAGTGGTCTTTGGAGAGAAGACCATGTTGTGGCATTAAAGGCTTTGACATATTGGAGAGAAGGGCCTTCAAATACTTCATGTTAAAGGTATGGTAGAAGGGATCAGTAATAGCTCTCTGGATTTTGATTTCTGCAAAATTTGTGTATATGGGAAGCAGAATCGGGTGAGTTTCCCCTCTGGTGGTAAGAGGGTGAAACATATATTAGAAATTGTGCACAGTGACGTGTTTGGACCTATGAAGGTTCCATCACTAGGTAAGTTTGTGTACTATGTATCGTTTATAGATGACTTCTCAAGTAATACATGAATCTATTTCCTTAAGAAGAAATCTGAAGTCTTTGACAGGTTTAAAGAATTTAAGGCTCTGGTGGAAAACCAGACAGAGAAGAAGATAAAGGTGTTGAGGGCATAAAATAGTGGAGAGTTTTGCAATAAGGAATTTGAAGAATTCTGTAATAAATGTGATATAGCATGACAAAATACTACTCCATATACACCTCAAAAAAATGGAGTTGCAGAAAGAATGAACAAGACATTGATGGAAAGGGAAAGAAGCATGCTCAGTGGTGTCGGGTTAAGACAAGAATTCTGGGCAAAGGCGGTGGAGACAGCATGTTACTTGGTCAACAGATCACATTCATCAGCGTTGGAGGATAAGACTCCACAAGAGGTATGGACTGGTAAGAAACCCTCTCTTTCACATCTGAGGGTATTTGGATGTGATGCATATGTACATGTTCCAAAGGAGAAACAAACCAAGTTGGATAGTAAATCTAAAAAGTGCATCTTTATTGGGTATAAGTATGGTTTAAAGGGTTATAAGATTTGGAAACCAGTAACAAGGAAAGTTGTGTACAACCGAGATGTGGTGTTTAGAGAGGTGAAAGATGTTATTAAGCATGAAGTCCAACCAAAGGAACCTGAGAAGATAGAGTTTGAGATAAAAGAGTAAGAATCAGACTCTACAACAGAGGAGGAATTAGAAGATGAAGAGCCATAAACTTCAGGTGTGCGAAGATTAGTTCGAGAAAGAAGGCAACGAGAAAAGTATAGTCCATATGCTTTCTATTCAAATTTTTCTTTATCTATTATTGATGATGATCCCAAAACTGTGAAGGAAGCAGTATATTCAGAGGATGGAAAACTTTGGAAAGAGGCCACGGTTGATGAAATGGCATCTTTGCACAAAAATGAGGCTTGGGATCTGGTGGAGTTACCAGCTAGAAGGAAACCCATTGGTAGAAAATGGGTGCTCAATAAGAAGGCAAATGCAGAAGGAAAGATGGAGAAATAAAAAGCTCGGTTGGTAGCCAAAGGTTATTCCCAACGCCGGGAATTGATTTTGGTGATATTTTTTCTCCTGTTGCCAAGGGAACTTCTATTAGATTAATTTTATCTGTTGTTGTTGCTTTTGATCTTTGGCAAAGAACCCTGCATATCATTCAAAGACAAAGCACATAGATGTTTAGTATCACTTTGTGAGGGATATGATAGAAGACAAAAAGGTGTTGCCGGTAAAGGTGGACACTTTAAAGAATACTGTAGATGTATTGACAAAATCTGTGAGCTCTGAGAAGTTCTCTTGGTGTAGAGAAACAATGGGCATTGTAGGGCTAGATAAATGACTAATCTCTCTTGTGGCCACTTGTGGAAAGAAAACAACAAGTGGGAGAATGTTGGGTCATGTTATATTCTTTCCACGACTAGCCCACGTAGGCAATTGGGGGGTAGAGCCCCCACTTCGTTGTGCCTATTGCATAGCGGAGGGAGTCACATGGGGTTTGAGGGGTGCAAGTAACCCCACTCTACGCGGTCCAGGGCAGCGCCCTAGAAAATTTTGGTTTTGGACCCTATCTTAGGTTGGGCAGACCTACCTATGGTTTTGTGCATGCTTTCCGCGCATGGTTTTGGACGCAATGGTTTTTAGTCCATGGTTTTGGACGTGATGGTTTTCAGTCCATGGTATTGGATGCTTCAGAATTTATAAATATGTATTGTAACATTTAAAGGAAGATATTGAAAAATCAAGTTGGTACTCCCAGTTTTGGGATCCAGGGGAAAATATCTGTGTATATGTGTTTTATGTGTTATGCTCTCGCATTGTTTATTTTTGTGTTTTAGAATTCATATGCAGGTAATTTTTGTGCAGGTTTAAAACCTACGCGAGGCACTATAGTGTATACTTCCATCCAAGTCTTATGCACTCTTCCTCGAAGAACACTAGATGCAATTCCAAATCAAGACATTAGCACAACATGGATCCATGTGACCAAAGTAGCATATACGATACAACCAAATTAGTTGAGTTGTACCTTCACAACCTCACCTTAACTAATATGAATGATTGGGATCCCATTGAAAAGTTGGGAGACCTGCAGTTGATGACCCTTGCATCTTGGATGACTCATGAGGAGGCCAGAGTTGAGGAGGTGAATAAAGTAATGGAAAAGGAAGAAAAATAACCCCTTTATATTAGGGCAGAGCATATAAGTCCCATGGATGTAATCAATACTTATAGCATCATATCCAATGATGCTAATTTGACACCTATATACCTTTCCACCCAAGAGCAAGCCATCTCCCATTTTGAGGACACTCTCAGGTTGTTAGGGACGAAGATCCAACAAGCATGTCAGAGAAGATAACACCCCTCTACGAGAGGATCATGCAAAGATTATAGGTCAATTGGATTGAACTCAAGCATAGTCCACCTTTGTTGTTAGGTTTACAAGAAGGAAGTGTTGATGGTGCTCGACCCGCCAACATGTAAGGGGATATCCCTAGAAAGAAGTCCCAATTATACCTCTTGGTGTAGGATTCCCAGCAGTGGGTTGTACAGTAATGCCTTGACCACAATTTTGCATAGACACAAGTAAGATATCTTTGTTGGTAGCAAGGGTGTGATAGCTGCAACAAGCCAAGGAAGGTGCATGAGAGGTTCAAAAACATGAGGGTTGAGATGAGTACACCCCTTGGAAACCTGTGATAGCATAGAGTTAAGAAGGGAACACACGAGCAAAGATGCATCACAACATGGAAGAAAAGTTAGCTAGCAATCCAAAGTGATGGTTAAACCAACAACACGTTTCAAAAATATTCATACATACATACACAGAAAATTCCAGACATGCATGCGTAAGCAAACAAATACATATATCATTTAGAGTAAACCAGATAGCCTAGAATACAATACAACATATGCATGAAATGTGCAGGATCTGTTATATTAATAAGTGTAAGTTCTAGTCATACAATACATCCATGTCTATCCACTAGTTTTGACAGTGGAATGTTACAACCACAACCGCCTTCTCCTCTAATGAGATATACTATCTCTTCATCGTGGAGAAGCCAAGGCTCATTACAATACTATCTCAGCTCTCTCTAAGATAGTCCTATTAGAAGATTGGATGACCAAAAGCCTTTACAGTTAGTTATGAGGTTCTGTTTATAGAAAAGGGTGGGATGACCATTGACATTCCCCTTTATGATAGTTCATCTACCCTCATGACTCTTCATCTACCTTATGACTATTACATCCAACTATTGACACTTGAACTTCCACTTGACAAGACATTACATTACAATGCACATGTGTCCATGTGAGACAAAATGGCTTGAGCAAGCCATGCAAGACATCACTGACACTCGGTCGGTTGTGATGAGACCAACTCTTTAACATGCTTGTGATGGTGAAGGTGGTGAGATGATGCCAAGCTTGGTCATTCGTGATGGTGTTCATGCGCTCCATGGTGACATCTGCTGAAGCAAGCTCTTGCCTCCATTGCATCCCAGTGCATTGGTGTGGCTCCTCCATCCAACTCATCTGAAATCATGTGCATGGTCTTCTTGGGTGCAGCCGAACCAGAAACACACTGATGCATAGTGTCCATGCTGATCTTCCAGTGTGTGCTCATGGTCATGTGCATAAACTGTCAACTGCATGTTTAGTTTGACTTAGACTTGCTTCTTTCCTTTCCCTTGGTGAGTGTGCTGAATGGGTTGATCACATGCATGCACACAATGACATGCATGCTGCTGAATTCCCTTGTATGCGATCAAAAACACTACTGACCATGTCTGCTTTGTGCCAACTGCTGGGATGGATATTTAACGTGTATGGGAACATTTTCATCTATGAGTGCATGATGCACCCGCTACTATACCTATTCCTGTTGCAACTCATTCTCTCGTCTATGCAGCTCGTGTTCTTCCTTGACTTGCTACTTCAGCACATGCAACTCCTTTTCTGTTCCATTTTCTGTCTTCATGCAATCTTCATGTCGCGTTGTCACCTCATAACTTGGGTCTCCAAAGTTTCTTCACCTAAAGTGGATCTGCTTGAGCTTGCAACTTTGTTCTGCCTCTGTGTTGTTAACAACCTTCCTCTTGCATTCGTGGCATACGGTATGCTCCCTTCAGGTATTGTTGATGGTTCTTCTTGCTGTGATGGTGTTGACATCATATCTGTATGTCCTTTTCTATGAACAACTTGATGTCTTCATGGGTAGGCATGCTCATAGACACTTGATCTACTGCATCCCTAAGCGTGCTATGAATGGTGTCTTCAAATCTTCTCTCCTGGAAACCATTGTACCTGTGCTAATGAGAGGCAGATGAACACCTGCGATACCCAAAGACATGGAAACACTCATGGAAAGCAATCTGTCAGTTGAAAACCAAAATGAGTTTGAAAACTGACTCACAACATATGTGTGTGACTGATCAGGAAGGTTGCACAATTTCTACCCAGAGGTCGGGAGACTGATTGTCAAGACTGTGCAAGGCATAATCCAGGATGATAGGATGCTAACTAAATATTGGAACTATGTAATGCACAGTCCAGGCTAGTTGTTGATTGCTTGAATTGTGCAATACACAATCTCAACCAATAATGACTACAGGCTCAGTGACTGCATTATGTAATTTTTTGGGCCAACAGTCACTATCCCTCAGAATTGCACAATGCAAGACGGTAAGATAATCACTGGGTAGAAATGCACATTTCCTCAGAGGAAGAGAGAGCCTTCCCTCTTAGGATTACGTATGCTATCTTTGTGAGGCAGAGTCTAGGCCAAGGCTGCCCAGACCCGCCAACGAGCAACTGAAAGTGAATGTGAATGTGAGTTCATGGAGATACTGAGTGTAAGGATAAGTGAATGATTGTGCATGTAGACAATGAAAGAAAGATTTAGAAAATAAAACAACATGCATGTGAGTGAAGCAAGTTAGTGAATCAACGACTATTCGTGAAAAACAATTTCATGCATGCAAAAATAATGAGATGTTAATGGAAACTAAAAAATTTCTAGTACAAGTTAGTATGTATCAAAATGACAGCAAACACTCACTGAAATCAAGCAGACATCATTGATACAAAGCGAAATTAAAAAAGCGCTAGAAATGCAACACAAGACATGGAAGGCAGACTTACCCTAAAACAACTGAGTTGAATGTGCCGACAAATACTAGATGTGATGTGGGATGTCAGAGCTGCAAAGTTGATGTGGGGAATGAGCTCTGCAGCATTTGGTTTATGAGTTTTGATAAAATCGAATATGTGATGCAGATGCCACAAATCTAGGAAGAGAGACACTTGGTGGGAGGTTTCTGAAATGATTCTTGCATGCAACCTCCAACTGCTAAAAGTAGATCATTGAATCAAGGGATTCCTTTGCATGTTGCCTTGAGAGAAGCAGCCCATGCATGCAAATTAGTTTTGCTTGGTCCCAGAGGGAACAGGTCAACTCAACTGCACATGCAAGAGGCTGCTCAACTGCTCGAAGAAAATGCACATTTTTGGAAGGGAGATGGATTGGCTTCCTAGTAGATAAGCGCAATTTCTAGGCAGAGAAACTAACTGCTACCCAGCATTGTACAATTTGTGGGGTGAGTAACCCTGCTGGGAGGAATTACGCAATTTTCTGGATGAAGCCTAACTAACATATCAGGGCTCAGCAGGCTGCTAGACAGAATTATGGAATTTCTTGATGGAAGGCTAGTTTCCCTCCATAATTGTGCAATTTCTTCAGGGAGCTGCTTAGCCTATAGCTAGAACAATTCCGAAGGAACAACCTATGAGGGGAATGCAACAAGATCTAATGGACAGGCTGTCATTCTGCAAGAAAATCACTGAAGTTTATGTACTTGACGATGTTGGTCACTTTAATTGCTTATTGATTCAAACAACAAAGTGCTACATAAATTGTCAACCCAGGGAAGTCTTGTTATTTCAAAGGAAACTGTGTACTATATGTAATCAATCCTAAAAGCAACAAAATTTGTAGTAAAGAATAGTCACACTTTGCCTTAAGCAAACTGAAGCTCCACTCTGAGTTATAGCAAAAAAAACCTGTTGCAGACAGCTACCAAAGAATGCTTTAAAGAAGTAATCTAAAGAATCAATCTGCACAGGAGAGTGCTGGCTATGCTGTAACATACAACATGATGCTATTCCCAGAGTGGGAATCTTCAGCACCTATTCTTGATTATCAAGCTGTCACCTTGCTCTGTAAACTTAATTGCATCACACATGAATTAACTATTGATAAAATAAACACTGCAGCAATCAATTGGAAGGAAAATAGAGTTTCAGCAAAATGATGTTCAGTGAACAGTACTGTTAACAAAGCATGAATAAAAGACACACTTAACACACTGTAGAAATATAATGGGTGAATCTTGTGATGAAGGTGGGCCCTGTCCTTCTCACAAGATTCCCCGGGAAACAAGAACTAGAAAGAAATGTTCAGAACAAAATTTTATTCATCTGTCAATAGGTCATGTTACAGAGAAAATGGATTCTAGTCCTGTTCCTTCCACTAAGCCTCCTTCCGTAGTCTGTTCATCCCCCTCTAATGTAGATGTCTCCTCTTTTTAAAGAGGATACATCTATTACAATTGATTACATTGTAAGTCCTACTTTAACCCTTTGTACAAAAATAGGGAAGTCAGTTTTCTCTTTAACAAAATGTTGTTAAAAAATACTATCTTTAGATCATGATCGTTGCATCCAGTGTAGCAACTCCTTCAGTGATCTTCTTTTGCTGTTGTCAAATCTAAACTGCAGATCAAAACTATTCAGCCACGAGATTTGTGTGTCATTCCTGCTGTTTTCGCAACTGTGGAAGTAATCTTGCAATCTCCAGGCAGTTTCAGCAATGTGAACTGCACATTGTTCTTTAACCGTTCAGCAATTATCAATTCAATAGTTAATAATGAAGATAGCGTAATTATATGTAAAATAATTAAACGTATAGTGATGAGAAGAAATATTGTGTACCTTTGGAATACTTGGGTTAAAACAATAACAAAGACTTTAGATATAAGTTGAAAAAGGGTGACATTGTAGCAAAATATATGGTCAAAAAGAGACAATATGAGGTCCTAACATCCCCCCCAACTGAAAGGGTTGCATGTCCTCATGCAACTTTTACTCTGAGTCTAAGTCCGAGTACTGGGCTGTATAGTGCAAGTTGCTTAGGCAGTAAGTATAGAAGGTGCTATCAACCAAATCTCTGAAACCCTGGACATTCTGTATTCTCTGCCATGCTACGAGCTCGTCCCTTTTGGACAATCTGAAATAAGCTTTATAATGCTGTGTTGGCAACCATAGAAGAGGAAAGTGAAAATGATATCCTAACCACTTTTTAGCACACTGTTGAATGCATTTCACATAATTAGGTAGCCGTGAAATTGCTGTTTGAAGATTCAAAGGGTTAAAGGGATGATATTCCTTTCTCTCCTAAGGGCAGTGTTCCCAAAATAGATTGTTTGTCTGTAAGGCAAGAGCTCCCTTGGATTTGACATAATATTGGCAATCTTGTAAGACTACTACCTGTAGTTCTCTCAGATGCACAGTCATTCCTGGTTCCCTTAAAAACCGATGATGTTTAGTGACAAAAACAGCAACATTCTGTGGTTTGGATCGAATCCACAGAAGGCGATTATCTTCATTGTGTTTGGCTGAAAGGAAGGAATTTTTCCATGTGAGCTGATTGGCCAGGAAAGAGACAAAGGCTCTAATCTGAATGTCCTCGACCAAAGGAATCAGATTAAGTTTTCTATCCTCAGGCATGGCTTCATTATGGAGGTATAGTTCACAGAGTAAATTTTGTTCACTAAATGATGCCTCTGTGAATGTCTTGATAAACTCTTGAGGTGTAGATACCTTATGAGGTCATCCATCTCTGATTGACTTTGCTTGGAAGAACGCTAGGTGCTCTGCTAGAAACATAGAATAATTAAAAGATGGTTTATTTGTGGCCAATAGTGTCTGAACAAAATTAAACATGAGGGACAATGTAGTTTTTAACTGTTTATTTTCCCCGTGTTGTGCACAAGACTGTTCCAACACTTCCCAATTTGCATATACATGATTTTTCCATGATAATTTATGTTCTTGCAAGATCCTTTCCTGTGACTCGACATATTCCTTCTTCCATGCATCCATTTGTGCTCGAGTGCCTGTGGTCTGAGTGAAGACAATCTTTGAATGTCGAGGTTTAGTCTGGGTAAACACAGTCTTTGTAGGCCTCGATGTAGTTTTAACAACCAGAGTAGGCTGAGATATTTGAGGTTTCACTTCTTTTTCAAAAAACTTTGAAGGCCCTACTGGTTCTTGTGTAACAGCAGGATGTTCCTTCTTAACTATAACAAGAGTCGATGCAGGAGTGGCTCCAGGCAATGGGACTTCGACTATCTTATAACCAGCTTGTTGATAAATATTAACACATTGGCTACACATGTATTCACTATATTGATCTTTCTCTACACTTTTCTCGGTTGCAGATGTTGCAGGAGCTAAGGTGTACAGATTAAGCTCTCTTTCATAGGCTTCCCTTGCCACTATTAGTTCCTGCTTATAAACCTCGAGCTCTGATTTCAGAAACTCATTTTCTTGTAAAAGGGATGCCAAGGTGACTGGGCTTTGTGTAGCAGTCACCGTCTCAGTAGCTGATTCTAATGAATGGAAAGGCTGTTGTTCAGTAATGGCTTCATTGCTTGCAGCCTCAGTAGGTAGTTTTTGTGTGACATCAGCTGAATCATCAACTAGTTCTGTAGCTGCTATATCATGCTGTGCATCCACATTTTGCATATCAGCAGATGGTTCTTGTGTGACAGCTGTTGACTGCAAAGCTGGCTCCTGATTATCTATATTCTACTCATCAGCAGGTGGTTCTTGTGTAACACTTGCTGAGTCAGTAGCTGGCACGGCTACATCCTAGTCATTTGTTTCCTGGACATCAACAGGTGGTTCTTGTGTGGCAACTACTGAGTCAGTAGCTGGTTCTTGTGGGGAAGCTACATCTAGATTGTCTGTTCTAGGGACATCAACAGGTGGTTCTTGAGTAGCACCTACTGAGTCGGTAGCTAGTTCTTGTGGGGCAGCTACATCCAGGTCATCTTTTTTCTAGACATCAGCAGGTGGTTCTTGTGTAGCACCTGTTGAGTCGATAGTTGGTTCTTGTGGGGCAGCTACATCTAGGTTGTCTATTTCCTGGACATCAGCAGGTGGTTCTTGTGTAGCACCTGCTGAGTCGGTAGCTGGTTCTTGTGGGGCAGCTACATGCTGTATATCATCTTGGGTATCTACTTTTGATGGATCAGCAACGGGTTCTTGCGAAGCAGCTGCTGAATCAGTAGCTGGTTCTTGTGTAATAGCTACGTTCTCTGAAAGGAATGATGTCACAAAATCCTGTGCATTTTTCATTTCAGTACCCGAGGGTGAGGTAGGTAAAGATTCAGGGCCTTGGGACTGTGGTGGGGTATGGGGTTTTAGGATAATAGGTGGAGAATTTAGGGTAGTGGTTTTGGTTGCCGCTTCAGAAGATGTCCTCATTCGTCTTCGAGGTAAAAAGGCAGGAAGAACAGTGGTTTTTCTTTTATGGGTAGCCTTCTCTAGGGTAGGAGGGTCATCAGAAATGATGGCTTTTTTAATTGAGGCCCTTGTTTGTCTTTTTGGTAGGGGCGTAGCCTTTTCTTGCCTTTTTCTTTTCAGCTTAGCAATGGGAATGTTGTCATCTGAATCATCACTGGGGATATGGACAGTGGGAGTGGATGATTCAACTAAATTATGGGGTGGGGTTGATGCAATGGAGGGGTCAATTGGACTAACTGTCACGGGTGGCTGGGGATCTTCAGCATTTAATTGGGGAGTTTCGGCTACTGTTTGAGAAATTTCAGCAGATTCCTGAGGATTTTCGGCTACTGCTCGAGGAACTTCAATAGTTTCTTGGGGATTTTCGGCTACTGCTCGAGGGATTTCAGCATCTTTATGGGGTTTTGGGGGTGGATTGTTAAGGACAGGGGGATTCTGTTGAGCAAAGCCCCTCCAAATTAGAAGTTGAACAAGACCATGGTGAGTGAGGCAAAGGAGTGGGTACTTCGCATTCATGGAATAATGTGACATATTCTTTAGACACCCAAGTAGATAATATGGCATATTTAATAGATGATCATGTCTTAAATGATTCAAAAGGACAAAGTCATGCTAATAAACTACATGGTAACATCCTTCGCAGGTGAGATAGTGCTTGAAAAACTTAGCAACCTTCGTCCATGGAGGTGGTAATGAATGAAGTGCAACACCCCTGCCTTTAGGCTCAACCCGCTCTCCTGGTAGAAGGAAGTCCTACTGTGCATTCAAAATGATGTGTTTTCGACTGAACCATCAAATGCCAGCAGCTGGTAAACCTCAAACCTATGCTATATCATCCTTTGCTACTGGAATTTGGACTCCTTGAATGGTAGAGTAGCCTTCCTATAGATTGCGTGTGAATTCAAGGACTTGCTCAGGATCAAATTCTTGGAGCCTTCGAAAATAATCTACCTAGCCTGCCTGCTGAAAAATTTGATATACTTTTGGGCGCAATTCCAATAGAGTTGTTGAGCCGGGTTCATTTCTAATAGCGTTGCCTCCCATAGTTACTTGCTTCAGTAAAATGCATAGTACAGAGCCAAGTTACCGCACCCGAAACAGAGTAAGTTTTGGAAATAAGGTCGTGACATAATAAGACAAAGATGGGGCGACGGTACATAATCGTGGTACAAAAACGATGGTGATTGGCATATCATGAAATGATTACAAAATTTTGGTATCCCCCCCTAACTGCGGCTCAAATGATAAGTTTGAATGTACGGCGATTGCGGTAATTGTGTCACAATCTTCTCATTAACTATAGTTTAATATTTACACATAAAAAAAACGCATACCTCATGTTTACCTTTGATTGATATTCGAAAATGTCATTGCTAGAAGATCACGAATGGTTATGAAAAGGGTTTTGTAATCTGAGGGTATTTATATGAAAGGCTTTTATAAACATAGGAGGAGGTCGTGAAATAATAAAGTTATAAGGATCAATAGATATTTCTCACAATGGGAATTAATATGTATCCATTCCTTTGAGAAGAATTAATGTTTCAATTTCGGGAAAAATGGGAAAAACTATTGTTTTAGGGAAAGATGGAGAAAGTCGGTGTTTCAGTAATGTGGGAAAGTGAGCTATGAATTGAGGTGAGATGAAAATGCTTCCCAAAATGAAACCTGATCCTGCTTGCAATACAATTGTTCTTTCCAACGAGCCTCCCAATCTGAGATCTGCAAAATAATTATAACAGGGCAACCCTTGACAGGGATTATTAGTTAAGTAATCTAATCTAATAATAATAAAAGAATATATAATGCAGAGATTAAATGCAATAAGGGGCAACAGGCTCCCCCAAAAAGATATAATGTGAATCTGCCATGCAAGTGGCCTTAAAATCCTCCTTAGAAATTGGTTGCTGGTGTAGACGAAGCCGATACCCATTCACTAACAATGGTGTTCTAGAATCATCAATTGTTAGGAGCCTTACTATTCCATTGGGAAAAACAGTATCTATCTTGTAAGGTCCCAGCCACCTTGTTCGCAATTTCCCTTGAAATTTTTCAAACCGGAATCATACAATAGAGCCCAATTACCTTTTTGGAACTGCTTGTGCATAATAGTTTTATCATGCCACCTGGCTCTTTGTTGTTGAATCATAGTTGTTTGATGGATGGCATCCAACCTCTTTTCATCCAATTCCTAAAGCTACTATAACCTAGCTGTCTATGCATCAGTCAAATCAAGGTTAACAACTAAAGCAGTTCTTAAGGTTTTAATTTCAAATTCCACAGGAAAAACAATACTTTTACCATAAACCAATTCATAGGGTGAAAAAATTGTAGTGTTTCTCCAGGTAGTTTTGTAAGCCCATAATGCCTCAGGCAGTCTTTGAGACCAATCCTTCCTATTCTCCTTCACTGTTTTTGTTAAAATAGCTTCTATGACTTTATTTGTACTTTCCACCTGACCATTAGCTTGGGGGTGGTAAGGTGTAGTCATTTTATGATTGATATGATATTTTTGAAGTGTAGCTTTAAAACCATGAGAATTGAAAGGAGGTCCTCCATCTGTGACTAGTTCTCTAGGCACTCCAAACCTAATGAATATTTCTTCAAATAAAAAGGTTAAAATAGATTCTTCATTAGCTCTAATAAGTGCCTTAGCTTCCACCCATTTAGTCATATAATCTATACAAACCAATATATAAACTCTTTGGTTGGATGGAGGATTGATGGGTCCTACAAAGTCTAGAGCCCATCTTTCAAAGGGTTCAAGTATTATCTGGGGGTTCAATGGCATTTCATCTCTATGATTAGGTTGGTCCATTCTCTGACAACTACCGCAGGCCCTAACATACTTCTTTACATCCTTGAAAAGTGAGGGCCAATAATAACCCATCCTGAGAATTTTATGTGTTGTTCTCTTATCAACAAAATGCCCCCCACAAGGGCCATCATGACATGCCTTCAATATATCATAAACCTCATCTTATCTAATGCATCTTCGAATTTCCTGATCAAGTCTTGTATGAAAAAGACACCCACTTATCCAGCTATACCGAGCACTTTGTTGAATGATCTTTCTTTTCTCCCGATGTGATAGGTGTGATGGTAGCTTCCCTGCAACCAAATAATTGGCAATGTCTGCATACCACGGTGAGTGAGCAGATACTGCAAACAAGTATTCATCAGGAAAGGAATCATCTACTAGAGTATTATAATCAGTTTTTATCTGAGAAAGGAAATTAGCAACTACATTTTCTTTACCTGGTCGATCTACAATTGTAATATCAAGTTCTTGTAGTAACAATAACCACTTGGTAACTCGAGCATTTGTGACAGATTTATTCATTAAATACTTGATAGCCAAGTGGTCAGTATGAACAAAAGTAGGATAACCAGTAATGTAATGTAGAAATCTATTAATAGCATAAATAACTGCTAAAAATTCTTTCTCAGTAACTGTGTAATTAAGCTTAGTAGGGGTCATATTCTTACTAATGAAATAGATAGCATAAGGAAGATTATTCTCTTCTTGTCCCAAGACAGCTCCAATTGCAGTATCCAAAGCATCAAAGGATATATGAAAGGGAAGTGCCCAATCAGGTCCCCTCAGAATAGGAGCTGTAGACAACTGATGCTTCAGTTCATCAAATGCTTTCTAACAAGCATCAATCCACTTGAATTCAGTATTTTTCATAAGTAACACAAACAAAGGAGAAGCTATTTTAGAAATTTTTTTGATAAATCTTCTGTAATATCTAGCATGTCCTAAAAAAAATCTTACATCAGTTTGTGTTTTAGGAATAGGAAGGGCCTGAATTAGCTATACTTTGGATGGATCTACTTGAATCCCAAGGAATGAAATGAAGTGTCGCGGTACAATTCCTTCGTTCATCATCATATGACATTTTTCGGTACTCAAGGAAAGATTAGCTTATATGCATCGTTTAAGTACTTTCTCAAGGTTTCGTAATGCATCTTCAAAAGTCACACCATAAGGAGTGAAGTCATCCATAAATATCTCCAAAGAATCATTAAGCATATCAAAAAAGATTCCTATCACTACTCTTTGAAACATTGCTAGAGCATTACATAGTCCAAATGGGAGAACTTTACAAGCAAAAGTCCCCCAAGGACTAGTAAAAGTGGTCTTGTCTTGATCTTGGGGTGCAATTCTGATTTGGTTATATCCACTAAAACCATCTAAAAAGGAAAAGAATTTTTTCCCTGACAAGCTGTCCAACACCTGATCAATAAATGGCAAGGGGAAATTATCTTTTTGAATGGCTTTGTTTAAGGCTCTATAATCTACACACACTCTCCATTTCTCATTTTTCTTAGGTAATATCGCCAACAGAGAAACCCATTCACTATTAGATATGGGGTATATAAACCCTGCATTAAGCAACTTTTGAAGTTCTTCCTTAACAATTTCCCTCAAATTGGGATTCATTCACCGCTGGGGTTGACAGACTAGTCGGGCCCCCTCCTTAATATAGATACGATGAGTACATAATTCAGGAGGGATCCCCTTCATGTCTGTGTAGTCCCATGTGAATGCTTCCTTGTTTTCACGGAGCAACTTCATTAGATGTTGTGTTTCAACATCTGATAAATTGGGGTTTATATTCAATGTTTTGCCAGGTTCAATTTCTACTGTTATGCTTTTAGAGGAGATAGCAGTTGATGTTTGAGGTAGATTTTCAACTTTAATCTTTTCCTATGTTTCAGGGTCCAGAATTGCAGTTAACTGATTATATGTTTCAGAAGTAACTAAGGAAGGTTTAGAAATAAAATTACTAATTACTTCATCTTCTGTGGTGTCTTTAAGAGTTAAGGCTTGTCCAATGGTCAAAATGGGTTGAGTATCATTATCCTCATAGTCTAACCATACAGAATCATTATTGTTAATCATAGGTGTAGCATGAGGGTACAACGTAAGCTGCTTAGTTTCACATCCATTAGAAATTGTCATTGAACCTAATCTACAGCTGATAAAAGCATCTGCTGTAGCCAGCCAGGGTCTCCTCAAAATCAGAGGATGCCCCCCCAACTTTTCTTTGGTCTGTAATACAACAAAGTTAGCTGGGTAATTCTAGGATTCAACTGAAATGATCAGGTCTTCAATAACCCCCTCTAGTTTGATTGTGGAACGATCAACTAATTCCAGGATAGTTGGTGTCTCTCTAATTACATTTTTCAACTGTAACAGCTGTGTAGTTTCAAGGGTCATAATATTTATAGCAGCACCTAGGTCTACCAGAACTCGTGAAACAATATTTTTTCTGACCTGTACTGTGACCGTAGGGTGACTAGGATCACCATATTTTATAGGAGGAACTTTTCCTGACATTAAAGCAGCTAGATCACCCATCACATGAACTGTAAGGGGATCTTTAGCCTTCCTACCAGGTTTCTTGATGCAAATGTCTCTGATGGTTCTGGCATAGATTGGTACATCTCTGAGTGCTTGTAAAAGTGGAATTTTAACGTAAATATTCTGCAATTCCCCTGGAAGATTAAAAATAGGCAGCTCAGGTGTCTTAGCGAGAGCTAGACATTCAGGGAATGGTGGCTCTACTGTTTCAACAGTTTTATTAGAGGATGGCTTGACTGTTTTAGCACCCTTATTAGGTAAATTATTCTTTTCTGTCTCTTCTTTATCAGAGTCAGAAGAGGTAATATCGTCAATAATCGACTCAACTACTCTCGCAGATTGTAAATGAATATCATTACATTACACATGAGATGTAGGTAGGTTCTGAATGTCGATGACTTGCACAGCTTTATTATTATTATTAGGGTTATGGTTCGGTTGTATAGGCAGCTGGGGTTTCATTGTCTGATTATTCGGTGTAGTACCTGACGGGAGAGAAAGTTGTTGCTGAAACTGAGGAAATTATTTTGGGAACGGAGTTTGTTGAGCTCTCCAATTTGGGTTCCATTGATTAAAATAAGATTGCTATAGAAGCCAAGGAGTCCACATTGCAGGGTCTACAAAGGGAGGGTTTGTTTGCTGCATGGGTGGGAAATTCATTTGATTAAAGGGTGGGTATTCCATTTGGTTAAAGGGCGGGAAATTTGCTTGATTAAAAGAAGGATAATTATTCCAACGATTAAATGGCATACTAGAGTTCGTACCTTGTCCTCGTGCTTGCCATTTCCTCCTTTGTGTCAGGAGATAAACTGCTTCAACTTCCTCCTCAGTTGGTTGTAACGCTGCCTTTATCCCTGGTAAAGAGGGGCATTGTTGAGTTTCATGGTCCTTCTCACAAATGATGCAAATTGGTACCTTGTCCAATGGACATTCCCTTAGCAGATGTTTTTCTATGCATTTAGGACATAAGATGGCCAAAGTGGCTTCTGCCTTTGCTTGTTTCTTCTTAACCTGCAAGGTATCAATATGTGAAGCAAAAGAACTTAACATTTTAGTTTTGAATTCCTCAAGTAAATTACCTATTTCAGCTCTTGTTTCTCCTCCACTGGCTAATTTCTGGACCCTTGAATAAGTATTATCCTTACTTTTTGATTTATTTGTAGCTCCTCTTGAACATCTCTTACAGAAGTTAACAATTTCATCATATGATTCTTTTACCAAGAATATTTAACATATCTAAACAATCATCCCTTACCCCTTTCAATAATATTGTTTTGAGAATATCTTTACTTACATCAGGGTGCTCGGATATTTGCAGATTATATTGGAGTCTTTCCACAAAGTCCTCCAGATTTTCATCCTCCTTCTAAACCATCTTGAATAATTCCTCCCTTTTTTCTCTCGTTCGGCAATAGTCTTGGTATTTGGCCAGAAACTTCTCCTTCATCTGATCCCATGTTGTGATCACATGACCTCCCAAGCTCATAAACCATCTTAGTGCATTTCCTTTTAATGTTGCTGGAAACAACTTCAATTTTTTAGCATTATTAACATAATCATAACTTCTACACAATATATCGAACTCAAAAAGAAACTCATCAGGGTCTTCAGAGGATAAACCATGGAAGTTAGGTAGGGCTGAGAGTGGGATATTCTTCATAGGAGTTGTTCCTCTGGGAAGTTCCTCAATAGGGAATTCCAAGGTGGAGAGAGAATTCTCGCCTCTTCCTTCACCTCCTCTACGTCCTCCACCAAAGATTCCTTCATTGTTTCCATCCATTGGTTGTTTTCATGTTGCACTTGCCTGGTATTTAGTGTTTTCTGTTGGACTCTCAATGTCCTGAACTAGTTCCTCAACTTCAATATCTTCTATTAGTTCTTCAATTTCCTCTACTGGTTCCTCGGTATGTTCTACTGTTTCTTCAACCCTTTTAGGTCCCACTACTTTCTCTGTTTCATAATCCGTTTGGAAAGAATTCTGAGTCTGTGGCCTTTGAGAGCTTAGCCTCTGAGAAGTCTCAGCTTTTGAAATAATCTCATCAATGAAAGTTTTTCTTCCCCCTATTCCTTTGCCCTTGCCACCTGTAGGATTATTTTTCTTGCGTCCTCTCATGCATTCTGCATATCTAAAAGAAGATCATCAATGCTTTTAAAATCTATGATTGCCTTCCTCGGCAACGGCGCCAAAATGTTGGTCACTTTAATTGCTTATTGATTCAAACAACAAAGTGCTACATAAATTGTCAACCCAGGGAAGTCTTTTTATTTCAAAGGCAACTGTGTACTATATGTACTCAATCTTAAAAGCAACAAAAGTTGTAGTAAAGACTGGTCACACTTTGGCTTAAGCAAACTGGAGCTCTTCTCTGAGTTACAACGAAAACAACCTATTCCAGATAGCTACCAAAGAATGCTTAAAAGAAGTAATCTAAGGAATCAATCTACACAGGAGAGTGCTGGCTATGCTGTAACAGAGAATAGGACCCTATTCCTGGAGTGGGAATCTTCAGCACTTGTTCCTGATTATCAAGCTGTCACCTTGCTCTGTAAACTTAATTGCATCACACATGAATTAACTGTTGATAAAGTAAAAACTGCAGCAATCAATTGGAAGGAAAATAGAGTTTCAGCAAAATGATGTTCAGTGAACAGTACAGTTAACAAAGCATGAATAAAAGACACACTTAACACACTGCAGAAAAATAATGGGTGAATCTTGTGATGAAGGTGGGCCCTATCCTTCTCACAAGATTCCCTAGGAAACAAGAACTAGAAAGAAATGTTCAGAACAAAATTTTATTCATCTATCAATAGGTCATGTTACAGAGAAAATGGATTCCAGCCCTGTTCCTTCCACTAAGCCTCCTTCCGCACTCTGTTCATCCCCCTCTAATGTAGATGTCTCCTCTTTTTAAAGAGGAGACATCTATTACAATAGATTACATTGTAAGTCCTATTTTAACCCTTTGTACAAAAATAGGGAAGTCAGTTTTCCCCTTAACAAAATGTTGTTACAAAAATACTGTCTTTAGATCATGATCATTGCATCCTGTGTAGCAACTCCTTCGATGATCTTCTTTTGCTGTTGTCAAATCTAAATTGCAGATCACAACTATTCAACCACGAGATTTGCGCGCCATTCCTGCTGTTTCAGCAACTATGGAAGTAATCTTGCAATCTCTAGTTAGTTTCAGCAATGTGAACTGCACATTGTTCTTTAACCGTTCAGCAAGTATCAATTCAATGGTTAATAATGAATATAGCATAATTATATGTAAAATAATTAAATGTATAGTGATGAGAAGAAATATTGTGTACCTTTGGGATACTTGGGTTAAAACAATAACAAGGACTTTAGATATGAGCTGAAAGGGGTGACATTATAGCAAAATATATGGTCAAAAAGAGACAATATGAGGTCCTAACAGATGAAGCAAGACATAATGTTGTGAAAGTTTGGTAGACAGGATCCAAAATGAAGCTAAGGAAAATTTTGTAGGGTGCTTATAGCTGCTACAACACCTGGCGACACACTGGTAGAACTCCATCTCTCTGAATGGACCTTGTTCATGGAAAGCATGTTGGGTTGTGTTATATTCTTTCCATGACTAGCCCATGTAGTTAAACGGTGGGTTAGAAGGGGTGCGAAGCTCCCCATTCATTGCGTCAAGCATGTAGTAGCAAGGGTCACAGGGGGTTTGAGGGGTGCAGGTAACCCCACTCTATGGGGTCCAGTGCAGCGCCCCAAAATTTTTTGTTTTTGGACCCTATATTAGGTTGGGCGGACCTACCTATGGTTTTGTGCATGATTTTTCACACATGGTTTTGGATGCAATGGTTTTCGGTCCATGGTATTGGATGCTTCGGCATGTATAAATATGTATTTCAACATTGAAAGGAACATAATGAAAAATCAATCTGGTAGTCCTGATTTTGGGATCCAGGGGAAAATCTCTGTGTATATGTGTTTTATGTGTTATGCTATCGTATTGTTTATTTTCTATGTTTTAGAATTCGTATGCAGGTAATTTCTGTACGGGGTTAAAACCTACATTTGGTATCGAAGTTGTTTTGTCTTGAAGGGGACACCTTTGTTGTTGAGGGGTTTCGCTCAGGCCTGTGATAGACCCTGTTCAGTGGGAGATCTATGAGATTGATTCTAGTGGTGAAAGAAGATGGCGAGTAGTGGAAAGAGAGAGATCAAGAAATTTAATGGTCAAAGTTCTGAGTTGTGAAAACTCAAGATGGAGGATCTATTGGTGGATAAAGATTAGTGGATCATGGTAGATTCAGGTACTAAACCAACGGGAGTGCTCGATGAAGAATGGAAGAAGTTGGATCGGAACACAAATAGAAAAATACGATTGTCTGTCTCAGATTCAGTATTGCTGAATGTATTAGGGGAAACTACGGTGAAGGCTTTGTGGGACAAGTTAGGGACTTTGTACCAATCTAAGTCTCTGGTGAATAAACTGTTCCTACAGAAAAAACTATATAACATAAGGATGAGAGATAGAGACTTGGTGACAAAGCATTTGAATACATTTAATAATGTGGTAAGTCAATTATTATCTGTTGATATTAAAATTTCAGATGAAGATAAGTGCATCAGTTTACTGTGTTCTCTACCAGATTCGTGGGATAGTCTGGTTATTGCAATAGGTAGCAATACAATTTCCCTGTAGTTTGATGAAATAGTCTCATCCTTGCTGATGAAGGAGATGAGATGGAGAGATATGGAGAACCAAAATGGTGATGCCTTGTCTGTACAAGGACGGTCCCAGAACAAAAACAAAAATAAGTCATCGAGTGGGAGATATAAATCTCCAGGAAAACCTGTAAAGGTGGTGTGCTGGAAATGTAGAAAGGAAGGGCACTATAAAGGGGATTGTAAATCTAAAGCTCTTGATAAAGGAAAGGGATCTAATGATGCTCCTTCTGCAGAGGCGAAAGCCACCTCAGATGAAGGTGGGGATGTGTACTTGGCTTCTTCAAGTACAAAAGTAGTTCATGAGGCATGGTTGATTGACTCGGGTGCATCCTTTGACTTCACTCCCCATTGAGAGTGGTTCCGCAAGTATGAGAAACATGATGGTGGTGATGTCTTCTTGGAGGATGACAGGAAGGCTAGAATAGTTGATCGCGGAAAAGTAAAGTTGAAGCTACAAAGTGGAAGGGTTAGAACACCTCCGGGTGTTCCGCATATTTTTTCATTAACCAGAAATCTGATTTCTATAAGCAAGTTGGAATATGGAGGTGTAAAAATAGTGTTCGAGAATGATACCTACAAAATGGTTCGGGGAGCACTGGTATTGATGCAGTGAGTTTGGATTGGAACTCTGTACAAGCTACAAGGTAGCACTGTTATTGATGGGTGCAACAGTTCTATGGTTCCTGAAAGTGGAGCAGAAAATCTAGTGGTCTCTAGAGAGAAGATCATGATGTGGCATCAAAGGCTTGGACATATTGGAGAGAAGGGCCTTCGAATACTTCATGGTAAAGGTATGGTAGAAGGTATGAGCAATAGCTCTCTGGATTTTGATTTCTATGAAAATTGTGTATATTGGCAGCAGAGTCGAGTGAGTTTCCCCTTTGGTGGTAAGAGGGCGAAACATATACTAGAGCTTGTGCACAGTGATGCGTTTGGACATGTGAAGGTTCCATCACTAGGTAAGTTTGTGTACTATGTATCATTTATAGATGACTTCTCAAGAAATACATGAATATATTTCCTTAAGAGGAAATTTGAAGTCTTTGACAGGTTTAAAGAATTTAAGGCTCTGGTGGAAAACCCGACAGAGAAGAAGATAAAGGTGTTGAGGATAGATAACAGTGGAGACTTTTCCGGTAAGGAATTTGAAGAATTCTATAAGAAGTGTGGTATAGAATGGCAAAAGACTACTCCATATACACCTTAGAAAAATGGAGTACAGAAAGAATGAACAAGACATTGATGGAAAGGGAAAGAAGCATGCTTAATGGTGCCAAGTTAGGACAAGAATTCTAGGTAGAGGTAGTGGAGACTGCATGTTACCTAGTCAACAGGTCACCTTTATCAGCATTGGAAGATAAGACTCCATAAGAGGTATGGACTGGTAAGAAACCTTCTCTTTCACATCTGAGGGTATTTGGATGTGATGCATATGTACATGTTCCAAAGGAGAAAAGAACCAAGTTGGATAGTAAATTCGAAAAGTGCATATTTATTGGGTATAAGGATGGTTTAAAAGGTTATAAGATTTGGAACCTAGAAACAAGGAAGGTTGTGTACAACTGAGATGTGGAGTTCAAAGAGGTGAAAGATGTTATTAAACATGAAGTCCAACCAAAGGAACTTGAGAAGATAGATTTTGAGCTTAAGGAGGAAGAATAAGACTCTATAGTAGAGGAGGAATCAAAAGATGAAGAGCCACAAACTCCGGTTGTGAGAAGATCAGTTCGAGAAAAAAGGTAGCTAGAAAAGTATAGTCCATTTACTTTCTATTCAAAATTTTTCTTTATATATTACTAATTATGATCCTAGAAATTTGAAGAAAGCAGTAGATTCAGACGATGGAAAACTCTAGAAAGAGGCCATGGTTGATGAAATGGCATCTTTGCACAAAAATGAGGCTTGGGATCTGGTGGAGTTACTGGCTGGAAGGAAACCCATTGGCAACAAATGGGAGTTCAAGAAGAAGAAAAATGCAAAAGGAAAGGTGGAGAAATACAAAGCTTGGTTGGTAGCAAAAGGTTATTACCAAGTGTCGGGAATTGATTTTGGTGATATTTTTTTCTCATGTTGCCAAGGTAACTTCTATTATATTACTTTTAATTGTTATTGCTGCTTTCTATTTTGAGGTAGAATAGATGGATGTGAAGACAACATTTCTTCATGGGGATCTGGAAGAGGATATATACATGAAGTGACCTGAAGGTTTTGTAGTGAAGGGTAAGAAAGAACTGGTATGCAAGTTAAAGAAGTCTCTGTATGGGTTAAAGCGGTCACCAAGGATGTGGTATCAGAAAGTTGATACATTTATATGGGGACTTGGCTTCACTAGAAGCAAAGCAGATCATTGTGTGTATTTTAAATTAATTGGTGACCTTGTTATTTATTTGGTCTTGTATGTGGATGATATGTTGCTGGTTGGAAATGACAAAGAAATAATCCAAGATTTGAAGACTCAATTGTCCTCCAAATTCGGCATGAAATATCTTGGTGCTGCAAACTATATTTTGGGTATGGAGATTAAAAGAGATCAGGAAAAGAGGAAGCTCTAGTTAAACCAGAGGAAGTATGTCGAGACAATACTGCAGAGCTTTAATATATAGGATAGTAAACCGGTGAAGGTTCCTATTCTTGTAGGTGTGAGGTTATATGCTAAACAGTGTCCCAAGACACAAGAAGAGGAAGAGGACATGTCTTGTGTTTCATATGCAAGTGTAATCAGTAGCTTGATGTATGCAATGGTCTATACTAGACCATACATTGCGCATACAGTGGGAGTATTGAGCAGGTTTATGTCAAAACCAGGAAAGGAGCATTGGACAACAGTGAAGCGGGTTTTCAAGTATTTGCATGGCACTAGTGATTATGTTTTGTGCTACCAAGGAAGACCAGGATTGGACAGAGATTTGGCTATTCATGGCTTTGTTGATGCAAACTAGGCTGGAGATATGGATCAGAGAATATCTACAAGTAGGTATGTGTTTAACCTATTTGGAGGTGTAGCTAGTTGGATGAGTAAGAAACAATCTATAGTGGCACTATCAACTATAGAGGCAAAATACATGGCAGCCACTCATGCAAGCAAGGAAGCAGTTTGGTTGCAGAGATTGTGTTCAAGTATGGGGTTAGTACAAGGAGCTATAAGGATGGACTATGATAGCCAAAGTGCAATTTTCTTGGCAAAGAACCCTACATAGCATTCAAAGACAAAGCACATTGATGTTCAATATCACTTTATGAGGGATATGATAGAAGACAAAAAGATGTTGTTGGTAAAGGTGGACACTTTGAAGAATACTATAGATGCATTGACAAAATCTATGAGCTCTGAGAAGTTCTCTTGGTGTAGAGAAACAATGGGCATTACAGGGCTGGATAAATGACTAAGCTCTCTTGTGGCCCCTTGAGGAAAGAAAAGAACAAGTGGGAGAATGTTGGGTTGTGTTATATTCTTTCCACTAATAGCCCACATAGTTAACTGGGGGGTTAGAAGGGGGGCAAGGCCCCCCCTTCGTCACAGGGGGTTTGAGGGGTGCAAGTAACCCCACTCTATGGACCCTATATTAGGTTGGGCAGACCTACCTATGGTTTTGTGCATGATTTTTTACACATGGTTTTGGACACGATGGTTTTCAGTCCATGGTATTGGATGCTTCAGCATGTATGAATATGTATTCTAACATTGAAAGGAACATAATGAAAATTCAATCTGGTAGTCCCGATTTTGGGATCCAGGGGAAAATCTCTATGTATATGTGTTTTCTGTGTTATGCTATCACATTGTTTATTTTATTTGTTTTAGAATTCATATGCATGTAATTTTTGTACGGGGTTAAAACCAAAAAAGCAAGTCTAACACCTCTAAAGTATTGTTTAGTTCTTAGTTTGTCTTGGTTTCCACACTTTCTTGATTGTAAGATGTAGCATCTACCAAGCTCTTGGTCAATTTATACACATTCCAAGCCAAGTGAACACATTTGTTTTGATTGGGGTTGAGCGGTATATTGGTGCACAAGCAGTATAGTCGTTAGAGTCTTATTTTCATCTCTGGTGTTGCTTCACTATGAGCAGGCCTGGACAGTACCCCGACAGAGTCACATAGGAACACAAGCATGGCTCCGTTGCCAATGAGCCTGGTCAATAAGCCAGTGGAGTTACTTGCATCAACTCTCTATGCAAGAAGCCTTTCTCTTCTCTTTAGAGGTGGAAGAGGGATCCCGCCTTATTGAGAGCTGAAGGGTTGTTCCTGCAGAGAAGTAGTTTATTATACCTCTGACGTGCCTGTTAAGGTTTTCCCCATCACCTTACTCTACTTGATTGAGCCGACAAGGGTTAACCCAAAGACAACTGACTAGAGTAGGTGACACTAGTTAGTGCACAGCCATTGCATTTTCACCAAGGTTCACTTTGAACTGCATGTATTTTCCATTGACGTATCATGGACTAAAAGTGACAAGTCCTGCATACAAAGGTAGGATGGTAGATAACCAAGTAGTGATATCTACACAAGGCCTCTCATACTTTACCCAACTTGTTTCAAGAGTCATGCATAGCTTCATGCAAAACTAACCTATGAATGAAAAGAGAAAACAAACAAGAAAGAAAAACAGAAGCAGAAGAAAATATAGAAGCAAAGCGAGTAAGAAAACAAGAAAACAAGCAAAGAAACAGACAAAGAAAGAAGAAAACAACTCAAAAGAAAACACTACTCCTATTCCTAAGCTAACAGTGCATGGGTTATCTCATGTGAAATGATACTTCCAATGAAACCACCGACACATTGGTAGAACCATGTTGGTGAAGGCATGGTTCGCGAACAAGACAGCTGTGCAAACTAGCAAACAAGAAATATGTAACAGTCAAGACAAACTCACTTCGAGTTTAAAAACATCCACAAAACAAAAATGAGTGAAAGCGCATGACATGTAATCTGTGGACTTAACATGATGTTGTGTGACACTACATGTAGAGTTTAAGCATACCCACACTCTTGACTGTGATATGTTAGCATACATGAGGTAGGTAGACCACTTACCTTGCACAAGTGTGCTTGTTGAGTAAGATTCCTCCAATGCATGAGCAATGGGATCGTGTAGTTCAGGTGGAGGAAGTGAAATCTGAGCATTAGATTGATATTCAATGCAAAGCAGAAAGTGATGAGAAGCCTTGAGTGTTTCAACAATTTCCTGATCAAAAGTGAAACCAACCTCAGGATAGCGAGGGCCTGATATAACCATTAGCTCAGGCTGAAGTGCCTCGACAATATGGGGGGTTTCGTCTTTGTTGACAGATGGATCATTGTAGACCAATGTCTTAGATAGATTAATAATGATTGAATCAACATCATGATCAGATGAAGAAGTAGAGAGATCACGACAAACAAGATCAGGAAATTCAGGATGTTGGTCGGCATCCTCATGATTCGATGAATTGTATAAAGGGGTAGATGAGAAGCAAGAATATTCATCCTCTCCATTTCTGGAAAAGATAGATGAAAAATCAAGTGAATTTTCAAAGAATGATCGGTATTCTCTTTTTTCAAATGATGGATTGACATCTGGTGTGTCCTGTGTATGATCAACAATCGGTGCTTCTGTGGTTGGATATACACATGAAAAATCAGGGATGACGGGATCACCAAGGAGGTTAGGATAAAATGGAGGAGGTACAGACAGACATGGATGGTCCTATGCTACCAGTGGATGTTCAACCTCCCAGTCATTCTCTTCATGAATGTCATCGCATGTCGGTTGTGTAACACCAACTCCTTCGATAGATTGATCCTCGTTCAAAACAAGTGTAGAGTCTAGAATGGAAGAACACAAGACAATTTCGTTCGGAGGATTATCCTAGTTCGAAGATAAAGGTTGTGGTACAAAATACATGTGAAGAGGTATGGGACTCACAACCACATCTGTGCAAAAATTGGAAGGAGTGATGTTGCGAGGATGTGATGGTTGAACAGATGATGAGGGCTCAACTTGTCATCTGGCCCTCCTTCTAGTGCCAAAATGTTGATGGTGCTAGACCCACCAAAATGTAAGGGGATATCCATGGTAAGAAGTATGAATTAGACCTTAGACCGTTTGGTGTAGGAGTCCCAGTAGTGGGTCGTACGGTAATACCTTGACCGTGATTTTGCACAGAGGCAAGTAAGATGTCTCTATTGGTAGAAAGGGTGTGACAACTGTAGCAAGCCAAGGAAGGTGCATGAGAGGTTCAAACACACGGGGGTTGAGATGAGTGTGCCCCTTGGAAACCTTTGATAGCACAAAGTTAAGAAGGGAACACATGAGCAAAGATGCATCACAACATGGAAGGCAAGTTAGGTAGCAATCCAAAGTGATGGTTAAATGAACAACACATTTTAGAAAGATTCATCCATACATACACAGAAAATTCCATACATGCATGCATAAGAAAACGAAATATATCATTTAGATTAAACCAGATAGAATAGAATACAATAGAACATATGCATGAAACTTGTTGTCTCTGTTATAGTATTAAGTGTAAGTTTGAGTCATACAATACATCCATGTCTAGCCACTAGTTCCAACAGCAGAACGTTATAGCCACAACCACCTAATCCTCCAATGAGATATACTAACTCTAAGCAGTGGAGAAGCCAAGGCTCATTATAATACTATCCAAGCTCTCTCTAAGATATTCCTATTAGAATCTTGGCTGACCAAAATCCTTTACAATGAGTTATGAGGTTCTATTTATAGCAAAGGGTGGGGTGACCGTTAACATTCCCATTTGTGACAGTTCATCTACCCTCATGACCCTTCATCTACTCTATGACTGTTATATCCAACTATCGACACTTGAACTTCCACTTGACAAGGCGTTACATTACAATGAACATGTGCCCATGTGAGACAAAATGGCTTGAGCAAGCCATGCAAGAAATCACTGATAATCAGTCAGTTATGATGAGACCAACTCTTTGACATGATTGTGATGGTGAAGGTGGTGAGCTGATGCCAATCTTGGTCATCCATGATGGTGTGTATGCGCTCCATGGTGACATCTTGCTGAAGTGAACCCTTGCCTCCATTGAATCCTGGTGCATTGATGTGGCTCCTCCATCCAACTCATCTGCTAACATGCACATGGTCTTCTTGGGTGTAGAAGAGTCGATAATACACTGATGCATAGTGTCCCTATTGATCATCCAATGTGTGTTGGTGGTCATGTGCATCAAATGCCAACTATAAGTTTAGCTCCATTCGGACTTGCTTCTTGTCTTTACCTCGATGAGTGTGCTGAATGGGTTGATCACATGCATGCTCATAATGACATGCATGCTAGTGAATTCCCTTGCATGCGATAAAAAACACTGCTCACCATGTCTACTCTGTGCTAGCTACTGGGATGGATTTTTAACTTGTACGGGCGTAGTTTCATCCATGAGTGCATGTTAACCCACTTTTTACCTGTTCCTACTGCAACTCATTCTTTCGTATATGCTGCTCCTATTCTTCCTTGAGTTGCTTCTTTAGCACATGCAACTCCTTCTATATTCTATTCTCTATCTTTACGCGATCTTCATGCCACACCATCACCTCATAGCCTAGGTCTCCAAAGTTGCTTTCACCAGAAGTGGATATGCTTGAGCTTGCAATTTTGTTCTACTTATGTGTTGTCAACAACCTTCCTCTTGCGTTCATGGCATCAAGTATGCTACCTTCAGCTGTTGTTGATGGTGTTGCTTGCTATGATGTTGTTTCCATCATATCTTGATGTCCTTGTCTATGAACAACTTGATGTCTTCATGGGTAGGCAAGTTCATAGAAACTTGATCGATTGCATCCCCAAGCATGCTTTGAACGGTATCTTTGACTCTTCTCTCCTGGAAACCATTGTACCTATGTTATTGAGAGGCAGATGAACACCTGCGATACCTAGAGACATGGCAACACTCAAGGCAAGCAACCTGCAGTTGAAAGCCAAAATGAACTTGAGAACTAAGTTGCAACATACCTATGTGACTAATCATGAAGGTTGCATAATTTCCACCAGGAGGTCGAGAGACTGATTGTCAAGACTGCGCAAGGCATAGTCAGGGCTGTTAGGAGGTTGGCTGACTACTGGAATTGTGCAATGCATAGTCTAGCTTTGCTGTTGATTGCTAGAATTACGCAATGTGCAACCTCAGATGGAAATGGTTGTAGGCTCAGTGACTACATTGTGCAATTTTCTGGGCTAGCATTCACTGTCCCTTAGAATTGCGCAATGCAATACTAGAAGACAGTCACTGGGTAGAAAAGTGCATTTCCTAAGAGGAAGAGAGAGCCTTCCCTCTTAGGATTGCACAATGTTGTCTTAGTGAGGCAAAGTCCGAGCCAAGGTTCCCCAGACCCGCCGACGAGAAACAGAAAGAGAATGTGAATTGAGTGCATGAAGATACTGAGTGTAACCATAAGTGAATGATCATGCATGTAGAAAATGAAAGAAAGATTCAGAAAATAGAACAACATGCATGTGAGTGAGGTGAGTTGTCGAATCGGTGACCATTTGTGAAAAATAGTTTCATGCATGCGACAACAATGAGATGTTAATGAAAACTAAAATGGTGCTAGTACATGCTAGTATGTATCAAAATACAGCAAGTGCTCAATAAAATCAAGGAGACAAAATTCATACGAAGCAAAACAAAAGAAGTGTCAGAAATTCAATACAAGACATGGAAGGCGGGCTTACCCCAAAATAGTTGAGCCGAATGTGCCAACGACTCCTAGATGCAATGTGGGATGTTAGAGCTGCAAGGTTCATGTGAGGAATGAGCTCTACAATGTCTTGTTCATGAGTTTTGATAAAATCAAAGATGTGATGCACATGCCACAAATCGAGGAAGAGCGACACTTTGTGGGATGTTTCTGAAATGATTCTTGCATTCAACCTCCAGTTGCTAAAAGTAGATCCCTGAATCAAGGGATGCCTTTGCATGCTACCTTGGGAGAAGTAACCCATGCATGCAAATCAGTTTTACTTGATCCCGGAGGGAACCAATCAACTCAACTGCACATGCAAGAGGCTGCATAAATGTTAGGAGAAAATGCACATTTTTGGAAGGGAGTTAGGTTGGCTGCCCGGGAGATTTGTGCAATTTCTAGGCAGAGAAGCTGACTATTGCATAGGATTGCACAATTCTTGGGTTGAGAAGCCCTACTCGAAGGAATTGCGCAATTTTCTAGATGAACCTTGATTGGCAGATTTACGCAATTCTGGAGCCCAACAGGTTGCCAGAAATAATTGGGCAATTTCTGGAGGGAAGGTTGGTTTCCCTCTAGAATTGTGCAATTTATTGAGGGAGATTTTCAGCCTATAGCTAGACCAAGTCTGGAGGAATAGCCTGCGAGGGGAATGCAACAAGCTCTAATGGATAGGTTGTCATTCTACAAGAAAATCGCTGAAGCTTGTGTACTTGATGAAGCAAGACATGCTGCTATGAGAGGTGAGTAGGGAGGCTCCAAAACGAAGCTAAGGCAAAATTTTGGAGAGTGGGTGTAGCCACTACAACGGGAAGGAATGAAGAAGAGGAAATGAAGTAATGCACACACATAGAGAAGGATGCATGCTTCTATCCTCAGAAGGGCACACCATCTATAGATCCTTGGGATGTCAGAGAGGCCACTAGGGCCATGAAAGACATGGACATAGAGGACTGAGTTGCTCAGAGTATGAGAACAATTTTCAGTAAGGGAATGATCATGAGGCTCATCAATAGGTATATCAAAACGGTCACAATGCCATCCTCCAGCTTATTAAATTATCTTTTTCTCACATTTATTTACAATTTTTTTTATATTATGCTTAGTGTGAGGAGTAAAAGATGTGTTGCTTTGTCATGTTGCCTAATGTGTGTTAAATAAAATAATTGGAGCAATTTTGAGATAATTTGAGTGCAAGAGCTTGGAGTAAAAAACAAAGAGAGATTCTAGGAGGCTTTCCACATCCTTAACTCCTCAAATCAGTAAAAGGTCACTACTCTATCTCTCATCAACTCGAGGTCATTGACAACCAAGCAGGCTGAGATCATTGGCCGCCAAGCCAATGTAGTTCAAGGGAGATCTAGATCCAATTATTCTTGAGTTAGGGAGTTTTTGGTAGCTACCCTTTTATATAAATAAACATGATAAGGATTGCATTAGGATTCAAATTTTTATTGTAGCTAAGAGGCCATTGAGCTCAAGCACTTGTGACTATTATTTTGATGATGTATTTGAAATTTCTAGAATGATAATGACAAGTTATATCTTGATCCATCACTGAGTTAGTTTAGAGGGCTAAAGATCTTAGGTTTGGGCCGAACCCTAGAAGCCTGGGTCCCTCTTGTGTATTTATATTTCTCTTAGCCTAGAATGTTGATTAGTTGGTGTAGTTCTATAGAGTTTATTTATTTTCATTTTTAGCCTAGAATGTTGATTAGTTGTTACAGTTCAATAGAGTATAATTCCTCAAAAAGTCTTTGATTGTGATTGCTATCTCACCTCTCTCATGGGAACATGATTATAGAACTCCACCATCACAACCCAAAAATAGTGTGTGATTTCTCACCTATGGTTTCTTGGAAAATTTTACTTTTGGTATCTTGCTTCACATGTGATTGTTGTAGCCTATAAGGTAAATCATTGAATAGATCAAGTTCTTTGCATTAGTTAGATAATTTGTTTATGATTTACTTGAAAGGTTTACATTCAGTATCTTACTTCACATTTGATTGTTGTAGCTTAGGAAGTAGTTCATTGCATAGATCAAGTTCTCAACATTAGTTAGATAGTTTCCAAATTCAATTCATCTTTTTCGCCATTAACTGTAATTTTTTGCAAATTAAAAGAGGAATAGGTGTATGTAATGTTGCAGGATATTGGATATAGAGGTAAGGAATATTTTCACAAATTCTACCTAATACTTCTCCACTCACTTCTAATGAATGCCAACCCATGTTCTTGATCTCTATTTTTTGGTCCCAATAAGCAATCGTCTTAGCCAAATTTAGCCTTCCTGAAATGTTGGGCTTGTTTATGGGTGTTGGTCACCTTCCCTACATTTCACACAACCTTAATTCACCTTACCATCACTTCATTCCATCATCCTTAACCTCCAAAACCTCTCGTCCAACTTCCTATAGCATTCCAGGACTTCTTCTAGCATTACAGGAATCTTGTAGCAACATCTTGTATCACACCTGTAGTAGCCTGTTTTGACCTGCAATGATAAACTAGCTTAGTTTAGGAGTATTTTGAGCCCTCAGCTTGGACTCCATGACCAGATGTACAACCTAGGCCATTATTTTCATCCCTTTTCCTTTTGTACAAGAGTGAATTGAATTAGTTCTTTCATTCCGAATTTGGCCATTAGGACCTTACTTAATCTACAAGTATGAAATAGTTAAATAATGAATGCATTCTTGAGTTGTGAATTAGTAGGATGATCTTCTATTTTTAACCAAACTTGATAGCTAGATGATTGATTGCAAATTACAGTAGTTTCCTTTTTGTAGCTTAGCATAATTCTTGTGTTATTTCATAGCATTTACAAGTTAGAGTTGCAAAGCATTTAATTTCTCTGCACTAGTACTAGATCTTAAATTATTCTTTTAGTAGTTAATCTCCTGTAAGTTCAGTAGAGGAATGGTCTTGGATCCCTTATGATCAAGTGACCTAGTTGAGGGTGGCATGAGTAGAATTCATCTATTATATATATATATATATATATATATATATATATATATATATATATATATATATATATATATATATATATATATAAGTTTGTAAGTTTGTACAAACCCTGATTTGATAATTAAAGTTGAAGAGCCTCTGGAAGTTGCAACACTCTTGGTGCAATACCAGGGCTCACCATTCCCTACATATATATTTTTGACATCGTTGAGATAATTAGAGGATTCCTAGGTTGATGAATTAATGTTTAGGAAATTAGTCATTTATTTTGAGAAATTAAAAGCCCCGACAATTTCCTTTTGAATCCACATCAAAAGACAATATGTGTGATTCTTTGTCTAATATCCATAGATGGAAGTCCTTCTCAAATATTAAGAGCTACCAACATGATCTAAGAAATTGCCTTCATTTCTCTTTGAAAATTTTCTTTTAGAATGTGACATTTTTAAATCCATGATTCCTCATCTGTCTCTAATATATCCTTTTCCTGAGTCCCTTTACTCCTAGCTAGAAAATGCTAGGATAACAACAATATTTATTTGGCCATTGCATGCCATCAATTAATTATTTCTTCTTTGAAAACTACTCTATTTTCAAAAAGAAGTATATCCCAACATAGGTATCTAGGCATGGATTCCTTGAAAAAATATTAAATTCTCTTAGTCTAAAGACGTCTCTTATATATTCATTTCCATATACATCTCACTCAATGATTAGGGAATTTTCATTCATTACAAAATTATAATTCCTATGCATTAGAGGATCATGTTATTAATATATTCAAATTGATTTTTTTCCTAGCCTCTAAGCTCCGACATTGTACAATAGTTTACATCTACTTTGTTGTAAATATGTTTTTACCGACACAAAGGTTTCTATGCGGAGTTTTATAAAGTAGGAGAAATTGAGAAATTCACGAAAAAGGTGAGATCTTGGATCTAAACCCATTTGATATATATGTATACATGTATCTATCTATGTATGTATGTAATATGGATTGAAATACAAGTACTAATCTTGAGATTTTTTCAATATTTATAGTTACCTAATATAAGAATATGTAAAGTTATTTCTCTATTAGACCCTTCCCAAGTGATAAAGAGTTAACTTCAATGAAGAGAGAATCTATATCTTTGAAGGTTGCCTTGACAAAAGGTGAAAGACTAAATTTTTAGAGGTACCTTCTAGCTCTACTTCTATGGAAAACCTTATGTTTAATAGCCTTGGAGCCATGTTCATTTCATTCTTGAACCAAAATATGCTTCAACTCACAAATGAAAAAAGTTGTATTCTCAGAAATAGGATGACTATATATGAAAGGAACATAATAAAAGGAATTCATAGGTTTCTAGTATCATTTGGTGCCAATTGAACTGTGAATGAGAAATTAGGACCCTTGAAGACTATGATGTCCCAAATGTTAACTTCTTTCATAGGGACAATGGAATGATATTGGATGTAGGATAGCCTAAAACATATTTCTCCAAAGAGATAGAAAATATATCTTTTGAGGCATGTAAAATGTCAAATCATTAGTTAATGAGTCTATTGCAGTATATTAAACCAAGTATATTAGCCATATTCTTGGTTTTAAGCGCTATAAATAGAGAGACAAGAAAGCACAACCAACTACAAAATTATTACCCATTATTGTCCCATTTTTTGTCTTTAAAACCTCCGTTGATCTCCACATAAGTTTGGGTAAGAACCAATTAATTTAATGTACTTTATTCCTAGAAAAATTTCCTTTAATGAATTTTCGAAATACTTGAAGACCTACCCTTATATGAATTCTTAGGTAAAGGTTCTCAACCACGATAGTGAATAGGTAAGGCCCTAGGAGATGGGTCTCCCAATGAGATCTTTGATTAGAGTTAATATATAAATCAAATGTTTTTATTTTGTAAATAAGATATTAGCATACACTGTGATGTTAAAGCCATTCAAAGGTGGGATCTAAGATTTAGATCTATCAAGGAAGTTTTATATATTTTAGGGAGGCGGTGTGTTATGAAACCATCTCATAAAATAGAAGAAAAGATAGATCAATGACTTAAAAATTATCCTCTTCAAGGGGGGAACCCCCTTTACATTACAGAAATGAACCATTATTGGATGATACAAATGACAAGACCTATATATATATATATATATATATATATATATATATATATATATATATATATATATCTGTGTGTGTGTGTGTGTGAACCCCCTTTATATTACATAAATGAATCATTATTGGATGATACAAATGACAAGACCTATATATATATATATATATATATATATATATGAGTCTAAGGGGTCACAATATCATCAGAGCATACATAGAAATAATAATGTAAGGCAACAACAATAATAGTACTGGGATTTTATGGGGCACAACAATAATAATATGGGGGATACATGGGCACAACAATAACAATAACAATAAGGGGGTTAGACTAGTATTATAGGAACCTAACATGCCCCTCTCCTTTAAAAAGTGTTGTCCTCAATTCTTGAGTAGTTATGGATGCTTTTGTATAAAATTCTCATCCTCCCATGTGGAATCTTCAATGGGTAAGTTATTCCACTTAATGAGATACTCTAAAATTGATTGATTATGTCGTTGTTGGGTTCTTGTTTCCATGAATGTGTTAAGTTCAAATATGACTTTTCCTTCTTCAGAAAGTTCTCATAACACTGTTTGAACTGAAAGCTTGTCATTGATAACCTTCGTTAAGCTTGAAACATGGAAAACTGGGTGTACTTAGGAAGATGCATTCAAGTCCAATTTGTATTCCATAGTACTCGTATTTTGCAACAACTTGTAAGGATTGTAGTAATTGGGTGATAATTTATTATCTTTCTTAGCGTGTTTGAGAGAAATTTGTTTGTATGGTTGTAGCCGTAAAAATACCTAGTCACCTACATTAAAAATTCTTTCATTGTGATGCTAATTTTCCTATTGTTTCATTCAATTTTGCGCCAGAGTGAGGTTATCCTTTAAGATCTAGAGAACTTTTTGTTGATGCTCAATGTGATCTTCCACTACATCAACCTAAGAATTTTCTTTTAAAGATGATGTGATGGATGGTGGATGATATCCATAAAATGCCACAAATGGAGTCATTTTTGATGCAGTATGGAATGAAGTGTTATAACACCATCAGCTAGAGGTAACCACTTGACGCATTGTTTTTGTTTATCAGATACAAAGCAATGAAGATATCATTCCCAAAATTTATTCACTATCTCAATTTTCCCATCAAATTGAGGATGATAAGATGAGCTATGAGTTAATTGAGTATGAAGAAAAGAAAATAATTTCTTCCAAAATTTTCTAGTAAAAATGGGATCTTTGTCACTTACCAAAATCTTTTGGTTTCCATGAATATTTCAAATTGTTTCCATAAATCAAGTAGCAAATGTATTGGCTTCAAAAGGATGAGATAATGTGCAAAAGTGTGGATACTTAGTAAGTCTATCAACTACGAGCATGACGATAGTATTTCCTTTAGACTTGGGTAAACCTACGATAGAATCCATTGACACCTCATCCCAATGCTGACTAGGAATGGCTAAAGGTTGTAACAAACCTGGGGTCTTAATTGTCTCCACTTTTTTTTTTTTTTCAAACCAAGCATTACGCCAAAATATTCTGAATATCAGATTTAAGGCCATCCCAAAAAAATTCCTTCTTGACAATATGGTAAGTTTTAAAAAATCCTGGGTACCCTCGTAAGGGAGAGGTGTGCAATTCCAAAAGAATATTTTGTTTGAGTTGGAAATTATTACAAAGATATAAGTGATCTTTGTACCATAATGAATCATTTTTCCAGCTAAATGTATCAAATATACTAGGATATTGCTGTAAATTTTGAACAAGTATCCAAACCTCTTCATCATTCTTCCATTCATCCCTTTCTTTAGTTATCCACTCAGGTTGGATAATATAAATGGAACAAAGAAATGCTTCCACATCCTCATCCTTTCTTGAGCTTGCATCTGCAACAACATTTTTCTTCCCTTTTTTGTAGATGATTTCAAAGTCATAACCCAACATCTTTGTCATCCATTTTTCCTTCTCTTCTAAAGATAATATTTATTCCAAAAACTATTTAAGACCATTATTATATGTTTTTACCTTGGAGTGTCTTCCCATTAGGTAAGGTTGTCGTTGCTTTAGTTCATGTAATATTGCCAATATTTACTTCTCATAAATAGGTTTATGTAAATACTTTCCTTTGATTGGATGAGTTTCAAAGGTAATGGGTCTCCCTTCTTGAATTAAAACAACAACAATTCTATTTCATGAGGAATCACATTCCACAATAAAGGTTTTTGTGAACTCTAGTGTAGCTAAGACCGGTGCTTGGCACATTTCTTGTTTAAGATGTTTAAAGGCCTTATTTTCTTCTGGAGTTTAGGAAAATGCATATTTCTTTAGTAATGATGTTATAGGTGTCGATGTTCTCCCATAATTCTTAACAAGCTTACGATAATACCTCGTTAACCTGAGAAATCCTCAAAGATGGTTTATGGTTGTGGGTATTTTCCATTCCTTCATGTATTTAATTTTGTTAGGGTTTACCTTAACACCGTCATGAGATACAATATGACCCAAATATTCCACCTCCTGTACTCTAAAGAAACATTTGGATGTTTCTTTATATAATTGTTTCTCCTCCAAAAGTTTGAGCACCTTATCAAAACATTGAACATAATCCTTCCAAGACTTATTGTAGATTATTATATCATCAAAAAATACAAACACAATTTTTCTAAGGAAGGCTTTGAAAATGGAATTCATCAAACCTTGAAATGTGGAATGTGCATTAGTAAGGAAAAAAGGCATGACCAAAAATTCATAATGACCCTCATAAGTTTTGAATGTTGTTTTGGGAATGTCTTCATTCTTCATTCTAATTTGATGATATCCTGAACAGATATCCAACTTGGTGAAGTAAATTACTCTATATAATTCATCCAATAATTCATCAATGACAGGAATGAGAAATTTATCTCTAATAGTGAGCTTGTTGAGCTCCCTATAATTTAGACACATACTCCATGATACATCCTTATTTTGTACCAATACTACTAGAGTAGAGAAATAAGTTTGACTAGGTTGAATTATACCGTCCTCTAACATTTCTGCAACCATACATTCAATTTCACTCTTTTGGGCATAAGGATATTTGTAAGGTCTAATGTTTGGAGGAACACTTCCTGGAATCAAATGAATATCATGATCATGATCGCAAATAGGTGGGAGGTCTTTGGGAGTCTGAAACATCTTAGAATGATTTTCCAATATTTTTTGGAGATCTGAAGAAATAGATGATTTCGATGTTTGAACCTCCAGTGAGAATAATTATCAAATTGAGCCTCATTATTATTTATTCATATTATTTTTCATGCCATTAGAGTTTATTTTATTTCTTTTTTTACCTACGATACCCCTTAATTCAACTTCCTTTCCTTCGCAAAAAAAATTCAAGAAACATTCTTGAAAATTGAAAGTTATCGTCACCAACCATTGTAACCATTGGAGTCCTAGTACAACATCAACACCACCCATTGGAATGGAAATAATTGGACTATTCAATACATATTCCCTCATGGTTAGACTGATATTATGGCACCTTCCTGAGAAATTTATAGTTCCTCCATTTTCAACCATCACTCGACACTTTGGTTCTCGATATAGGAAGAAATTCAATTCCTTGGCTATCTTACAATGAATATATGGGTACTACCTAAATCAATCAACACTATTACCTTTCTCTTCTTGACTTAGCCTTCTATCTTGAGAGATTGGGGAGTGGTAATTCCTACCAATAGATTACAATATATGGTTAGATTCATTTCTTCCTTCTCTGGGGTTGGTTCCTTGTGTATATCCTCTTATTTTGATGTTTCCTGTTCCTTTTCTTCCTCCTCTTCACAATATAAGTAGAGTAATTTCTTATCATAACACTTATGACCTTTAGTGTATTTTCTATCACAACCGTAAGAAATCCTTTTTTGTTTTTTTTTCCAACTTTTTGGGTGTCAACATTGTAGGTTGTGGAAGACTAGGAGCAAAAAGATTTCCATCTTTATAGTTGTGAGTCATAGACTTCCTTGTTGCCATAATTTTTCTTTCAACGTTTCTTGCCACCCTGAATGCATTCTCTAATGAATTAGGTTCCCAAAGGAAAACCTCATGTTCAATGTTATATTTTAAAGTCCCTATGAAGACATCAATCCTATGCTCCTTTGGAATATTGGTTACCTTGATATTAAATTTTTGGAAGTCATTAATGTGCTGTGCCATTGAACCCTTTTGTTTCAGATTTATCAATTGGCTAAAGAAGGTGTTTCTCTTTGTATCTTAATAATGTGTTGTCATTTCCTATGTAAAAATTGGCTAGGTGACAAGTGGTTTATGAGAAAAAATTCATATATACCATACAAATTGATTGGGTTCTAAATATAAAGTTGTAATACATGCCTTTTTGTGACATCTTGTAAATACAAATATTTATCCATTTGTAGTATTTGTGTTACCGGATCCTTTCCATAAAACTTCCTCATATCTATCTTTGGAATGTGGTGGATCTTAAACCCAACATTGGTGCTTGTCATGGATTACCTTATCACCACAGGGAAGCTTTTCTTGTAGAAACTTTGTCAAACCTTTCATGTATTCTTTTAAGCCTTCCATATCCCCTTTTAAACCATCCATGTCTCCTTTTATTATTTTCTCTAAACCATCCATCTTAACATTTATCACTCCCAATTCATTTTTGGTTGCTCTTGAAATTTCTTGCACTTGGTCTTGTAACTTTGATATACATGTTTCGTTTCTTCCTCTTCTTCATGCTTCATATTAGGCTTTCTAATTGCTTATTAGGTGTGTCCATTTTTTTTGTTTCGAGGCATGTTGGAATGAAATAATGATATATATACTTTTGTATGCCCTTTGAATCACTTCAAACTAATTCTTCAATAAATTTTATGAAAATTAAAAAAATATGCACACCCTTTTTCCTTGTTTTTGGGAGCTAGATATTGGAACTGTTGTATCTATGTAATTTTGACTTTCCAAGATCTGAAATTCGGTCCAATGGTATCCCTCTAAGGCTTATTTCCAATGCCATAATTTAGACCAAATTTTGATTCTTCAAGGTAAAGTGATTCCACTTGTCACTATTTCAAACTTTGGCCCTGAAAATGATACAAGAAATACTACAATGCCTTTACTTTCAATCACTTTTTACGAAATTCAAATCTCATGCTCGAAGAGAAAGTTATGAAGATTTTCCCTTAGTCACTTGTTTGAGACTGAATTCTAGAGCATGAAAAGAACCTAAGTTCTTTGGACCATATCTCAAAAAATATAGTCAGCTAAGATCTGAAATTTTGGCATGAAGTTCACCAAGATTTTGACTCTATGCGGTCACAATTTCATCTTTTGAATCGTCGTAGAAAAAAACGTTATAGGGAAAAATTCACGATGATCTATTTGAAGTAGAAAAACACTAGAATTCAAATCTCTGATACCAAATGTTACGCAAACAACAAACAAAATAGAAGAAAAGATAGATCAACGACTTAAAAATTATCCTTTTCGAGGGGGAAACATCCTTTACATTACATAAATGAACAATTCTTGGATGATACAAATGACATGAGCTTCTTTGTATACATAGGAGTCTAAGGGGTCACAATATAATAAGAGCCTACATAATAATATTAATGTAAGGCCACAACAATAAAAGTAGTGGGCTTCTATGGGGAACAAAAATAACAATATGGGGGCTACATGGGCACAAGAACAACAATAAGGGGGATACACTAGTATTATAGTGACCTAACAAGGTGGAAAAAATAAATGATAGCCTTATTATCCCTAGTTTGAATAATGAAGGAAAATTCATCAACAAGCCTAATAAAAATCAAATTAGTTCCATGAGTTCTATAATATTTTTATGGTCTAGTCTTAATATTTTATAACCTAGTTTTAATAATTGTGAATAATAACTTCAAGGTCTAACACAATTACCCTTGCACTATTTCTTTTGGATCTCTTTTAGTTGTTACAAAAGAAAAAACACCATTTACTCCACCAAGGCAAGTTTCGTTTTCAATTCAATCCTTTTGATTTTCTTTGAGAATTTAATCCTCAAGGATATCTGACCTGCCAAATATATGATGAACCATATTGTGAGTAAATGAGGTTCTCTTAGATTGTTTCAAACTAGATAACCACCTTGATTTATCTTCGTAGTTCTTTGGATAAAAATAAGCTACATTTTACATGCCATTAATTCACTAATTGCATCTCTCATTCGATGGACTATATGTACAAACAAATAGGTACCTCTAAAACCTATCTTCAATGAGTGAGGGAAATTTTTGTTATAGTGGAGGAAAGTCAAACATCTATTACATGTAATAGAGAAAGATCAACTAGAGGTGACAAGATCAAAAGAACATTGTTTAGACACATGGAATTTTTTCTTGCTTAAGGGGGTTCATTTTCTTATGATGCTAAGAGAATAGATGACATGGAGGTTCCCTTGACGTAGAAACATTTAGTGAGATAATGGACCTATTCTTAGGCGTACTAATCCCTCTTACGAAAAATATAGATCTTCCTAGAAATTAAAGAAATATATTAACAAACATGAAATAACTCTTACCTTAGCTTACGACTGACTGAAACAAACAATATAAGAGAGGTCATTGGCCATTTAAAAGTCCCTTTCAGTGCCTTTGATAGTTAGCTTCCTCTTGATTCTTTAGATACCATTCCAGCGCTTTTGATAACTTCTCAGAAATAGAAACATAGGAAGGATCAAAGAATGTAGTGTATATAATGAAAGGTAAATGAACTGTTTAACTCAACATAGATATTAAATTGAAGGAGTAATCAATAATAACCTATCTAAGTGATCAAGGAATCCCACAAATGATATCAATAAATACATAATTAGGAAAAAATAGTTTCTTTTCATTAAATAAAATGGAGAAAAAACATACAACCTCAAATCCTTGATGTTATAAGTCTCTTCTCACAATCTCCAAACCTCCTAGCCTCCTTTTTTTAGCATAAGCCTACCTTCAATAGTCTTGTTCAATCCTCTAGTCTATGTTAGATTTATAGGCCAAGTGGGGGAAGTTTGGGATCCATTTCCTAAGGTATGAAATCCACATTTTGTGGGATAGGGTTTCCACAAAGAGATGGAAGTAGCTCCATGATGGAAGGGATAAGGTTTGAATAGGAATCCATTCAAAGCTTGTTAGTAGGGAAATATTTGACTAACAATGCTTCTAGACTCTATTTTTTTTTTACTTGTGCTAAGTCATATTTGCAGGTGATAGTGTTAGAAAAAGCACACTTTTATGCAGTTTCTTATGGTATCTTCTACTTATGAAAATAAATAGACTAGGTAACCACATGGGAGCCCAAAGAATAGGCTTTTGAGCCTTGATATCCATGAATTTAATTCTCTTTGGGATGTTTTGGGTTCTTACCTTGCAAGGGGATGATTTGGAACACTTTCATGGATAGGGAAATATCTAGATAGATGGTCATTTTCTTGATGCGACAAAATGATGTGTAACAAATTCCCCCCTCAAGTGCAAAGTTAGAAAATATGTTTGATGATTGGAGCACTTTATCATGCCAAGGTTCATGTTAGACACTACAGTTAGAGGCTTAAAACAATAAATCAAATGATACAATGCAATATAAAACCATCGCTGACGTAGGAATTCCCATACTCAAATCATAAATGTCCCAAAGAACCAGTATGGAAATACCTCTGAATATCCATGTCAATAGATGGCATAATATGGATGCAACCATCAATGGATCTATGTTTACAATCATGAATATTTAATAACTCCATGCACCGTGGATGGATGAAACTAGATCGAGGGTCTTGATCTCGATCTCTCGATCAGTACTACGAATCTAACCATGTGAGGGAATGTATCATAGTCTAACATGGTAGAAAGAACTTGATTACTGGTTAATGATGTGAATCATTAACAAATGCGAGAGAAACCACCACTAGCGATAGTGGTTCTCCAGGTACTTCCAGTACAATCTATGAAGTGTGGATAGAGGTGCGGATGTTGAACACTCATAGAATCAGTCGATCGAAGTTCAATGATGAGAACCTATCATTGAAAGTGAGAAAATTGCCATTAAGGCATGCAAGATCCAAGGTACTTGATCGAGGTGGATGTTTAAAGAAGTACTAGTGGCATGGGAAAAGGCTGAAAACTCAAAGTGGAAGAATTTGGAAAAAACTTAGTAGCGGATCGAAGTCCTTGTCATCCTAATTCCAACAGTGCAAACGACACTCAAATCCAAGTTCATACGAAGATGTTAGAGCAAGCCAAAGTTTATGTTTGACTTAAACAAGTTGCAGGAGGAGATAATGTGGCAAACACTATCAGCGAATGGGGGAGCACCAAGTGGCAAGCTTCCATTGGTCCCACATATTACAGGAGGACAGGCTATGACTTAAATAAAATCAGCCCCAAGAGATTTATGGCTGCGTTGTGATCAAATCGCAAATGCCCATTGCAGAAAGGAAAAGTGTTTCTAAAGAGGCTCCCAATAGGATCCCGGTTGTGATTGCAATATCACATATTGTGGATCGGAGGGGATCAAGTATTTAGGAATTGGCCCTGGAAGAGTCCTGTTGTGATGCAATATATCGCAATTGTAGTTCACAGAAGTGGAGCAGTAGTATGGAGTGCCAACCCCAGTTCCACATATATTGTGATTTGTGATGAGGCATGATATATATTATGAATTGTGTTTAGTAATTCGTCGGGTCCACGGTTACTGCAGAGCACCTAATGTATGGGATTTGGTTTGTCTGCGATTAGAAATGATGATGGGGGAAACACTGATAGTAAAAGGCCATGAGGTTAAAAGCATAGTTAAATAGTTTTGTCATGTTAAGTAAGGGTTGTTTCCATGACCCGAGATTCTTGATATTAAATCAAACCCGCCTGCTAACTTGGTCCATCATTTAGAACTACCCCAGGAGTTGAGGGGTTTACGGCCAGCATATATAAAGGACTATGTGCATCAGAGAAAGGTGGAGACAACTGAAAAATTAGTTCAAAAGCCATTGTGCACATCAGGCCCTCACCTAGCAGCAGGTCGGGACCTTGCCTTGAGTAGTAGGGAGGTTTCGAGAAGTTGCAGAAGTCTTGATTATCCAAATTTGGTGTTTGAATATGTGTTATTGCACGATTTTTCGTTAGGATTTTACTGGTATTGTTTGTTTCTGAAGCTGGGCTCTCCATTATTTGTCCATATTCCGGCTTGGAGGTATAAGGATTGTAAAGAATGTTGTTTGTACTTTATTCTCTTTTTATGCCACATAATGAATGAAGGCCTCCCCACTATTCAATAGGGTCCAGAGATGTAGTCCAAATTGGACAAACTCCTTAATAAAATCTTTGTATCATGGTTTCTTGCTTATCGTGTTATTTCCACATTGTTTTATGTCCTTTTAAGTTACATGGTTTATAATCTCTGTTTCATGTAAATATGATGCATCTAAAAGAAAAAGATCTTGGATTAAGTTTGGTATCAGAGCAGGTCTTTCTTGATGCAAATTTCATAAGTATATGCTAACCTAGAACAAGCTGCTAAAAGGAGAAGGAACGATTAATTCCTTTGATCCTGAAGTAGGACATGCACAACGAAGAAGAAACATGGAAAATGAAAAGCCCGTTGGGAAGAGGAACATAATTTCCACAAGGTATTCTACAATATGGTAGAGAAAGTGGAAAATTTGTTCATAGAGTATGAGAAGGAAATTGGACACGAGAAGGAAGGTATCGATAGTAATATATCAAAAATTCATGAAGGTGGTGGAGAAGATCCTTCTCCCTCTCCTTCAATTGATATTTCTCATCACTCTAATCACGATTCCAAACATACATGTAAGAAACCATTCTCCAAGCTAGATGTAAAGTTTGACCTACCCATGTACAATGGAGAGTGTACTGCAAAAAAACTTCATAATTGGATAAGACAAATAGAGGTTTACTTCTGGATGCAGCAAATAGAAGAAGATGCTGCAAAGATCAATTTAGCATCTCTTTGGCTGAGTGGCACTTCTCTCGTTTGGTGAGAGAGAAAGATGCAGAAGGGCAACAAAAAGTTGGGTAACCTTCTTTCCTCTTGGTCTAGTTTTATTTCTGGATTGAAAGACCAATTTTAGACTTTGGGTTATAAACAAATGGCAGTAATGGAATTTAAATATCTAAGGAAAGGTAAAGGCAAAAATGTGTAAAGCTTCACTCAAGAATTTCATAAACAAGTATTGAATTTTGGGATCTCAATAGATTCACCCGAGATTGTAACTAAGGATGTTGGTGTGCTACATAGTTACATAAGCCACTCACTATAATTGTTCAAGCCTACTATGATTGATGTGGCCAGTGTAAAGGCAATTCATCTTAAAAGCCAAGGTAAGAATGACAGAGATGATCAAGCCAAGAAAAAACCGTTCAACCCTCAACATGGCAAATTCTAGAAGAAAGTCAAGGGGAAGTCTAAGAAGGCCAACGCAGCTAAGAATGAGGACAGAGAAAAACCATCTTGCACGAATTACAAGAGAGAATCTCATGACGAGGACCACTATTGGAAGCTACATCTGAAGCTGAGACCAAAGAGATTTAGTGGAAAGGGCAAGCAGAAGACAATGGAAACAATGCAACATGACCTTGGATCATATTTCGGCGATGAGACATTGATCACAGTGGTGGGTGCAAAAGGTACTCTTTCTATTAATAATAGTTAAGATTCAATTGCAAGTACTAGTTATTTGAATGAGCCTGTAAGTAATGAATGAAATAGAATTGAACTATTTGACATTAGAGTTATTATAAAACAAACAAAGGTGGAAACTCTATTCAGTTCAGGCTCCCAAGAAAATTTAATCTCAGAGTTCTTAGTGAAAAAGTTAGGCCTCGAAATTAAGCATCATTTAAGTCCATACCCACTAGGTTGGTAGGTGATAAAGCAAAATTACAAGTAACCAAGCATTGTAGGGCTAGATTTCTTATTGCTTCTAAATTAGTTGATGAGGTAGAGTTATATATTGTGCCTTTCGATATCTGGGGAATTATCTTGGGAAGTTTGTATCTATATGATAGAAAGGAAGTTTTCATTCACCACGAAAATAAATACCACATCATGAAGGATGAGGTGGAATATATAGTTAGATCTCATCATATGAAAGTTAATTCTAGCCTTGTCAGTGTTGAATAGATTAAATGACTGGTTAATTTAGTAAAGGGTGAATTCTCATGGTAGTGAGAGAAAAAGATGCCGAGATGAATGATGCTTTAAAAGGTTGTGATCTTGATCATAAGAAATAATTGTTTGAAATTATTTCTGAGTACGATGGATTGTTTCAGGAACCAAGAGGATTTCCCCCAAAATAGGAAATCCAACATGAGATCCATTTACAAAAATATTCTCCTTTACCGAATATTGAAATGTACAGTATGGCTTCTATCGAGATGGAGGCGATCAAGAAACAGGTGTATGTGTTGCTAAATGAAGGTGTCATCAGACCGATTTATTCTCCATGCAGCTCACCAATCATGTAGGTGATGAAGAAATATGACACATGGATAATGTGCGTAGACTACAGGGCACTAAACAAAATTACAGTGAAGAATCGATACCCTCTCCCTCGCATTGATGAATTATTTTATCAGTTGAAAAATGTTGTCTATTTTACAAAACTTTATTTGCATAGTGGATATCACCAGGTTAGAGTCATAGAACAAGACATTTGGTATATTGCATTCAAAATGAAATAGGGGTTGTTTGAATGGATGGTGATGCCATTCGGACTGTGTAATGCTCTGACCACGTTTATGAGGGTAATGAATGATCTGTGTAGGCAGTTTCTTGATAATTTTGTGGTTGTATATTTGGACTATATTCTTGTGTATAGTAGAACATGGGATGAACATGTATGTCATGTGAAGAAAGTGCTTGATGTTCTGAAAAATAAAAATTGTATGTAAAGTTGTCAACGTGTGAGTTTGGGAAGACCTCTCTAGTTTATTTAGGTCACATAATTGATAATGGGCAATTCAAAATAGATCCCTCTAAGGTAGATGTGATTATGAAATGGCTTGAGCCCACAAATGTTACAAAGGTCCAAAGCTTTTTGGGTGCGGTACAATATTGGAGAAGGTTCACTACGAACTTCCTTGTTATCGCAACCCCCTTACAGACATTGATAAGTGTGAAGTAGGCCTTTCAGTGGGGAGGAAAGCATCTGAAATTCTTCAACACATTGAAAGAGAAGATAAGCATAGCGCCAGCGCTAGCCTTACTAGACCTTCAGGATCCTTTTTATATTAAAACATATGCTAGAGGATATGCCATGGGTGTTGTATTGATGCAGGAAAGGAAGCCTATATGTTACCATATAGAGAATTTCTCCTAGAATATTGTGAATTATCCCACATAAAATAGGGAGTTCTATGCCTTGGTTCAAAGTGTAATGAAGTAGAAATGCTACTTGATTGACAAGGAGACCATTATCAATACAGATCATCATCCCTTGCAGTCCCTTTAGTCACAAACCAAGCTTCAGCAAGCCCATCATTTCAGATGGATGGGATTCCTCCAAAAGTTTCATCTGGTAATAAAATACAAGAAGGTAAACAACAACAAATTAACAAATATGCTTTCTCGCCATCCTATTTATGCATATGTAGTTTTGCAAAATTCTTCTTTATTGTTAGAAGCTTATGTTGAACAATATGCTAATGATAATGATTTTAAAGAGATTTATGTAAAACATACCCGTGGATCGCAGGTGGACAATTATTATTTGCAGGGAAAACTATTATATCACCTTGGAAAACTATGTATAACCATTGATGAAAGGGTACATGTAATCCGAGAGGCTCATACCTCTCTTGTATCTCATCATTTTGGGGTTGAAAAAACTTTATGTCATTTACAGAGGCTTTTCTTTTGGCCTTATATGAAAAACATTGTGACTCAATTTGTAAAGGGTTGTGTGTTGTGTTCTATTTCAAATCCATCTAATAGAAAACTTGGGCTCTACACACCACTCCCTATTTCGAGTTGACCATGGGAAAGTGTGTCCGTGGATTTTGTCAGTGGTTTTCCTATGTCTAGGAAAGGTCACAACTATTTCTATTTCATTGTGGATAGCTTTAGTAAAATGTGTATTTTAATACCTTGTAAAAACCAAGTCACTTCTCAGCAGGGTTCTTATCTTTTCTTTCAACATGTCTGGGTCCATTTTGGGTTGCCCACATCTATTGTGTCAGATCGAGATTCTCCCTTTCTTGGAGAGTTTTGGACCAACTTGTGGAGAATGATGGACACTATGCTAAAGATAAGTACAACATCTCATCCATAGACCGATGGGCAGATAGAGGTCATCAACCACACCGTGGTACACTTGTTACAAGGCTTTTGAGGAAAAGATCCCAAGTTGTGGGATGAACAACTTCCTTATGTGCAACATGCATACAATCGAGTAACACATTCATCCACACAGAGATCACCATTCGAGACATGTTTTGGCTATCTACCAAGGGATCCCTTAGAAATGGACTTTGGGAAAGATAAGGATGGCAATGAATGAGATGATAGTGACAAAACACAAAAGTTTATTCAGTAGATATAGGTGATTCATCGGGAAGTACAGGAGCAGTTGGAGAAACGTCGGGCTCGATATAAAGCTAGACATGATAAGCACTGAGTTGACCATTAGTTTCAAGTTGGGAATAAGGTAATGCTCCACATCAATAAGGATAGAATGAAGGGATAAGGGAATAAATTGAAACCCATTCGATATGGTCCCTTCACCATATTGGCAAAGATTGGAGACAATGCTTTTTGTCATGACTTGCTTGCTTATATGAAAATGTACTTAGTGTTAAATGTTGAAAACCTAAAGCTTTATTAACCTCCATTGATTATGGATACCAAAGAGGTTGCACAAATTCCTACAATGGATGATTTTGCACCAGAGTATCTAGACAAGTTTCCTGAAGATATCATACTCGACAGGAAAACCAAAACTTCACAACAAGGAGATGTGAAGTACATTTGTGTTGGCTTCAAAGGAATGCATCCGAGTAAAGATCAATGGATGGAGAAAGAAAAAAAGAGGGAGAAATTTCCTCACTTGCCAATTGATGGAAAAGGCTTTTGTCGGTCCAAAAGCTCTTAGTGGGGAGGATTGATCCAAGTGGATCATTAAAGAAGTACTAGTGGCATGGTACAAGGTTCAATCCTCAAAGTGGAAGAATTTGGATAAACTTAGCATCGGATCAAAGTGCTCGCCATCTCGATTCCAATGGTGTGAATGACACTCAAATCCACGTTCATATGAAGAAGTTAGAGAAATTCAAAGTTTATGTTTGACTTAAATAGGTGGCAGGAGGAGATGACATGATAAACACTCTCATCGAATGGGGGAGCACCAAGTGGCGGGCTTCCATTGGTCCCGCATATCACTAATTGCATGAGGAAGAGGCCGCAACTTAAATAAAATCAGCCCTAAGAGAGTTATGGTTGCGGTGCGATCAAATCGCAATCACCCATCACAAAAAGGCAAAGTTTCTCTGAAGTTGCCCCCAGTAGGATCTTGGTTGTGATTGCAATATTGCATATCATGGATCAGAGGGGATCAAGTGTTTATGAATCAGCCTCAACAAAATCCAATTGTTATGCGATATATCAAAATTGCAGTTTACAAAAGGGGAACAGTCGTATGGAGTGCAAACCCCAGTTCCATGTTGATTGTGATTTGTGATGAGGCCCGACATATATATTATGAACTATGTTTAATAAGCCACAGGGTCCGTAGTTATTGCAAGGCACTTGATGTATGGCCTTTGATCTGTCCACCAATTGGAAACTCCAATGGGGGAAATGTTGATAGTAAAAGTTCATTGGGTGAAACAAATAGTTAAAGAGTTTTTCCGTGCCAATTAAGGGTTGTTTTTGTGACCTGAGATTCTTGATATTAAATCAAACTTGCTTGCTAACTTGATCCATTGTTTAGAACTGGCTGAGAGTTGAGGGGTTTACCACCAGCATATATAAAGGACTATCCACGTCAGAGAAAGGCAGAGAGGACTGGTAGATTAGTTCAAAAGCCATTGTGTGCAATATACCCTAACCTGGCAGCATGTCGGGATGTCGCCTTTAGCAGTAGAGAGGTTCTGAGAAGTTGCAGAAGGCCCAATTATTCGAATTGGATATCCAGATAGGAATTTTTTCATGATTTTTTACCATGATTTCAGTGGTACTATCTATTTCTGAAGCTTGGCTCTCCATTAGTTGTCCATCTTCCAACTCGGAGGTATAAGGATTGTAAATATTGTTGTTTGTACTTTTATCTATTTTTATGCAACATAATGAATGAAGGCCTCACCAATATTCAGTAGGGCCTAGAGACGTAGTCCAAATTGGAGAGACTTCGTAATAAAATCTTTATGTAATGGTTTCTTTCTTATCGTGTTATTTCCACATTGTTTTGTATCATTTTAAGATCCATGGTTTATAACATCTCTTTCATGTAATTATGATGCATGTATAAGGAAAAGTTGTCGAATCAGTACTGAAGGTTTCCAAATCAACTTCCTATATAATCAGCTGAATTCAATAGGAAGTGACTTGTTGTAGGAGGGCCTATGACACGGAACTCTTTTTAATTTTTGAAGTACAATAGTTTGAGTAATCCAGGACTGACTTAGGGATGGTCAATGCGATTTTATACTATGAATAAAAAAGTAATTTTGATTGAGGTTGAACTTCTCTTGAACATATTGGTGACACAACATTTTGACTTGGTAGAATTTGACTAAAAAATAATACGCAAATGAACTAAAAACTTTCAATGAGATATGGTCAACTAAGAGAAAAATAGATTTCCCAAACCAGACACAAAAGTGATGGAGTGTCATGTTCAAGAGTGACAAACTTCCTTTGTAATATGAAAAAAAACGATCTTTCCCACTTTTCTGCCACCATTATTGGAAAGTACCTCTTTATTTTGGACAACCTTGAGGAAGAGAACTTATGCTTCTCTTGTAAGCTCATCCTTTGGATGAGTCCTTAAAAGTATTTTTAATAAACCCTAGGAAGGAGTGGTTCTGTCTTGTTATGATTGATGAGTCCTACACTATTTCAGTTTTACAAGTCCAGTGAAGGGGTAAATCGATGTCATTTTCATGTTTAAAGAGTTTGAAAATATAGAAAAAGAAAACTTGTTTATCTATTTCAACGTAAAGTTTAATGAGCGTGAAGAAAGTAAAGCTTGATGTTTTTGAGTTTTACGGAGTCAAAAGAAAAACATAAGTAAACTCCATAGTGTCCTTTTTCATAAATTTAGTCTCTCAAGCCCAAAAGAGGGTAAAATAATGCAGGAGATAACTCTATTGAACTTGATTAGCCAATGTATATTTTTTTCATAGATAGTCTAGTTCAGACTGTAAAAGGGGTAAACTTATACTAAATAGATGTATGTTCATTTACTTTTATGAGCTTGAATAGTCAAGTACGTGGTGATGTTTTCATGTTTAGGGAGTCTGAAGGGGAATAAAGAGAATTCATGGTTTCAATTTTTCGTAAGTTTTTAACGAGTTCAAAAATGTGATAAAAAATTACTCATATCATTGACTTTCAATTTAATTAACAAGCCATAAAAGATGGAAAGAACTCGAAATTTTCATGTACATTTTACGAGCATGGAAGGATAGCAAACAAAGCTCAGGATTATCATGAGTTTAACGAGTCTTCAAAATAATAACCAAAATGGACTCGAAATAGTTTTCATTTTTATACAAGCTTGAAATAGAGAAAAATTATGCTTGAGAGTAGTTTCATGTTTACACAAGCTTAAAACAAAGAAAAATTGTGCTTCAGAGTGGCTTCCTTTTTACACAATCTTGAAATAGAGAAAAACTATGCTTGAGAGTAGTTTTCATGGTCCGATCATAATGAATGCAAGGGAAAATTTCCCCAAACTTCATTTAATTCACCTTACTAGACTACTCGTTACTAATGGATGGATGAAATGAAGGTTCATTTAAGAGATGAGGTGAAAGACTCAACTTAATAGGGGAGGATTTGTTTAATTTTTTAACGATCTTGACAGAGGAAAATATATATTCTCATATGGACATGTTTCAATTTTTAAGTGAGGTTGACACAGTAAAAGAACCATCCTCATAGGGACGTGTTTCATTTATTAACGAGGTTGGCATAGTAAAAGAAATATCCTCATAAGGAGTTGTTTCATTTTCTAATGAGCTTGAGACAGTAAAAGAACCGTCCTCATAGGAACTTGTTTCATGTTTTAATGAGGTTGAAACAGTAAAAGAACCATCTTGATAGGTTGTTTCATGTTTATGAAATCTTGAAACAAAAAATAATTGTGCTTGTAAGAACCTGTTTCATCTTTTAACGAGGTTGACACAGTGAAAGAACCATCCTCTCAAGGACCTGTTTCATTTTTTAACGAGGTTGACACAGTAAAAGAAATATCCTCATAGGGATTTGTTTAATGTTTATGCGATCTTGAAACAAAAATAACTATGCTTGTAAGAACATGTTTCATTTTTTAATGAGGTTGATAGAGTAAAAGAAGCATCCTCATAAGGACCTGTTTCATTTTTTAATGAGGTTGACACAATAAAAGAACTATCCTCATGGAAACCTATTTCATTTTTTAATGAGGCTGAAACAGTAAAAGAAATATCATCATAGGAACCTGTTTCATTTTTTAGCGAGGTTGACACGGTAAAAGAACCATCCTCATGGTGACCTATTTCATCTTTTAAAGAGCTTGACATAGTAAAAGAACCATTCTCATGGTGACCTGTTTCATTTTTTAACGAGGTTGACACAGTAAAATAAACATCCTCATGGTGACCCACTTAATTTTTTAATGAGGTTGAGATAGTAAAAGAACCATCATCATGGTGACCTTTATTATGGATTCCATTTCGAAGAAACATATGCCAAGGGACACTCCCCGAGAATGGCTTCCAAGACGTCTTCATTAGAAGGAAGAATAATTCTTTGGAAGGAAAACATGTCAAGGGAATCAATAGGGATAAAAAAATCAGGTTCAAATGTCCCCATTGAAGGGTTCACCATGTCATCTACCAGATATAAATCAAAATAAGTCGAGAAAACCGAGAGAGGCTCTCTTGGATCCTTAATTAAAAGTTTGGGATTGATTACCACATAATTAACCTATGGAGGGGTAGATACCACTCTCATATAAACATTAAGGGATTTCCAATGGTTGGTAGTCGAATGAAGACCAACGAATGAAATCTTGTCAATAGTCACAATGTTTCCATTGTGAGGGAAAGACATCACATGAAAGAGTGTCTATATGAAGACATTCATGGCATAGACATAGCCTTGTCAAATGAGAAAATTGAAATCCAAGGGGGCTTGGACGACCATAAGATTGATACAAATGTTTTTTCCTTCCATAGTAATAGGTAACTTAGGAAGGATCCCTAAATTCTCACTATTGGTTCTGTTAAAAGCAAAGAAATTTTGTGTAACAGGCACAAGTTGAGAGGAACGTAAAGCTTGCCAGGCACTTCAGGATAAAATACTAATAGAAGCACATTCATCTACATTTCTGCAATGTAAATTATTACCATATGATTTAAAAATGATTTGGAAAGGGGTGGAAAAATGAAGATGAGGCTCTTTAAGTCTACTCCAATCAAAGGAAATAATCTCAATACTTAGAGGGGGTTCTGTGGAAATAGGTAGAATTTCCCCCATGTGTAGAAGGATGTGAAGTAAAAAGAAAAACCTGAGCTGTATTAAGTTAACTCTCTAAACGAACAGTGGGATCGACTGAAGATGGAATCAAGTCGACCACTTGATCAACCAATGGCTCATCAACTTGAGCTATATGTGTTTCACTCTCCAATTGAAGAGTGGGATTGACTATACTTGGAATTAGATCAATCACTTTGTCAACTGACTATAGGTTAGGAGAAATTTTATGATAACTAGTTGGAAGTTGTTGTTGTGAAACAATCAGTTTTCCAAAAATTTTGAGGCTTCATCCATATAAGGGCAAAGGTGACTATAATGAATTGCTTTGCATAACCTACAAGTAAACCTAAATTTACCCTTTTTCCTGGGAACCTCACAATCACTGGTCGATGGATCGACAATAACTTGATAAGAATTTTCTAACCATACTTCAAAGACCTTAGGAATACTAGGACAATCGATAAGAATGTGGTCACCCTTACAAAGCATTCAAGGTTATATTGCCTTGTGATGCATATTCGAAGTTTCCTCAACATTTCCAATACCTACAGCCATGGTTGGTTGGTTGACTTCTTTCTTATATTTATTCTTCTTCTTCTTCCATTTCTTCTTCTTCTTAGTCACCTAGTTAGTAGCATCAAGGCTTTTACCAAGCAAATAAGAAGAAATGGAGGAGGACATGTTGGGTGATGAAGGTAGAGAACATGAGGTTGGTGATGTTGAGCTGGTGAACTCAACTGAGGTGAAAAAATTGGTTGAGGTGGAGTAGTTTGGATATTTTGGATTAAATAAGTTGAAAAAAACCATACCGGTAAACCTATCGTGAATCTAAGAAGGGAAACGTAGCCATATAACAAGGACACACATTTGGAAAGTGAGAAAAATGAGTAGGATTTACATTAAAAGGGGTTTCTTTATTGGTAACTTCCAACATTGTTGCCATTACATTAAACTTAGATAAATTTATTACCAATATTAACAATTCGAAATCACAATCCACACCTAAGATCTATAAAAATTAAAAAACAAGCAAATAACTTGCACTAGTAAATCTGAGTCAAAGCATGCAAACAAAATTTTCACATCAAAATCACTAGTTGGTGATGGAATCCAATGTCATAAAGATCAATGTAAAAGTGAATAAAGATAGAGTGGGTGAAACCAGTTACACTGACAACCTACTTAATGAACACGATATGGTGAAAGTAACTTCACTTATACCATATCGAGTGAAGAATTCCCTCCAAAATGGTCCAAGTGATTCTAGCCAATGTTTATTCCAGGTACAAAAGAGACTTCCCCTCCATCGTCACCTTGGGTACTAGCCCGAAGACTATGGGCTCTAAGGTTACCAATTAAAACAATTTAACCTTGGGGGATAGTCGTAGATTATACTTACACACAAGGGAGGAGTGACAAAGCTCAATCCCCTTGAAAGTTCCTCAACATGGTTAATCTAAGATTGAATTCCAAGTGACTCCCAAGTACCTTTCTACCTCATTTTTAATACATTTAAACCACTCTACCATAACCAATGAAGTGGGGTTGATCACTCCATTGTCTCTCACATGATCTCATGCTTAACTCCTTTGTAAGGGGAGCTTCTGAGAGCCAAAATTTAGTAAATGGATTTACTCCCTACCACAATATTTTAATGTTTGTTTGCAACTTTAGAATGTTAACTCACTTCTGTATTCTAAATCCCTACAACTTGATCTAATGTAAGTGGAAAATATCCCTAAAATAATAAAAAAATCTAGATTGGTTTTATTCGCTTTTTCTTTCTAAGTTGTTACTTACTCACAGGATAAATGGACGTGAAATCAATGGTGTTATGACTTGAGTCAAAAGTTTAATTCAATCGAACATGATATTGTGATATTTTCATTTCGATGAATTCTAGCCAAGGTAAGGAGAGAGGTTCTTGTTTAACATATTAACTCTAGAATGCACCACTCCTAACTTTCCAATGGAATTCAAAGCCCTAAATTCCAAACCATGCAATGTAATCTATGCACAATTTTCTTGAAAACTATGAAAATGTAATCTACCCAAAAATTTTGTTCATGTTATGAAAATGAGAATTCTAACCATGTAATATATGCAAGATAATTCAATACAAACACAAGCCGATTTTAAATCAGCGAAAGAACAACAAGAATATTTTCCTTCACCAATGTAACTAAAGAAACAATCAAGTGTAAGTAAAGGAAATTGGGTGAAAATTCCAAATATCAAAAGTGATGACACTCAAAGGCACTTAGCACTTAGACACAGACGCAATTTGCAAAAATTAAAGCAAAAACATGCAAAAATTGTTAAGAAACTAAGACAAACCTCTGAATAATTACCAAAGGAAATCAAATTAATAATTTCTCGAAAAGAAAATTCAAAACAACCAATCAAATTGACGAAGACTCTATAAGGTTGTCAACAAGTGTAATTAAGGAGGAAAAACAATTTTTTTTGGACTTGGTCAAGAGAAAACTCAAATTTTCAAAAATTATAGGTATGTGCGCAGACAATAGATCAATCTAGTGTGCATACACATTGTTTCTAAGGGCTAAGTGCACATAAGTTTGTTCTATGCCTAAAGATAAAGTGCACACAATGGGAATTTTTTTGAAAAAATAAAAGCAAGCCAAACAAATAATATAATCCACACTTGCAATATTTTCCAAACACTCAGAGAAGGCTATGACAAAAGGATCTAAGGTCAAAACAAAGAGAATCATGGAGAGTGAGATGTCCCCTAGTGGAGTCGCCAATTTTTTAGGCTGAATAATCCCTCTTGCGGACAAGACAAATCTCCCTAGACCTCAACGAAATATGGTAACAAATAAGAAAGACTTGCTACATTTCCTTAGCTTACGATTGACGGAATCAAATAATATAAGAGATGCCACTTGCCATTTAATTGAAATATGAGTTAAATCCCCTTTCAATGCCTTTGTTAGTTAGCTTCCTCTTGATGCTTTAGAGATTGTTCCAACACTTCCCACAACTTCTCCATGATGTTTCAAAGCATATCGGAACATACAAAATTACACAAACGATCAACAGATATAATGTATAAAATAAAAGTGTAACGAACCTTCTGAGCCTACCTAGGAAATTAGCCTCTAGGCCCCATAAATTTAAAATTTGAGTTCATTCATAGTTAAAGCTTTCCCCTTCCTGCATATCTTGTCTTCTAAAAGTACCTGAGCCATATTACAATTAGGCCATAGTACCAATTTCTCATTAAATGTTTTTAGATCCTTTATATGGAACCTTAGATTCATTAATATGTCCGATGTATGTGATCGACCATTAAAAATTTATGATGGTATGCACCCTACCAAAATCTCTGGGTTAATCCCTAAGCATTAATGGACATTAATTTTCATGATCATTGTAGTGTACACATAGTCACTACGCTATTGACCAACCTTTCATTCCCATGCCTATACTAGCTTGATTAGACATGAAAACACACATACTTAAACCATTAGTCATACAATGGAAAACATTATTCCTTCAATTGGTCAGCATGCATAAGCAGTTATCACTTTAGAGTATTATGGGCATGCAATATTTCTTTAGTTAGAGTAATTACAAGGAGTTAGAGAATCCATAGTCATCTCACATATTTGTACATGATCTCCACATAACAATGTTAGTGCATATAAAACTACATGTCATGCATCCACTAAAACCCTATTCATGGATGTATAAGGAGTCATATGAATAAAACTTCCATTACTTCCATAGTACTACAATATCACACGTAATCTAATTATGTGCAATATGATACCATGCATGGGTATTAAAACTTCCAATCCACTTAATATGCTTCTATAGATAACTTCACACTGGAAAACCAATTGCAAGTCAATCATGAGAAATCTAATGTTTTAAGACAAGCATTAATAGGTAATTAAATTGATTCCACCAATTCTCATATACATTAAAAGTTACAAACATAAGACAATAATTATTTCCATACAGATACATCTCATCTATACCACTGAGCTATATGATTTAACAATTTCAACAAAAAGGAATAAATATAGAGGTCAGAACCAACATACAAAACATTCCACGCATATGAAACTAAATAAAATATCACTTGGAGAGTGGAGCACCACCACCCAACCATGAATCACCTCTGATTCCCCCTGAGCTGAGGTTCTTGCCAATGATCAATTGTCCTCAATTGATCAATGCATTGGGTATTCAATACCCTCTTTCATGATTTAGTTTCCATTAGTAGCATCCCAATTTTATGGATTTTTCCATTTGGCTAGGTATTTTTCAGAAAAGCTCGTCTTTATCTCCCATGAGGCTTTTCCTCATAAAAGCTTGCATTTATCTCCCACAAAATTTTCATGTTCGATGGATCTGTATCTCCCATCCATCAAAGGTTATCTAGAATCACATCTAGAAGCTTTTTTTAGGAAATATTTATCTCTATCCCATTCCTCAATGGGATTTGGAAAGAATCTCATCTCTCTTGGTGCTCCACCATCCAAGTGATTTATTTTATTAACTTATTTAATAACATATTTTGTTTTCATATTACATATCATACCTAACTTTCCTCAGCTAGGTTTAAAATAGTTTAACCCACAAAGGAGGGTATCACACCTAGCTTTCCTCAACTTAGGTTTAAAATAGCTTAACACAAAAAGGAGGGTATCACACCTAGATTTCCTCAACTTAGGTTTAAAATAGCTTAACACACAAGGGAGGGGTGTTACATACTCCCTCCCTTAAAATTTACACCGTCCTTGGTGTATAACTGCATCATGTCCTCGTTCGAAGGTAGCTGGTTTCTGAATCCACAAATCTCATGTCTCCACCATCTGATCGAAATCTTCCAATGTACATTAGTTACAAGGAGTGCTCTGAGCATATCTCCTTCCATAGCTACCTGTAACATTATTTTCAAACCATCGGTGATAAGTTATAGATGTAGAAATTTAACTATGATAAATATCATGATATGTTACTCAATATTACTAAAAAAACTAATTCTCATTTTCCATTTTATCTGAAGAATGCACATTCTCTTCTCGCATTCTTCCAATCCTTTGTGTTCTTGTCAAACACCTACTTCTTGTAGTTTCTTTGCATACAACACATCTGTTAGCATATTTTCCACATCAATATGCCTACAATGTCATAACATATTAGTTCACATAACCATATATATTCATTATATATTTTCATCATATATATTCATCATAATCATATGTATGCCAAACTAAAATTAACCATGGTTACTTATCCTTGAACCACTTCTTACTTTCCTTCTTTTGTGCAACCTCCAGGTCGGTTGCCTGCCAGACATCTACCCAATGTCTTCATGCATACCTGCACACAAGGTATATTATACGCACCAATATACATATCCTATTTCAATCATGTAACACACATAATGATATGGGTAGGGTATGTACTGTTGTACGTAGTACCATTTGTGCTACAACCCATCATACCATCGTCATGGTATCACTTGCATGACAAAATTTTTAACTACATGTTTTCCACTATGTTAGAATCATGCCAAACATTCCTTTATCTATTTCTGATAAATAGAACAACTATGCTTAGTTTATAAGGAATTCCCATCTACATGGTTCATTTTTGTAATCCAAGAAAGTTTTATGTCAAGTGCAGATCATTTTTAGATTTCATTTGGTTGTAACACAATATTAGTAGCATAGCATTGTATTCATGAATATTTTCATCTTAATCATACCTTCTGCTTAATGTTCTAAAGCAAACTATTAACTCATAGCTTTTGAAGTTTAATATTCATCAAATCATACTTCATTCTTAATTAATACATCTCGTATGATTTACTATTGCCCTATTTATGCCTCAACAACTTCTTGTCCATGCATAATTTAGTGTAGTTATACATGAAAGTTTTTAGCACTTTCAATCCTACACCGCTTTTAGTTGTAAGTGTTTATGATCTCAGGGTACTTACATGTTAGCTCCTCTTTAACATTAAATCACCCTTAGAAAAAATATGAGTTATCCATTTTATGAATTCTTGTTTGAATTATGAAATATTCATTATGTTATCTATACACATTATCAATGCAATCCAATAAGAGAACCTCCAAAAATTTCTTGGTACAAATTATTCATTTTAATTTTTATGATATCAATCTATATATATAGATTGTTAGATACCATTTAATTGACCCGGTGGTCGGTACAATTTGTGTTACTTCATCAATTACTATGGTATACTTATAGGTTCCATTATGCATATGCATTGAAAGATGCATATGTCCTAGAAATCTGTTAAAGTTAAGTTTCCCCTTAATCATACTTTCTTCCAACCGAAGAACAAATCACATTGTATGTAGATGCATTAATCAAAGGATTAATTTGAATGACAATTTGTATAGTTATATAGTCTTGTACTATAACCTGTTCTCACCATCATAACAATATTTCCTGAAAACCTTTACCATGGTATAATACTTTCATAGAAATTATACCATTTATAATATGTTTTTATAACATGATGACCATAGTCAATTACCACATATTCTCAAATAAGCATGGAAAAGTTTTCTTCTGGTGTTATCATAGTTAATATTTATGAAAATATGTGATTCTTTCACACATGAAGGCAACATCTATAAGTGTGCCACTAAGGTAATCATATATTCCTTCCATATGCATTGCTTGTTATTAATCTTAAACAAAATCCAACAACATTACTTTTAAGGCATTTTCTCACTAAGGAACATGTCATGCTATAACAACTTAGTTATAAGATTTTTCGTGATTGTAATGAATAATAACCTTCAGTTTCCTTGTCCAACCTGACTCTTAAACATAATCATAAGTTATTCATGCATACTTTGCCTATTTATTGTTGGAACATAACAGCCCATGCATGTATAGCTCGATTTAGACTCAAGACTCTTTCTTATATGGATGCATGACACCAAGACCATCCTATCATCAACTAATTGATAAATACAATATTCTTACAAGTCTATAATAATGCACACACAATTTTTTTCATGGTAAATTCATATAACTCATTAATATGCATGGATATTAAGCATTATCCTCTTCAACATGTTTATCTTAATGACTACTTAACCAGACTATGGTAACAACATGCAAAACCATCCATGACAATGCATAGGTATATGTATCATTACACAACAATTAAGCCCAGATACGACCATGGGCTTCCTCCATTATATAATCCTCCTTTCAGGTATTAGGTGAGATTTTCTTTTATTCACCAATCCCTATTTAAATCTCTTACCTATTGGAACAATCAATTCCAATATAGTTTTCCACACGGTTCATCAACTGGTACATGTCATGGTTTGGGATGTTGATCCAATGGTAGAAATTGTGTTAGAGGTTTTAACCAAAAACTTTCTAATTTCTCCTCATCATTCATAATACCAATTTTTCCCAAGTTTTAATTTTATGTACATCTAGTTTCTATCATGCATATATATGTGTCTTACCTTCATCTCCAAAACACTAATCTCCACATGCTCAAGCTTGACTAGTTTGGAGAATTTTATGAAAATTGACCCCAATAAAATCAACTAGAATTGAGGTAGAAAATTTCTTCTCCTCATATAAACAGAAAGAATTATACATAAGGATTTAACTCTTCTATGCAATACCAAATGAGCAGTTATTTTCCTAAGCTCACGGAAACTACTTTTTCCCATGTAGGATTTCCAAGCGTGGCGAAAGAGTTTTCAATCTATGTTGCCCATACCTTAACAATTCTAATTTACGATATTCATTCATCATACTTTATGCAAAATTTTCCCCTACTGACAAAGAAAATATTTTTAGAAACCAATTCTAATACCAATATATATATATATATATATATATATATATATATATATATATATATATATATATATATATATATATATATATATATATATATAGGGGGTTTTTTAAGCTGAATATGTGTTTCTAGATCTTTTTGCTGTAGGGCGGCTACAGGGACATACATATTCTCTTTTTGAACCTGATAATGGGTTTGGGAATGTCATATAAGCATCTGATATATGCAATTTTAATCTTATTTGAATGAAATTACCACTTCTTTTCAGTGGAAAAATAAAAATTTAAAATTGCCTATTTTGTGAGGCATTATGATATTTCATGTCGTTTAATGAGATATCAAGATTTTGGTTATTCATTTTATCAATATTGTAGAGACGGAGATCCACTTTGCACTCTTTTTATAGTTTTCGTTGCATGTTCTACTCTCAAGTCATTCAAATCATTCGTGGATATTAATAAAAATTCAATTCAATAAACCACTAGTACGAGAGATCCATATGCTACAAGACCTCCTTTACGAAGCCATTGAGCTTACTGCTAAACAAAGTAAATCCTAGAGAATCAACAACCTGATTTCATTATTCCCATTACTTATAACCACTATTGAGCATCTTTATGAGACAATAGTATCATGGACTCCCATCAATTCTAGACACCGAGCTACCCATCACAATATACCTGGGTTTATAATTGTAAGTTTTAACCACTCCACGAGATCATCAAAATGAACTAGGAAAACTTAATAACCAAACTGATACCTAAACCTTAAAAACTAGACATTGATAATAATTGTTTTATTGGATCATGATTAAGTTCCACTCTCAAAATTTGATGCTGAGAAAAAAAGGCGTGTCTCAATTCCAACACTATGAAGGAGATACCATTTGTGTGAGCATATAATTCGATCAACAAATTAGGTATATTAGGTATATTAATTGAGACACCTAACTATCTTCAATGCTAAATTAGGTATATATATAATTCGAGCAACTCAACAATTTTCACAATTTTTTTTTAAGGGAGCATTTATAAAATATAACTCTATACTTTTCTATGCACAGTTTGCTTCCACCTTAGATGACTTTATGTTATTTATCTTTACATTATCTTCTTAAAAGTAGTTATCTATGCTTAGTTGCAACTTTTGACATAATTATATATAACGAGCACAATAATTCAAACATTGATCATCTACAATACATGCAATAATTTGAAGCAGTGTCACAGACAATGGTATTTGATCAATTAATCATGTGCATACTCCCATGCTCGGATACGAAACTGCAGGGTAGATAGTTTTTATTCTTTATGAACCATGTATAAATGGGATGAAGTGGCACAAGAAGATTTGTGGGGTGTATCTAGAATGCAGCGCCATAAACTAAGCTAGGTCACAAGGCTTGATGATTGAAAACACCGCAATACCACAGTGTGAACAGACTCACAACTTTGCAAGAGGGACAACACCCATAAACTCACTTACTCTGCACTTGCACATTTATCTTCTGACCTTCATAGAAGTCACCCATCCTTTACCCTAGAAAGGATCACATTCTAGTTGAAAATCAATAAACTTATATGCATTTTAAATCATCCCAACTTTTCCATTTTTTTCTAAATAAAAATGTCACCTCCTTAAACTACTTTATTCACATATATATTATTTCAGCATGAACTCACATATATACTATTTCAACATGAACATCGAATTATGTATGGCCATCACTTACAAGAACATAACATACCTGAATACCAAATGGACGAAGGTTGGGAAAAGGTGGGAGGTGAACGTTCCAGAGATATGTTGAAAATAGCAACAAGAAATGCTAGAAATAGAAATGCTAAAAATAGCATTGCTATAGATAGCATTTCAGGTACCAGTGTGGAAAATAGCAACAAGGAATGATAAAATAGAAATGCTAAAAATAACATTTCTATAAATAGCATTTCAGGATAGATTCCAATTTTAATTAGTCCCTAAATTAATATTGAGAATTAAAATTCAAATTTAGTCTCACGAACTATTTGAAAAATAATTAATTAATTAATCTTGAGTTAATTAGTTGGAGAAAATCAAACATGAAGCCTACGAAGACATGTAATAGTTATCCCTTTGATTGAGGAAGCTATCCCTTAATTAAGGAGATAAGGATGAGTTGTATTTGAGTTGTAATTAGTTAACTTAGTTAACTGAGTTAAGTCTAGTTAAATTAGTTCTAAACAATTGGAGGAACTAATTGTGAGTTCAGTGAGTTCATGCATGCATGCATGCAACTAGTGTTCTCTAGATAACTGAATATTCTCTCATAAATAACTCATGCATGTCAGTTCAGAGAAAGACCCAATTGAGATTAAAGGAAGGGATAGTGTACTATGAGTTGGAGGAATTTTCCTATAAAGGAAACTCATCCATGCAGAAGGAATTATGTCCTTTAGGATTGCGCAGTTATTTCAAAGGTTAGTGTTGTGTGTGAGGTGAGAATCACACAGGTTACAGCTAGAGGACCCAGGAGAAATTGCGCAAGGAAATAAGAGGCTTGGAGGACTGAAGGAAGGCATATGTGTTGTCTATTCTGTCTATAAGAAGCTGTGAGGGATTTTACTGAGAGCTGGATAGCTTGAGAACTAAAGATTTGTGTAATCCTGAGATATTTCCACTTGTATGATAATACAAATAGTGGGGTTTTTAGCTGAGGCTTTCCCCAGAGTATTCTTTTGTGTTTCATGTGTATTGATTCTTATTCTTTGTTATATGTGTTCTATTTGATCTTGCTCAAATCGATTAAGCTTCCGCAAGTTTGATTGTAGTAGTATATTCAATATTTTTCTTTAGTATATTGCATGATCAGTTTAATCTATGGTGAAATTTCTACATGGTATCAGAGCAAGGTTTTGTAGAAAAATTTCTACAAGCTATCAGAGCAATGGTGAGTCTTGCTCTCCTCGGTCTTTCTAAGAGCTGGCATAGCTACCAGGACTCAGTGAATAGAAGAGAGAAACTACCAGATTGGGAAAGACTATGGTCGGATCTAATGCAAGAGGAGATCAGGAGGAGCACCAGAGATGGTTCTTCATCCAAGGAGGATGAATAAAATTTCCCCTTAGCGAGTAAGGCAAGGAAAGGGAAGGATAAGGATTCTCATCCCAAATCGAGTTCTTCTCATGGTGGGAAGAAGATTGAAAAATATAAAGTGTGATGCTTTAATTGTCATGAGGTGGGCCATTATGCAACTAATTTTCCATTGAAGAAATCCAAGAACGGATCCTTGGAAGGATCTGAAGGTGATGCATTGGCCTCTCAGTTCAAATTGGATTTTACCCTCATCGCATGCATGGTTTCATCAATGATGGGTTGTGGTTGGTTTCTTGATACAGGAGCCTCATTCCACATGACCGACGATAAGAGTTTGTTCAGTACCTTGGAGGAGAAGGACCTCTAGATGCACATAGAGATGAGTAATGATGAAAAGTATAGTGTTTCAGGAGTGGTCACGGTTGCCTTTTAGAGGGAGAATGGAGCTTGCATCACCTTCATAGATGTGAACTATGTGCCAGGACTGAAGAAGAACTTGGTATCGATCGCGATGTTGGAGGACAAAAGCTATGATGTAGTCTTCAAGAAGGGAAAGGTTTTCCTTACACACATCATCACAAGACAAGTGAAGCAAATTGGTTCATGAGTCAAGAACCTGCATGCTCTTGAGGTTCAATATGCATGTAAAGCCTTGAGGAGCAAGACAACTATTGGAGACTTGGTGGTTGAGAGGGAGAGTACATTACCTCTCAACATGCAGTGCTAGAAGAAGTCTCGGACAATTGTGGAGGAGCCACAATTGGTGAACTAGCTTCAGGAGATTGTGGAGCAGCCACAACTGGAGAAGCTGAGAGGAGACCGAATGGAGGCATCCACTCATGCAGAGACCTCCAGTAAGGGGGAATTTCATGCCAAGTGGGTAGAGGGAGCACATGCAGCCATACCTCTATGTGTGTGGTGGGGCAATGTGAAGTGATAGTCCCAAGAAGGCTGAAATAGGGGTAGGATCCTTGAGGTACCTAACCTCTTTGATTAGACCTTACTATGGGAGCCTCGATGGGGAGTAGCAGGACTGGTTGAGTGGGTAGAAAAAGATGTGGATGGAGCAGTAGAGGAAGCTTCAACATTAGAGGATGTTTCTAACCCAACAGGGAGGTCAGTTGGGAGATCAGTTACTTACTTCTCAGTAACTGAGTTGCAGTGCAACATTGGGCGGCATGATGCAACATGACGAGAGGAGGTGTAGTGTAGATGCAGTGCTGGGAGATAGGACCAGCAACAACATGGATGCAGCAGGAGCAATCAGTGTGATTGATGCAGTTAGAGATCAAAGTGACACAGGCTAGAGAAGTCAAATACTGAAGGGCACAGAGGTGTAGACTTTTCATTCGACAGAGGCAATAGCATTCAGAGACTTTGATGACAGAGGCATCATCCTGATTCAGGTTGGATATTTTTGTTTCTAGAGTTGCTGGAGCAACAACACTTGAGAGAAGTGTTGCATGCAGAACATTCCAAAGGTTCAGGAACAGGTTCGAGTTGAATCCCTTTCTTGTTGAGAGGGAGTGTTGAAAATAGCAACAAGAAATGCTAAAAATAGCATTGCTATAGATAGCATTTTAGGTACCAGTGTGGAAAATAACAAGAAGGAATGGTAAAATTGAAATGCTAAAAATAACATTGCTATAAATAGCATTTCAGGATAGATTCCAATTTTAATTAGTCCTTGAATTAAAATTGAGAATTAAAATTCAAATTTAGTCTCACGATTTGTTTGAAAAAAATTAATAAATTCATCTTGAGTTAATTAGTTGGAGAAAATCAAACATGAAGTCTATGAATACATGCAACAATTATCCCTTTGGATGAGGAAGTTATCCCTTAATTAAGGAGATAAAGGTGAGTTGTATTTGAGTTGTAATTAGTTAGCTCAGTTAAATAAATTAAGTCCAGTTAAATTACCTCCAAACAGTTGGAGGAACTAATTGTGAGTTCAGTTAGTTAATGCATGCATGAATGCAACTAGTGTTCTCCAGATAATTGAATATTCTCTCATAAATAACTCATGCATGTCAGTTCAAAGAAAGACACAGTTGAGATTAAAGGAAGGGACAATGTACTATGAGTTGGAGGAATTTTCCTATAAAGGAAAATCATCCATGCAGAAGGAACTATCTCCTTCAGGATTGCGTAGTTATTTCAAAGGTCAGTGTTGTGTGTGAGGTGAGAATCACACAGGTTGCAGCTAGAGGACCCAGGGGAAACTACGCAAGGAAATAGGAGGCTTGGAGGACTGAAGGAAGGGATATGTGTTGTCTATTCTATCTATGAGCAGCAGTGAGGGATTGTACTGAGAGTTGGATCGCTTGAGAGCTAAATCTTTATGTAATCCTGAGATATTTCCACTTGTATGATAATACAGATAGTGGGGTTTTTAGCTGAGGCTTCCCCAGAGTATTATTCTGTGTTTCATGTGTATTGATTCTTCTTCTCTGTTATATGTGTTTTGTTTGATCTTTCTCAAATCGTTTAAGCTTCTGCAAGTTTGACTGTAGAAGTAGATTAATTATTTTTCTTTAGTATATTGCATGATCAATTTAATCTACAGTGAAATTTCTACAAGGCAAAATGGGTCATCTCGGTGATTTCCCATAAAATATATTTAAAATATTTTCCATACTATCAATATGTGTCCTTTGAAATGTTAAAATGGGTGAAATATATGTCACACTCATCAAATTTCCAATTCCAACCTAGTTATTTGAAGCCAGACGAGTACGCAAATCGAGGTGGCCAAAAATATTATGATATTGGGAAACCAATGAAATCAAAGACACAACAAAGCCAGGCTCCCATGGGACCAAATGAAGTGACAATGATATAGTGGGTGCATAACCCTGCATTAACCACGGTGAAGGGCTTGTTTTAAGGTTGGATTTATATATATGCACACGAGACATTTCAGGATTTTTGAAACCCCTGATAGGAAAATAGATTCAATTATATATTATCATTGCATCAAAAGTGCACAGGGAAAAGTAAGCAAACCCAACATAGATGTATGTATGTATGGATGCGAGCGCATGGCCTAGAGAAAATTCTACCAATCTTACATAGACAATATTTCTGCAGACAATATATAGACCATCTGAGGGCATCGTTGAGAGCACAGACAGTGGTTTCATTGCACTCCCTCTCAATTAACTCAGAAACCACGTTATATTTCTTGCCAATTGGGATTGTTCACTTATTTTTGGGCATCGAAGGAGATATTATTTGATTGGAATCAGATTTCCATTATCCATTCTTCAGTCTCCAACAATAAGCCTTATCTAACAAGTGATTGATCGCCTCACATCTATAGTAAGACAAACCGAAAAGAAAGAACCCTTAGTTACTAATCATGTTTTTCCTAAAAATCAAAATGAAAGCTCGTGGTTGATTAGAGAATGTTTACAACCACGTCTTATTCCATTAATATTTGTTCCCATCCTATCCATATACTTATTTAGAAACATCGTGACTGCTTTTACTTAGCACGTCACGCATACTTTATAATAGTATGTTTATCGCTTAATCTGATAGATTGAGGATAATTATTATCCCACCTACTGCATTTGTGGCCAACTAGATCTGTGATCATTTCTTCCATATCTGTCGTAAGACAACCCAAAAGCAAGGAACAACCATTATCAACATGACTTCCTAACTTTGTAACGCATTGTTTCTTTTACCCATTGGTGTACATTCCATTTTATGGCGATAAAAATAAAACATCTAACTTTCCAACACATGAGGAATGTCACCCCAAGGATAACATCAACGCATCAAAGGAGGAGCTTTTAATCTCAGAATTCGAAAGAACAAGGTTTCACTACATCTGCTGCCATCATGCTCAACAATAAGCATTTGTATTATTATTGATTTCAGAATTTACGTAGTGTTCTTTAATTCAAGAAAGAGCACAACATTCATGGTAGGTCCAGTCATGATGCAGTAAAAAATCTACATTATGAGGCTTTTTGACTCTCCAACCTATGCTTTAGCCTTTGTTGCAGGGGAGACAATTGGATCATGCTCAGAATAAACTGCTTAATCGAATAATAACCTATTGCACACCTTTCCTTTCATCTTCTATATTACAGAGAAGATGATACACATCTTTGTCTAGCATCCCATATAAGCATCAACCATATTAGTTCCTCAGAGGGAAATTCCATCCTTAGAGTAACTTCGTAACACGACAGTTTTCCTCAAGGCAAAAAATAGATAAATCGCTTAGTGCAATCATTTTAAACTCATGTAGATGGGTGAAGCATATCGCTTTAGCGAGATTTCCCAACTCTATCATAACACGAGGATTTTCCCTCTCTCTCCATGAAGGCCTTGCTCTATTCCACTCCTTGAGGCTCACAATATTTCTTTGACGGGGCATGCTAAATGCTTTCATAAAAGTACCTATGACTCATTACATTCCAGATGTAGAAACACTAGCAATAAATGACTCAGGATATGCGATCACTATATTATATTAAGTATTATCATATTATAAATGTGACTTATTTTAATACGGTAATATTCTAGTCAACAATATGATAATTAGTTTATATTCGAATGTTCATGCTTCCACCTTCCCTATTTCGATTCGCCCTTATAATGCTTAATTCACCATTATGCCATAATTTGATCAATTCAGATCCTTAGGGTCATATGCATAAAACTCATATGTTATATGTAAAATGAATTTTTTATATTATTGACCCCTTTAACAACCATGTTAAAATGTGGATTCTTATTTACCTTGGGGTGAGAATTTAAATTTGAAATTCAACCCTTTAATTTCCAAGATTAACTTTACCTTATAGGTTTAAAACCCCTTTTTCTTTGTTTAAATGTCGGATTAATTCTCACCCTCGCTCATATTCTGCAGACATGGATTGGCCTATAGGCCAAAATGTTTGAACTTGAGCTCTGATAGCATTTGTAACGAACCTCCTGAGCCTACCCAATAAATTAGCCTCTAGGCCTTATAAATTTAGAACTTGAGTTCATTCACAGTTAAAGCTTTACCCCTTCCTGCATACCTTGTCTTCTAAAAGTACCTGAGCCATATTAAAATTAGGCCATAGTACCAATTTATGATGGTATGCACCCTACCAAAATATCTAGGTTAATCCCTATGCATTAATGGAAATTAATTTTCATGATCATTGTAGTGTACACATAGTCACTATGCTATTGGCTAATCATTCATTCCTGTGCCTATACTATCTTGATTAGACATGCAAACAAACATACTTAAACCATTATTCATTGAATGGAAAACATTATTCCTTCCATTGGTGAGCATGCATAAGCAATTATCACTTTATAGTATTACGGGCATACCATATTTCTTTAGTAAGGGTAGTTACGATGAGTTAGAGAATCCATATTCATCTCACATATTCATACATGATCTCCGCATAACAATGTTAGTGTGTATATAACTACATGTCATGCTTCTGCTAAAACTCTACTTGTATACATAAGGAGTAATATGAACAAAATTGTCATTACTTCCATCGTACTACAATATCACAAGTAATCTAATTGTGTGCAATATGTTACCATGCATGGGTATTAAAACTACCAATCCACTTAATATGCTTCTACAGATAACTTCACGCTGGAAAACCACATGCAAGTCGATCATGAGAAATCTAATGCTTTAACACAAGTATGAATAGGTAATTACCATGATTCCACCATTTCTCATATACATTAAAAGCCACATACATAAGGCAACAATTATTTCCATATAGATACACCTCATCTATACCATTGAGCTATATCATTTAAGAATTTCAATAGAAAGGAACAAAAATAGAGGTCAGAACCAACATACAAAACATTCCACACATATGAAACTGACTGAAACTTCGCTTAAAGAGTAGAGCACTAGCACCCAACCATGAATCACCTCTAATCCCCCATGAGCTAAGGTTCTTGCAAAAGATCAACTGTCCTCAATTGATTAATGCATTGGGTATTTAATACCCTCTTTCATGATTTATTTTCCATTAGCAGCATCCCTCTTTTATGGATTTTTCCATTTTCCTAGGTCTTTTTCAGAAAAGCGCCTCATCTTTATCTCCCATGAGGCTTTTCCTCCTAAAATATTTCCTTTATATCCCGCAAATCTTTTATGTTTGATGGATCTTTATCTCCCATTCATCCAAGCTTATCTAGAATCACATCTAGAAGCTTTATCATGAAAGATTTATCTCTATCCCATTCCTCAATGGGATTTGGCAAGAATCTCTTCTCTCTTGGTGCTCCACCCTCGAAGTAATTTATTTTATTAATTTATTTAATAACATATTTTCTTTTCATATTACATATCATACCTATATTTACTCAGCTTAGGTTTAAAATAGTTAACAAACAAGGGAGGGGTGTTACAAAAAGTAAATGAACTATTTAACTTGTCATATATCGTAAATTGAATGAATAATCAATCATAACCTATGTGAGTGATGAAGGAATCCCACAAATGATTTCAGTAATGACAAAATTAGGAAAGAAGAGTTGCTTTTTATTAAGTAAAATGGAGAAAAAACTTACAACCTTAAAGCCTCGATGTCACAAGCCTCTTCTCACAATATCTAATGCTCTCCTTGGATGAAAAACCTCATAGGCTTATTTCTGCATAATAAGCCTACATTCAATAGTTCTCCTCAATCCTCTATCATGTGTTAGCTTTATAGGCCAAGAGGGGGATGTTTGGGATCCATTTCCCAAGGGATGAGATCCACATAAGGTGGGATATGGGTTACACAAAGAGAGGGAACTAGCTCCATGATCGAAGAGATTAGTTTGAATAGGCATCCATTCGAAGTTTGTTAGTAGGGAAATATTCGAGTAAAAACTCTTCTAGACTTTAATTTTTATTTTTTTCTTGCATTAAGTCATGTGCACACATCATAGTGTCAGACATAGCACACTTTTGCAGAATTTCTAATTGTCTCTTCCACGTATGTGCATAAAAGGACTAGGGAACTACGCATGAAGTGAAAAATAGGTTTTTGAGCCTTGAGATTGAGGAATTTCATTCTCTTTGTGATTTTTTGAGTTCTAACCTTGCTTGTGGATGGTTTAGCACACTTCGATGGATAGCGAAAGATCAATATTGATGTTAGTTCGCCTAATGTGAAAAAATGACATGTAACACCTACCCAAGGACCTTCCTCAAGTATAAACTATTTTTTGCCTCAACGAGATGATGTATTGGATTGATCATTCATTGTTAAATGGTTTGGGGCTATACTTTTCCATGGATAGCTTAAAGGTTTGTTTCGGTGGGTTAACTAAATTGATGGAGTATGTCAGACCCTGTTATAATTACAATGATTGGATGTGTTTAGTACAATATATGCAAGGTATGTGGAGATTCAAAGTGGACACAATTTATATAAAACTAAGAGACAATGATAAAAATAAAGGAGCATATATTTATATTCACAAAAGTCGAAAAGAATCATATAATATTACAGTGTTTATAAATAGTACATAACGCAAGATAACAAATAAGAAAATCAATTACATATTTTAGGGCCCTGAAGGAAACCATACATTCATATGTAGAATAAAATCAATAGTTGCAAGAGAAGAGGTTTTTTATTAATGACAATTTGAATCAAATAGATCGAGTCAACATTGCTATTATAGGCGTGGTATGTAACCTCTCATTAATGATTCTTATATTTTATGTTTATCATTTAGAATAACTAGTTCCACAGTCGGTCCTTGAATTAGATATTTATATTCTAGCATTGATGGCATTGATTTTAAACTTTTTGGAGATAAAAAAAAAATGAATTTGGTGCTAATGTTTAAGGGATGTATAGATTTAATTTTCAGCTACCCATTATCAAAATTCCGTGGCTAATGAACATCATATGATGGACTTATCAAAAATCTATATCTATTGTTATTTTTCATTTTTGAGGGGTAAATAAATGAATCTATGGATGACCTTTTTATAGGAATGTGTATATATGATCTAACTAATGAGAGTCTAATTTTGTCTTAATTTAATTTATTATGTATTTATTAAGCCAAAAGCTATAGTATAATGTCATGGGCTCATCGTGGAAAAGTGCGAGCATAATCATAACATGTAAATGATTAACAATTTCAATTTACATTGAATGTGGAGTTCATTATATTTGTTTAAATAATCAAACAACTTTTCTTTTGTTGAAATACGTAGTCTCATGGACATGACCATGACCATGGTGATCATGATTAATTTGATGAGGTTGAGTTGTTCAACTCTCTCAACCCAATCAAAGCAATCAAAAGCTTGTTGTTAAAACAAACAAAGAACTTTTTCATTTGATTTGCATTACAGAAATAGCACCTGAGATAACAAAAAAAAAATAAAAAAAAATTGAATCCACATATTGAAAAAAAATCTTCAAATATATCAAGTAGTAACCATATTTTAAAGTGATTTTTTTATTTCATAAGTTTAATTATGAACGTTTCCTTTTCAAATTTTACATTATATAATTGAAAAAGTAGTTTATTTCTAATATAGAATTTTTTGGGAGAGACACAACAACATATGACCACCATAAGCCAACATATACTTGTGAGTATATTCTCTTCTCCACCTTCAAGTGTTCATAGTGCTAGTAGCCAAATTGGGTCCACAACTTTGGCTCCAACCCATGAGCACATTCTCCTAGAGTAAAAAATAAAAGTAAGTTCTCAAGGTGGTGATGGAGGTGACCCTATTGATGACACTATAGGTCCATTTCGTGGATGTTCACATGTTATCAACATGGGGGAAATTCCATGCACATTTTCGGTGAATGAGGAAGGAATTCCAATAAAAAAAAACAAAATTTCTATGTAATTTCTAATGTTTTATATGTTTCATTCTATTATCTCAAACATGAATCATTTATACTATTATTTTTAAACTAATAATCACATATTTTTTCATGTAGGAAACAACTTATTTTATAAACACTTAAATTCCAAATTGTTGTCAATTTTTGAGCCCACTATACACATTATGTGGCAATACCAAAATTCCAATTTGAAGAAAGAGCTTATGGATTATGTTGAAGCTCTATTTGGTGTAGATAACTTAAATCAATCACCTCTTCAATCAACAACTAATTAAAAAATATATGAAAAATGTATAGGGGTCACTTGGAAAATAAATCTAGATATGAGCATCTTCCCATTATTCCTATGAGAGAATACAAGGCCCTCATTGGTTACACAAAGGAGAAGAAACCCAGAAGAGAAGTAAAAGCACCACTTGGTGCACCAAGGTAAATTAGTTTTTCAATTCAACGCTTGTATTTACTTCAGTTGTAAATAAAATTTTGGTATATAACATACTTGAAAATTCTCAAAAGCTCTGTGACACTTCAAAAGCCACCATGGCAATGCTTGAGAAACATGGGAAACATAAACTAGGCTAGGGCAACTATTCAAAGCTGTATGTGCGAGTTGTAAGTTTTTAAACATCTTAACAATATTATTTTTTATATCACCTTTCAACTTTTTGGTAAATTTTCTATCCAAAAACAAAAATCCATACGCTTATGCATTAGAGGGTAATGATTTTAGAGCCCAAGCCATAGAGGAAGACTTCCTACATTGTTTCAATTTCAGATTTCAAATTGTTGTTAATCATCCAATAAGAATTAAATAAACTCCAAAATCCAATCTCAAAGAAATGGTAAATAAAAATCAATCCACATTAACCTTTCATTACTTATAAACTACAACCATGTTTGATGTCCTCCATAAATTTAATGTATTTCTTTGTTTTAATCATCCGACCAACAATATCAACAAATAGTCAATTAATATTGTAGCTCATGGAGAACATGGTGGGCTTGTGGAGTCCCATGACCCTTGGTGAAACTCCACTGCATTCCTTCACATGATGCCCATGGTGGTAATTTTACAATTATGCCTATAAATTTTACGATGGTAATTTGAAATTGTGTACTTATAACTTTGGTGCATTGAACCACAAATCGTTTTGTACATGAGGAACCTCTACTAGAAGAGAAACATAGGGTATCCATTCGAGTGGTGACAACTAGTGCAAGAGGTAAATAATTACATCGTAAAGGTATTTTTTTAGTATTAATGAAATACTTCAATGATATTTCCTTTGGATGAGTTTTTAAAATCATATGGTAGCTTCATCATTTTTTCATTTAGAAAGCCTATTACAATTAAAAATATTTAATTGCAAATGGTGTATTAATTATAACCTTTCTTATTTTAACTAGAGAGCATTTAGAGGTTCAAGCTACACAAGAAACTACTTTGAGTGCCTTATTTAGTGAACTAGGTAAAGAACACTCTAATGCTCTTTTTATTTATAAAAAATTGTAATGATAATAATAATAAATATCAATTTGGTGTTTGTTTCTTATTGCAACTCATCATTTTCCCATTTTAAAAAACTTCATTCTCATGAGTACACTAGAAGGTTTTCAAGAAGACTTAGATAGGCCATAACAATAAAAGGCCAAGAATAAATTTATGTCCTCCTTTCTCAATACATTTCAAAAAAAATGAAAAAGAAATGAGTGAACTACTTATATACTTAGAAGCATCATGCACCATATTATGGAAGCATATTTTTGATGATAAATTTATTGATATGAAGTATTTCATGTTTATCATTAAATGAATCTTATATGTCAGTGAACTATTGCTATACGTTTATTTATGTACAAAACCATAAATGTTTCTTTATGAATTTTTTGTTTTATTAGTGTTAATGCATGAACCTTAATTTGTTTCTTTCAACTATTTTCTAGTAGATTGAGTACTATGAAATTGAGAGTGATGTGAGGGGGGAAGGGGAACTAAGAGCCTCCAACTTCACATGGTTGGACCTCTTAAGTAGAGAATAAATTAGGATTATAATAATATTGGAGCAAACATCCATGGATCCAATAGATCAACAACAAAGTCAATGCTCACTTCATTGATGCTCCATTAAATCCAGGCAGGATTGATCCAATATGAGACTACTCCAATAAGTTATTCTTACAATCAAGAGGAGCTCATTAAGCTATTCATGAACTCAAACCTTTTTAATTATCATTTAGTCATCAAAATGTTAATTACTTTTATTTTTTATTTTTTTATTCATTAAGCGTTGGTTGAATCAATAGAATAAGTGCTGGAGGAGATTGTGGTAGGAATATTTGGAATTGATTATTTTATACAAACTCCTCTTATATATTCCCCTAAAACCTATCCTTCAAAGTAGTAGAAGAGGCACAAGGAATATTCATATCTCCTTTGTTTTACTCTTCTTGAAAAATATCTCATTCAACCATTGTAGCATCTCCACAATCACTAATGGAGTTTGGAGATGCTAAAATGGCTAAATGCCATATTTCTTATGAAGAGAAAAATAAAGAAAATATGGAGATTATGTGTGCTTTCTCTATCATTTTTAAGGTAGGGGGTTTATGGGAAAGGCCATAAGAACTTCCACCTTCACCTGATTGATCCTGTTCAGTAGAAAATAAGCTAGGATTTGAATAATCTTGGAGGGAACCTCCTTAGATCCAAGAGAACAATAGAAAAATCAATATTGAATTCATTGTTTCTCTCAAACCAAGAAATGTTTTATCCAAAATTATACGAATCCAATAAATTATTCTCAAAATCCAAAAAAAGCTCACTAAAATATTGACCCAAACTAGAAGTCTTTTTAATAAAAATCAAGTAAATCTCACAATGTGAATGAAACCATTACCCCCACTTTCTTAAGATTATACATTATTTTCCGCATACACTTTACTTCTACAATAACAAGCAAATAAGAACCAAAGGCTGTGTTTCTTCCCAATAGAACATGAGGCAATCATGTTAATATTTTTTTTATAAAAAAACAAGGCGAACATGCCTGCTCCATAATGATATCCCTCGTCCACTTTATCCTCAATAACATCATACCATACCTTCCATGTGTGCGTAGACCTCGCTCCTCGAGGCCTAAGGGGATAGTTCCACTTTATACTCCATAACATCATGCAATGCCTTGTATCTGTGTTTGTGTGTAGACTTCGCTCCTAGAGGCCTTGGGGAATAGTTTTTGTGCTGGTGAATAATTAATCTTTCCAACAATGGTGAAGATAGTTTTTATCCAAGTGAATATGAATCTTTCATGGTGATTTTTTTTCAACTAATTAGTTTTTGGTCATTTTTAAAAATTATATATTTTCAATTAATTTTTTTTTTATTAATATATTTTAAATACAGTTTTAACATGAGGGGAGAGGCATCTAATTTATTTTTTTATGAGTCAACATTATTTAAATGTTTTGTATAGTTAATTTTTTTTAATATTTTAATTATTATTATTTTTTTTTAATTTTGGTCTACATGAACAAAATTTCAACTTTAATGACCGCCAAACATAATTAGACATCATTATATATTATTTAAATGTTTTGTATAGTTATTTAATTCTTTTTATTTTTAGATTCTTTAAATTTTTTATTTCAGCCAAAATTTTCAACTTTAATGACTTAAACATCTTTACACATCATACCCGGTCTAAGCTCAATGAACATCTCCCCTCACAAATATGTTTGAATTGATAATATTTAGTGGAACTTATCGTTTTGAATAATAACTTGTGTTTTTATTAAGGAATTCAGTATATATCTATATACATAATTTCTAAAAGTAAGATAGCTACCTAAAATATGACAGTTAATTAGTTATAATATTTTAATTTTTTAAAATCATGTTAAATTAAATTATATTAATTATGATTATATTTATTTTTCATATTTATTATATATTATATTGTAAAGTATCATTTCATTATCACATTTTTATAAATTTTATTTTTTTAATATTATATATTTTATTTATTAATAACAATATTTTTAAAGTTATAGTTTAATTACCTTTTGATTGGGTGCTATGGTGCCAACTCAAAATAAAGAGATGTTGTCACTCCCCTTCCTCCTTTAAATGTCTCACCATGGCTAGGACATATGGGAGAAAACTGTTTATGCTATAGCATGCAACACATCCATAAACCATGGTAATATGTCTAATGCAACTATGAGAATAGTTCACCCCAAACATAACGATAATTCAATGTGTCCGTTAGCACTTTCTTTAGTCACTCTTAAAAGAAAAGAAAAGTACCCCTTAGTTGTACAATAGTAACATTGCTCACATATTAGTTTTCTAGTCCCAACATTGAACTTAAGTAATTTTTGTGGTATATTTTCATATATATCTAGTATGTTTTGGTGTTTCACTTTCAAATGTTTCTTTCATAATTAACAATTAGTTTTTTCTTTATCATATTTTTCATTCATCTTTCAGAAGAAAAAAGACTCATTGTAAACATCTATCTTTCTTTAGTGAACTAGACTAGGGAAGTAAATGCAATTGGTGACTCCCATTATTTTTCTTCCTCCCTTTTCCTAAACCTTTATTTACTTACCCCTCACACCTGGTCATTCTTTCAACTTCACTTATATCTTGTTCTCTTCACTTCCTAAACACTTACCCTCCTTTGTTTATGTAGCACTTAATCATTATCATGATCCCCTTTGGTTGTGATTCTAACACCTAACACCTACCACTACATCATCACCTTGGCTCACATGACCCTCCATCCTCATCACTTGTTATCAAAGTGTCCTCTCTCTAGATCCTTAGTTGCCTAATCTTGATTAACTTTCACTTGAAATAGAGCATGAAAGCATAATGGAATTAGGTGCTAGAAAGAGGAGCCACCCTCAAAGTTGATCTTAGATAAATGCAAAAAACTATGCATTGGGAAAATAACCCTTGAATTGTCATAACATAAATCAACATAACCTAGGAAGAAGAAATAGTTTAAAGAAAATTCCTTCAATATGAAGAAATCATAGAAAATAAAGTCTTTCTATGTATAAATCCCCCTTCAACTATCCATGAAAAAATTGGAATATAGATCCCCTTCAACTCTCCATGCAAAAATTGGACCACAAAGTCAATCAATTTGTTAAGAAACTAGCCAATCTTCAATTGACAAAAACTAAAGATTAAACAAAAAAAAATTACTTCATGAAAATAAGTATGTTTGTTTTTTCACATCTGTAAATGGCTTATCATAATTAATAATACCACTCAATTTAATTGGATAGAAAATTAAATTTAAACGATCTATAAAACCATTATTTTTAGACTAGGAGATTCCTACTACGCCATAAAACTCCCATGTTGTAAACCAAATCGTAAATTTTAATTTATTTTATCTCCAACAAAGTCCAAATTCGAGCATTAGAGTCCTATTTCAAAATGATAACCATTTGATCCACAGATATAAAACTCACTTTCAATGAACAACACCCTAAATGTTAGGTTGCTTTCAATGCTAAACAATTCACAAAATTTGAAGACTCGAGATGTCCGGACAATATTTTTTGGAGTCCTCGCATCATTACTGTAAGGATCTACGGTCCAAGACATGACCGCCATGCAAAGTGCAACGAGTTGGTTGCCAAACGAGCACACGAGTTGGTAAGAGAACCGAGCGAGCAGCTTAATGAAGGTGTGCGAAGTTACATGGATAAAATGTGCATGAGAAAGGTTGAGCGATGGCTTGTTTATAGCATGGGAGCATTTAGCATAAACCAGGGGCCGACTTACATGTGATGGCAAACTTGAATGAAGGATTGTTGGCCGACCAACAATCGCGTGGCAAATGCAATGTGTAAGGGGCGTTTTGGCACGCGGTCGTCGAGTCGGCTTGGGCAGATCGACTCATCCAACTGCCCTATAAGTATAGCGAGCATAGGAGCATGAAAGGCATTTGTTCAAATGCTCTTCATTCGAACATCAAGTAAGAGGTTCAAGGAGGTGTTAGGAAGACGAGTGGAGGTGGAGGTTTATGTGCCCGCTCACGGGCAGGACTACACGTTGAATCGCACGAAGGACTTTGGTGTAGGGTGAAGGCGTGGGCGAGGAGTGCCCGTCATTCGGAAGAGGAGCGCGGGTGGAGACTTGGGTGAGTCACCCGCCTGGCGTGCAAAGTAAAACGCGGTGGTGAACGGGACTTGTGTGAGTCGCCTGCCCGCCATGCAAAGGAGTAAACGGAGGTGTCTTCGGGTGACTTGGGTGAGTCGCCCGCCTGCTGCGTGAAAGTTGTGAAGGGTGACTCGGGTAGGTCACCTGCCCGTTGAAACAAGGTTCGGTTGAGAAGTGTGGTTGGTAGCTCGTGTGAGGGCGTGCCCGCCCAGCTTGGGAAAGGAACTTTGGTTGGCACACGAAGGTGTGACAAGTTGTAAATTTGGCTAAGTATGAAACTTGGTGTTTCCCAAGTATACTTGTAAAGCTTTGTAATATTGGAAAGTTAATTAATATAATATATTCGGGCAAACTCATTGTTTAGGGAGTTGCCCCTCCTTTTACACTATGCAATTGTGTTCTTCATTTATAATTGTTGTTGATAATGAATGTGTATGGGTGTTCATTGGTATAAAGGAAACATAATAATTACTTGGTTGAGAAACACAAACTAAGTAGGACAAGTGGTTAGGCGTAGTCCATGAACATAAATATTGGTGAAAAGAAAGTGATCGGTGGTGCCGCACCTCACCAAGTACGGATGAAAGACTACCGTAGGCCTGGGGACATGACAAGTGGTATCAGAGTTGATGATCATGAAGCTGATCGGGTTGACAATGAAGTGTTGATCCTGCTGCAGTATTGTGACAGGTGGTATCAAAGCTAGTTCAAGTTTTGCAGGAAACTTGGTGAACTGAATCAAGGAGCTGATTCTACGAAGACCGAAGACTTGAAAGGGAGTTCAAGTTTTGCTGGTGACAGGTGGAATATCAGGGAGATTCAGGTGAATGGTGAAATAGGTTTAGCAGAGGTGAAGCTTAGTGCTTGGCCCAAGCTGGAAAACAAGGCATGGTAGGTTTGGAAGAATGCGAAGGGAGGCTCTTGCTTACCTTATACAGGATGAAGCAGATGAAAGAAGAGAACCCCCATATTCGAAAGGAACTTGAAGGCTTGGAAAAGAATGTTGAAGATGAACTTCTTCAACTTGGTTGGACAATGGAGCAGGATGAAGTTGCAGATTGTGCTGACAAGGGAGAGGAAGTTGTGATAGTTGAGGATGTTTCAGATGTGACAATGATGGAGGATGAACTTGAGGTTGATCAAGTTGGACCAAGATCGTGCAGTTTGCGAACATGGATGGATGAGGATACTCACATGGAGGAGCCTCATGATGATGATGTAAGTATTATTGATGCTTGTGTTTCATTTGAGCATTTGGTAGATGAATCGTATGCAGGGAAGGGAAAAATCAGTTTGTCGATGCTAGGGAGGATCTTACCATGGATGTCTACAATGAGACCTTGTATGGAGAAGCAAGGATTGTTGACTGTTGCAGGACTTGTTGGGGTTGTTTGTGACTTTATGATATAAGGTACAAGGGCCCGTGAAAAGGGAGGAACATGATGATCATTGTGGAGGATTAGGTGTTTTAGCCACATGGAGAATTGGCTAAATTCCCGGCATGACTCATGGACAGATTGGAGGAGGGAACACACTTAGGTATGATGATACTTGGGTGGACTTCTCATGTCAGAGACCAAGAGTAAGTCTTGGTGGAACCTTTAGTGGGGGAGCTATGATGGAAGGGACTCATGATGATGATGATATGGTTAGGTGACCGAGTTCACTAGACGGAAGATTGCAGACTTGGACGAGGATGACCGATTGTTGTGATGGGTCTACTTGGTTGGATTACATGGGAAACTTAGTCATGGACATCAGGTTGGAAACATGGAGCATGGCAGTCTTATGCAGGGACATTATGCAAGAGCACTTGTAGAGGTGTCACTTATAGGCATCCAATTAAGAGTGCCAAGGTAGGGATGTTGTGCAGTTGGATTTTCTAGTGTGACATGGAGATGTTTTGTTTATGAGCTGATGGAGAGGTTGTGCACTCTTGTACAACAAGGCATGCACTTGGATGGAGATGTGAGCAGACTATGGAGCATTCTTACTACATGGAGAGCTGAGGAATCTTGCAGATACCTCTGGGCTGAGACTTGTATGCTTGCTCGAGTGTTGGTTGGGCATGGCTTATGGAGCTCATGATGACATGAGGTTGCGACTTTTGGGGACTTCATATATGGTGGACTTGGAGGATCTGATGCATTGGGGAGCTGAGGTCAGAGACTTTGATGCAGGATGGGATGCATACTTTTGAGCACATATATGGGTGTGGCTTGAAAGAGTGACTTGATGTGGAGGATTGATATTGGACACTTTGGAGTGATGGAGTTATGATGATGATGATGCCTTGGTGGCAACACTTGGGCATGGGTTGAGCTGAGACTCAACCACCTTTGACACATGGGAGCTGATTGATCTATGATCACAAGCAGCACACAGAGGTGAGACAGGTGTATACTTATCCCTATAACGGACTTGAGGGATGGCACATACAGATATGATGGAGTTTTCTTCATGGACCTGGATGTGGCACATCGAGAGTCGAGTTTGATGAGAGGATCTCTTCACTTTGAGGAGATGGATGTTTTGCAAATGGATGATGATGTTGAGATAGATGTGGTTGATTTCATGTAGCACATTGATACCAAACATTGTGGATAGCATGTAGCAGATGAGATGAGGACTACTTCATGGACTTGATCATGGCTTACACTTGTATTGAGATGAATTCTTGATCGAGTTGAGGATGTGATGGGATGTTCTGAGAAACGATTGATGATGGCATGAGGATGCTCACTCTCATGGTTTGGGCATGACAGTTGGATTAGCTACCCAACTAGTTCAGACATGGGGTCTGGAAGTGTACAGAGATTTGTTAGCATTATGTTGGAGTATCATGGTAGCAGTTCACACGAGGACGACACATGATGATGTCGACATGATATGTTGTAGGAATCATGCAGCTTGGGATGGGGGGAACCAACCTTCCACATGGAAAGAAGCATGTGGAGATTGCGACAAGGTGGTTGATGATTATGGATTGAGATGATATCCGAGATATGACATACCGATGGGGTGTATACCTTGGTATGGTGATCTTGGTGACAGATGGTTGCCGGGATGAGATATTGTCAAGGACGGCAATGATTTCAAGTGGGGGAGGATGTAAGGACCTGCAGTCTGAGACACGACTGCCATGCAAAGTGTGACGAGTTGGTTAGCCAAATGAGCGCACGAGTTGGTAAGAGAACCAAGCGAGTAGCTTAATGAAGTTGTAAGAAGTTACATGGATAAAATGCACATGAGAAAGGTTGAGCGATGGCTTGTTTATAATGTGGGAGTGTTTAGCATAAACCATGGGACAACTTACATGTGATGGAAAACTTGAACGAAGGATTGTTGGCCGACCAACAATCGGATGGCAAGTGCGATGTGTAAGGGGCGTTTTGGCACATGGTGGTCGAGTCGGCTTGGGCAGCTCGACTCGCCCAATTGCCCTATAAGTATAGCGAGTGTTGGAGCTTGAAAGGCATTCATTCGAATCATCTTCATTTGAACATCAAGTAAGAGGTGCGAGGAGGTGTTAGGAAGATGAGTGAAGGCACAGGTCTATGCGCCTGCTCATGGGCAGGACTACACGGTGAATCGCATGAAGGACTTGGGTGTTGGGTGAAAGCGTGGGCGAGGAGCACCTACAGATTGGATGAGGAGCATGGGTGGAGACTCGGTGAGTCGCTCGCCCGAAGTGCAAAGTAAAACGTGGTGGTGAACCGGACTTGGGTGAGTCACCTGCCTACTGTGCGAAGGAGTAAACAAAGGTGTGTTCGGGTGACTTGCATGAGCCACCCACCCACCGTGCAAAAGTTGTGAAGGGTGACTCATGTAGGTCACTTGCCTGTTTAAACAAGGTTCAGTTGAGAAGTGCGGTTGGCAGCTCATGTGAGGGTGCGCCCGCCCAGCTTAGACAAGGAACTTTGGTTGGCACACGAAGGTGTGACAAGTTGTAAATTTGGCTACGTATGAAACTTGGTGTTTCCCAAGTATACTTTTAAATCTTTGTAATATTGGAAAGTTGATTAATATAATATATTCAGGCAGACTCATTGTTTAGGGAGTTGCCCCTCCCTTTATACTGTTCAACTATGTTCTTCATTTATAATTGTTGTTGATAATGAATGTGTATGGGTGCTCATTGGTATAAAGGAAACATAATAATTACTTGGTTGAGAAATGCAAACTATGTAGGACAAGTGGTTAGGCGTAGTCCATGAACATAAGTATTGGTGAAAAGAAAGTGTTCGATGGTGCCACGCCTCGCCAAGTACGGTTGAAAGACTACTGTAGGCCTGGGGGTGTCACAATTACAATCCCATTAAGTGTAAATGTTGAACAAATTAGAAAACTCGAAGGCCCCAAATGTTTGTAAAGGATATATTTCAGAATCCTTGCATCATTTAAGTCTGCACCAAACACATTCAAATTCTATTGGAGATTCCCTTAGGGCCCCATTTGGTTCTACATCTTTTCTTTCTTTTCTTAATCCTATTCCCTTATTCTTATTCTGTTTAGGTGGGTTTCTTCATTTAGTGTTTTCGTGTTCTTTATTTATGAATAAAGAAGGTCAACTTAGATTTAAAAATCTTCTTAACAGGGCAATATGGTGAAGGGATTTAACCCTAACAGTAAACAACCCAGCCCTATGAGGGATCATTCAATGCAATGGAAGAATGGCACATCAAATCCCCCAAAAAATTCTCGAGCACCACCTGTTAATCCATCTACAAGCCCAAGCAGTTCACTGTCAGCTAAATATCCCAAGTCCTAGCTTATCACTCTACTCCTAAAGAACCAGGTATATCTTCCCTTCTATTTTTTTTCTCAATTGATTTTAACATTGATTCTGATGGTTTATTTTTTTTTAACAATATTCATTACACTTTAATTGTTTCATTTTGCTTTGAACAATGTTCATTACCCTTTAATTATTTCAGGTGAAAGCCAATGAGGTCAATTGTTTATTGGTTACAATAAATGTATTGGGCAGCGCTGGTCCCCATTAAGACTTTTCACAAAGAGAAGATGAGACTGCATAAAATAATTAAAACTGCTCTGAAATTGTATGCCAAGGAAGGTCGTGTGCTAGTTCTAGGCTACAATGCTAAACAATTCGAGCTCTACTGTGCAAACAGTGGAACGAAAGGTAGGGTTTTACCATATGTTTAATTTGTAATCATTTACAGAGGTTTTCCTTTAACTTAGATCATTATTGTTCTCTATGTGTTCTCTATCTTCATACACTTCTTTATTTGCATACTTGTTATTAATAATGCAAAAATAATATCACTGCAATCAGAAGCTCAGTAAAACTCTAAGAAAACTATCTGGATGATTAGTTAAAGTTAAATTAGACTCTTATTGTTGTACCTAATTTATCATTTATACTGAACTTGTACATGATTAATTTGATATATATATCCATTGGGTCATTGTTGTTATCTGTAGCTGTGAAACCCTCTCAAGTTGTTGGAGTTTTAGGAACGAGGAATTTCCTGCTATGCAAGAAGCATGACAATCAACTTGAAGAAGAGGGGAAAGTTATGAACAATCTTCCTGCTCAGCAGCAACAACACCATTTGAAGGGAAACCTTTGGAAAATGTGGTGGAATAGCTTTGGTATTTCTTCTCATTAAATAAACCTCTATACCAATAGTCTTTTCCCTCGCGCAACGAGGCTGGTTATAACTTTCATGGCTATCGTCTTTACCTTTATAGAACCATGCTACAGACTTATTGGCCTATTCGTTGTTGAAGAAAATTTGAGCAAGTTATTACATGCAAGAAATTAATGTGAATTTGAATTGGAGAATGCTTTTCAATATTGTTATAATCTTCATTGATCTAAATATATGTTTTGGGATTTAGACTCATTTAGATACACGTTTTTATATTTAGAATTCATTAATAGTTATTATGCATATTCCAATGTCATGCATATTACCATTCATATTTTCTTAATCAATTCTTTTTCTTTGACAAGAATGAAGTAAAGATTGATGTTGCTAACTTGACTTTCTTACCTCTTGTAGTGTGAAACTTTGATATGTTTACTCCCTTTTTTATCTAGCCAGTTTCAATTTTTATTTTTGATTAATTAAATTATTTTTCATTTTGTTTTTCAAAATTTTCACTATTTTATATTTTTATTAGTTAAATTAATATTTTTTATATCATATTAGTTAAATTAACATTTTATATAACTATTTGATATCATTTTACAATATATTTAACTCCTAATATAGGTGAGATACATTGGTAATCTTTTAAGTTTTAAATCAAAAGCTAGTTCTTACTATATATGATTATTGTATATCCAACACAATTAACACTAATATAGATGAGATGCATTTGTAATCTTTCATGTTTTAAATTAATAGCTACTTCTTACTATAAATGATTATTGTAATCTTTTAAGTTTAAAATTAATAACAAGTTCTAATATTTTTAGTGTTAAATTAATAACTAGTTCTTACTATATACTATTATTGTATGTCAAACACAATTAAAGATTTCCTTGTGATAATGCTATAAATGGAAGAAAGACTAAGGTGTCATTTTCTTTGAAGATTTCATTGTTATTGATTCAAAACTTTTTGTGCAAATAACAATGCATTACATAAAAGACAAAATAAAAGTGCATGAGAAACATTCATCTAGAAAACAACAAATTAAGTAGGCAATAAGATTACTATTAGTAGCATGAATATGCACTTCCATGTTTCTATTTTAAACAATATTAGAATACATGTTTACATCATTAAATGTGTTTCATCATATATGAGATATGATATTATGCTTACAAGTCAGCAATGTCTTATTCTATTAGCCTTATTAGCTTGGTCTTATTACATATTAATTGAAATTCAATTCAATACTATATAAACCTAAACAACATGGTTTAGTTTCCATTAAAAGTTTTGTTACAAAATTTGTTCCTATTTAATAGGTGACAGATTCTTATAAAATTGCCCCACCAAAACCATAATTCTTAACAAAAACTCATTAATGATGATGTTTGAGCACTATCTGTAATACTTATTAGGTACTCATCTATACTCTACTTCAATATTTTCAATTAGAAAGTGCATTCAACAATAACATTGATTATAATGAAAAAATTAGTATATGAATGAGTGATGTTATAAACTTATTTGGGAACCAAGGATAATTTTAGGGGCGAATGTTCGCCCTTTGGCGAAATTAAGGGGTTTTAAATTTTTAGTGGGCGAATATTTTGTATCATAGTACATTTTTACAAATCACCTCAAATAGCCCACCTTATTTTAAGGGAGAGGGTAAAAAAGGTAAATTTAGCCCTTGAAATTAGAACTTACAACCTTCCATTCGCCCATTTTCAAGAATAGGTTTTATTTAAGTGAATCCATTCGCCCATTTTCAAGAATAGGTTTTATTTAAGTGAATCCTATGGGCCAAATACCATATTTATAAAAGAGGTATGGTAAATTAATAAAAATATAAATAAATGAGAGGTATGGTAAATAAATAAAACATTTTTTATATTTACTCCATGAGTCACGTTATATACATGTAAGGGTGTAAACAAATAAAAATATAAGTAAAGTGGAGGTATGGTAAATAAATAAAAATATAAATAAACTAGACATATTGTAAATAAATAAAACCTCTTTTTATATTTAGTCCATAACCCTCGTTCTATTTATGAAGGCTCAAGAAAGAGGTTTTATTTAAGTGAATCCTATGGGCCAAATACCATATTTGTAAAAGAGGTATGGTAAATTAATAAAAATATAAATAAATGAGAGGTATGGTAAACAAATAAAACATTTTTTTATATTTACTCCATAAGTCACCTTATATTTAGGAACACTCAAAAAATGGGTTATATTTAGGTGAAACCTATGGCCAAAATACTATGGGACAAATACCATGGACTAGATTGTTATTAATACCATGTAAAAAACCATTATTAACCCTAATATTAGAATTAATAAAAATAAAAATGGCACATGGTATTGACCCATGGTATTCACCAAAATGGCACATGGTATTGACCCATGGTATTCACCAAAATGGCACATGGTATTGACCCATGGTATTCACCTGGAATGTAGCCTATTTAAATGGGGGAATTAAACCAGCATGTAGCCTATGCTAAGATTCACTAGGACTTTACAAAGTTTTATTATTTAGTGAAAGGCTCGCCAAGGTCTTACAAGATTTTATAATTGAGTAAAATATTCGCCATGCCTGGTGAGAGATTCGCCAAAAAATTATATATACATATTATATTATTGATAAAATCGCCTTCCATTTTTCCTATATGCCATGGAGATTCGCCCATTTATTATATTTAAAAATTTAGGGGGGGTTCTTAAAATTTTCCCTGTTGGGAACTGCAACCCCAAACATATATGTCCATAAATCAAGGGCTTCTAAGTCCCCAAAAGTGTTGTTTCATACCCTAAATGAGCAAGTTCATCTGATTACATCATCTCCCAGAAGTTCTCCATGAAAAACTACTCAGAACTGGTCAAAGCAGGACCATACAGACTGCCCAGTGCTAAAGGTGTGATGCATCTCACCTGCCACTTGCAAAAAGTGCGATGCATAATAGAAAACCCTTCTATAGGGTGCGATGAGCGAGAGAAGACAAATGGCACAAGCAGTTTGCTAGGTGGAAACCTAGAGAATCTTCTAGAAACTGCTCATTTGACATTTGCCTCTCTTAGTTCGCCCAGGGATGAGTAAGGGATCTAAAATATCCTTGTGGAACCAAGAACTATCAGTGAAATGACACTAATCAAAATCCCAGAAGCTGACTCACTCTTCTGTAAACATCTATATATGGATCCCTCATCCAAGAGATCCAAAGGCTGGAATTTTGTAATTTGCAAGGAAGTGTTGTTGGTTTCTCTTTGAAGACATTTTTGGGTGATCTTGCTTTGTATGAGGTGAAGAGGGCTTTCATGCTAGGAGGATGGCACTGGGTCAGACCAAGTGGTTGTAATTCTCTCTTCTACTACTTTTACTAACAAAGCTATTTGAGTTTTCCTCCATATTCTTGTGTATCTCTGAATATTGTGTTGATATATGCATTTGTATGGTCAATATATATCTAATCCTATATTGTTTACAATGATAGATCTCTATGCTTTGATGGTATTATGCTGTTGTGAATCTACAGGTGCTCTTTGAAGCAAGACAAGTAACGAAGTAGTGGCGAGATTCCGTCAAAGGAGAAAAGAAACAAGCAAGGGGCCAAGTGGAAGACTGAGGTTGGTACTCTCTGCTTCTTTCTCATCTCTCTCTCGTAAAGGAAAAACAAGTGACTTTAATCTGTTTGTTTCTAAGATAGCTACTTGTCTTAGTGGGACTAGCAACTCTGAAAAGCACTAGATTTCCCGATAACAAAATGGCGACTCCACTGGGGAGCGATTAGTTTGATTGCTTGTCTCTATTTGTTTGATTCATAAACCACAGACGGAGCCTAAAGTCAAGCCAACTAGCCTTCGAACTGCATTTGCTATGCAAGTGCAAAGTAGATCAACGATGCTTCAGTCAATCTCCGGGTTTGTTTATGAACTGAACAATTGACTTGCAAACATCCTAAGTGCCCTAGAGGTAGCTTGAGTAACCTCATTAGATCATCCCTATACTTTGTAGTTTCTGACTATCATTTGCTCGGCCTAAATCCCTGAACTAAACTACAAACTGTGACAAAAAACCAAGTTAAAGTCTCGTTCCTAGACCATTGCACCCTCTCCTTTAGGTAGACTAGATGCATCGTACCTCCCGTACGCAGTTGGTTAGATGCATCCCTATTTCCCTATGTTACAGGTGCGATGATCAGGTAAGACTGTTTCTGCCTCCAGATTTTGGTTTTTTCTTCACTGTCTTCAGTTTTATTCAGGAGTTTTGCTGTCTATAATCAGTAGACCATTGTAGAAACCCCCTTCCTTTGCATCATTCAACCTCCATTGTACAAATATTTGTAAATGTTTTTATGTATTTTTTGCCATTCACAGTTCTCATTTACAAAATAGTAGCTTAATCGAACTGTCGTCTTTTGATTTGAAAGTGTCACAAGTGTCGTTTTCAGTCAAAGAAAAGAATACTTCTTTTTTTGATAGTCGATTACATTATTACCCTTGTATTTGATTTGAATTTATAAGTATTTCAAGTGTCGAAAGAAGTTTTCAATTCAAAATCGCAAAGCATCGTCTTGCCTTCCTGTCGTTTTTTGAAAAGAAAATCGTTAGTACTATCGCTTTGAAAGAAGAGATAATTCATATTTATATTTAGCATTCTTTTTGTCATTCAGACATTAAGAAAGTGGAAAACAAATACATGCACGTGCATTTGCATTTAGACTGCTTGTTGATTTTCATTTAGGACAATGCATCTAGTGTGTGCCCTCTGCTCTATGTTGAAAGGATTTCTTTTCTCTTTCCTTAGTAGCTAGGATTTTCATTACAAAAAGAAGAGTAAATGATTGTTTATCATCTTAGATTGCATATTTAGGAATTGTATATCTACATCATGCGGTGAACCTTAAAGGAAAACTTCTTAAGAAAGATCAACTGTAAAATAAATTCAATGAACATAAAAACACTTTGGAACCTAATGCACAACATCTAGAAGTCTAGGCTAGAGACGTATTCCAGCGTCGTAAAGCTTGGTAACTGTCGCTTTCATTGTAGGTTGGGTGATTCCTCCTCTTTGACACGACAAGTGCCAGTACGGACTTGTGCTCCCATGTACTATTGAGTATATATTAGGAGACCACAATAGGCTATATCCTTTTTCCTTAGCAAGCCGTGTCTGCCACCCTATTGATTGTAATGCACTGAACACATCATTTGGGAAGATTGACTGCCGTACCATAAAAGGTATTCTGTAGTTTTGCAATTGGTTTGGTAATCCCTCTGTCTAGATTCCAAAAGTAGTTTCTTTCATTCCTTTTTAGACTCCTTAAAGGAAAAGGTCCATCTAAGCACTTGTCACTTCAGGCTCATTAAAAATCGAAGGCAACTAGAGTCATATTTAGCTTTTTCTCGACTCTTAAAAAGTGGAAAATCAAGTTGTGTCAAAGCCTCTAAAATTTATTTTAAACGGAATAACATCACCGTTCCCTTCTTGATCTTGGGCTGAGAAAATGGAGTCCACCAACCAAGGATTTCCCCTTAGGGGAAATCCCAATCCTTTCTCCTCTTGGGGAGCTGTTGGTGCGCCTCATATGGCCACATTGTCCCTCCCTAGATTGACAATTGGCCTGCCGGTATGGATTTTCTCGACCTCTATCGTTCAAAACACCATGATTCCTGAGCAATCAAATCAGCAACTAGATGATACTAGAGTCACCCCCCAACCTTCTACTCCATTTGTTTCTCCCTCTCCTTCTTCCTCTTTGCCTAGTGAAACTGGTAAAACTAAAAACCAAGTAACTGAGAAGAAGAAGAAAGGGAAGGAGAAGAAGAAGAAGGAGCCAACGGTGAAAAGGGGCAACCGTGCATCATCTGGCAAAAATCCACACACTGCACCATCCAAACCTAAATCTCCATGTGTCATCTACAAAGGGGACCATTATCATCGAGATTGTCCTTGCATCTCACGGATCTTAAGGGACTGGTCTCCCCACTTGCACAATCTGGTGTCGTCAACCTCTGACAATCATGTTCAGAGTACACCATCAACTAGTGAAAATGAAGTCACCGGGAAAAAAGGAAAATCTAAATTTCCTTGCATACTGTGTGAAGGAGATCATGCCCTCCACCGTTGTCCCTTCCTGGATGAAGCTAAAAGAGTCTTGGATAACCATCCTGCATCACCGCAGTGACTTCGTCTTGGATACAAGAAACTATTGCTGAGTCCATTGCTGGTTGAAAATCTGACTGACACACCTTTTTTGTCAGTTGAAGCACCTATCATTGAATATGAACCCTCTGCATCCACATCGGACCAAACTCAACAGGTCGAGATGGCAGTCAACCCCATCTTGTCTTCAGAGGATTTACCATCGGATGATACAGTCACCAAAGAGAATGAGAATGACACCGTTCAAATTCTTTTCATAAATACAGACTCCGATGAACATGGGGGCAATCTACCCATTCCTTTATTGCAGGAAGGAAGTTCATCAGAGATGTATCCTACCATTTATTCGGTCCCACCTCCAAGCAACCTAGTTGTCTCCTTTGATTGGAATCTACTAGGTAGACCCTGTTCAGCATCTAATGTACAATTTCGAATCATAGTGCAAACTTACAGAATGGTCATGGTTGGTACCATCATAGATGAAGGGGCTTCTGTGAGTATCCTTTCCTCAACTACTTGGAAAGCGCTTGGTTCGCCATCGCTTCTGCCTGAGATGCGACATCTGACAGGCTTCGACAAAGGAACCAGTCGACTGTTAGGGATCCTTCCAGATTTGCCTATAACTTTGAGAAGGAAAACCGTTTATTTGAACGTAATGGTAGTCTAAGGACATTTAGATCACAATCTACTCCTTGGACGTGACTACGTTTATAGCATGGGAGCCATTGTCTCCTCACTCTTTCAAGTAATGTGTTTTCCACATGAAGGCAGAGTGGTCTAGCTTGTAGACCAGCTTTCATTCCCCGGTTCACACATAGCTAATAGTCAAATGCCATCCCTGACAGGTATTTTTGCGCAAGGAATGTCTCATCAATCTCTAGTCCATCCACCTGATGAGCACGAGTGATTCGATGGTTGTGACTGAAACCCAGGGGGCATGCACCCTGGTTTGCTTCGGCAGAAAAAATTCAGGTATAGGGTAGGTTTCCGCAAAGGATATATGACTAGTCTGACACACCCATCCATTTAGGAAAATGGGATTAGATAGGAATAAGATACCTCTGTTAGAAGGTAGGCCTTTCCCAATAGAACAAATGTTTTGTCTACAAATTGAAGGGTAACCTGGAAAAGGTAGGCCTTTCTCGATAGAGCAAATGTTTTGTCTACAAATTGAAGGGTAACCTAGGAAACTCTACTTCGCTATACCTGGGGGCATGCAAACCCTTTTTCATGAAAGTGAAAAGCGACCATTTATTTTCAAGGTTTGTAGATTCTCAACCCTTTAAACTTGTAGGATTGGTCGTTCCTAGCTTACATAATAAAAGGAGTCGGAGCATAATTTCAAATGGTGCAAGCTCCCTAGAAAATGAACCTATTGATGAGACATCCTTATTATACAACTGGCACGAGCAGTTTTACACGAATTTCAAGCTCATTAAAAAATAAACCTAGCAATGAGCATATGTTCCACCAAGCTTAAGCTCATTAAAAAATGAACCCACCACCGGTAAATAACCATTGAGATCGAATTATTATCAGCTTTTGAGCCTTATTCGTGTTCTTACCATCACCTCCACTCTTTTTTAGACGATCATACACCTCCATTTGATTTTTACCCCTTTTGAGGAACAACTGCAATGAGTGATCCTATTAGCCACCTTCTTTACACTGCCATGATTGAAAATTTCCAAACATTACTTGGATCCCACATCTAAGACTTTGCGTGGTGTTTGAAATCAACTCATGTATTCACACCATGTGAATTGTACTGCAGTACCTTGAGGGTCATCATCTTCATCGGTGATTCCTCTCGCGCCTGTTAACAGCTTACATCATTGGCTGGTAATCAGGTGATGTCTTTCCATGTTCGACATCAGAACATCTATTCACATGGATCGACTTATACTTCGGGCGAAGATTGAATGAGTTTTGAAGACCTCGGATCTAGTTTCATCCATCCGGGTTGCGATATATTCAGGAGAATAAAGACATCAAATGTACATCATTGTTGCATAGATAATCATCCAAACCAAGGGATGATGGCTCTACCAGAATCATCAGTCTGCACACAGACGGTTGTCTATCCTATGTACATGAAAATGAATTTACCAAAGTTGAGCATGGGAATTCCTGCCTCAGCTAGATCATGAAAAATATTATGTAGATAATGTATTGTATTGTATCTTATTACAGGTCACCTCCCAGTTCGAAAAACCTCGAATCCTCATTATAAAGCATTTCACCCGACATCAAAAGGATTTACGACCTCATGGTTTAGGGGGCAACTGTTATAGACATATTTGGGTACTACAACCCCAATCATACATGTCCACAAACCATGGGCTTCTAAGTCCCCAAAAGTGTTGTTTCATATCCTAAAGGAGCAAGGTCAGCTGATTACATCATCTCCTAGAAGTTCTCCATGAAAAACTACTTAGAATTGGTCAAAGCAGGACCATACAGACTGCCCAGTGCTAAAGGTGCGATGCATCTCACCTGCCACATGTAAAAAGTACGATGCATACTAGAAAGCCCTTCTATAGGGTGCGATGAGCGAGAGCAGACAAATGGAACAAGCAGTTTGCTAGGTGGAAACCTAGAGAATCTTCTAGAAACTGCTCATTTGACACTTGCCTCTGTAAGTTCACCCAGGGATGAGTAAGGGATCTAAAATATCCATGTGGAACCAAGAACTATCAGTGAAATGACACTAATCAAAATCCTAGAAGCTGAATCACTCTCCTGTAAACATCTATATATGGACTCCTCATCCAAGAGATCCAAAGGCTGGAATTTTGTAATTTGCAAGGAAGTGTTGTTGGTTTCTCTTTGAAGACATTGTTGGGTGATCTTGTTTTGCATGAGGTGAAGAGGGATTTCATGCTGGGAGGATGGCGCTGGGTCAGACCAAGTGGTTGTACTTCTCTCTTCTACTACTTTTACTAATAAAGCTATTTGAGTTTTCCTCCATATTCTTGTGTATCTCTGAATATTTTGTTGATATATGCATTTGTATGGTCAATATATATCTGATCCTATATTGTTTACAGTGATATATCTCAATTCTTTGATGGTATTATGCTGCCGTGAATCTATAGGTGCTCTTTGAAGCAGGACAGGTAAGGAAGCAGTGGCGAGATTCTATCAAAGGAGAAAGGAAACAAGAAAGGAGCCAAGTGGAAGACTGAGGTTGGTACTCTCTGCTACTTTCTCATCTCTCTCTCATAAAGGAAAAAAAAGTGACTTTAATCTGTTTGTTTCTAAGATAGCTACCCATCTTCGTGGGACTAGCATCTCTGAATAGACACTAGATTTCCCGATAACAAGTGATCATTTCTTAAAGATCATTAACACACTCAAGACCAATATTAAGATTGCACAGGAACATATAAGAACCATGTTCATCGTCATCTAATCAATGGGCCTTTCAAGGTGGAAGATATGGTTTTTTTGCAGCTTCAACCTTGTAGACAATCTTCACTGAAGATCAGTGGAACGAAAAAGCTTAAACCCTAATTTTATGTTCCTTTCAAGGTGATTAAGAGAAGTTGTGAAGTAGTGTTTGAGTTGGAGTTGCCTTCTACAAGGGAGATTCAGAATGTATTTCATGCATCATGGTTCTAGAAAGCTCTTGGGTAACATGTGTGTCCTTGAACAAAATTACCTCCCGTGGATGAAGAAGGTAAATTGATACTTATTCCAGAGACCATTACACAGGTGAGGGTGAAACGATTGAGAAATAAAGTAATCTCGAAATATCTCATCAAATGGAAAAAATTTCCCTTCGAGGATGCAACATGGGAAGTGGAGGAGATGCTTAAGCATCCTAATATACAAATTATTGACTACAAACAATATTTGGGTGGGGAGGAATGTAATTTCCCCAACTCAAACCAATAAAAATAATGGTGAATCAATCATCATTTCGTTGGCTTACCCAAGTGGAAAATCACACAAAAACACATTTTATTAGGTTCCATGCATGAGGACTAATGCACATGGATAAGACTGAGTGTGATTGGGAGTTATTTGGAGCACATGCATAAGTGAGCTAAAGATCTCGGAGTTATTTGGATCACATGCATAAGTGAACTAAAGACCACTAAGATGCATGCACTAATTTAAGAATGAGTTAGCACTTTTCTTGGAATTAACCACAACACATGCATGCATATGGAGTTAAATTAGCATGTGGGCGAGTTAACTAGGTGCATGGTTTTTTCTCTCCCACTTGACGTAAAAGTATCTCCACTAGACGAACATTCTTCTTCTCTCCACTTCTACTTCAATTGAACTAATGTATACTTCCTTTCTCCATGTGCATGGCCATCTCATCATAGTTCACAATTAGTTAACTGAAATGCATGGAAATTGACGAGATTCTTGCATGAATAATTGATAAAAGAAGGTCACTTTTATAGTTGAGGAGATACAAATTGTGATTTTATATTTTATATTACTATAATTTTGGCCTTAAGGTCTATAACCTTCACTATTTCGTTTTTCACATAGACATATCGGCTCCCCCTACTCGGAAGTGTTTGTTTCGATGGGCTCCCTCTACTGAGAAGGAGAAGGGTCTGTTTTGATGGAAGAGCTATGATATCTGACACACTAGCATATCATATTTTTTGGGATTCACTCATTCATTAAGCTTGGAGGTAAATCTAGAGATAAAATTTAGAGGAAAAAATTAGATTTATGTTCATTTTTGCATGTAATTTTCATAGTTGTTATTCCTAGTTTTTTTATGCATATAAAATTTCGGATTCTCTTATGCCATGATTTTAAAAATATTTTTGTTTCATGGTATCTCTATTCAAGGATATCTTGGTTGTCTTTAGCACACATAAGAGATTTTGGAGCTCTAGAATTAGAAAATACCAAATCCAAAATAGTAGAAGCTTCATAACCATACAAGGCTTCAAAAGGAGTCATGCAGATGCTCATGTGATATGTAGTTTTTTAACAACATTCTACAAAATGTAACCATTTTATCCATGATTTTTGTTTCCCTGACACATAGTTCCTCAAGCAGCCCTCAAGCCATTTATTAACAATTTATATTTTACCATCAGTTGAGGTTGATAAATAGTTCTATGATCAAGTTTTGTTCCTACCAACTTTATCATTTCCTGCCAAAAGGTGCTAATGAATACATGATCTCTCGCACCTACAATCCTCTTAGACACGCCATTAATTTTGAATACGTGTTCAAAAAATAGACCAAAAAATTGTGGAGATTTACATTCAAATTGCAGCATAATAAAATGAACATATTTCATATTTAATATGCCTCACCATTGCAACAAAAATGCAATCCTCACCATTTACGTGTGGTGGTTCTAGAGTAAAATACATCAATATTTGTTCCCACTTTCGGTTGGGAATAAGAAGTGGCTCTAGTAGCCCTACAAGGAAGGAAAATTCAACATTGTTTAGTTGCCATTCTAGGCATTCCCTCACATGATTGAGAACATCATCCTTCATACCCTTCCATGAGAACCTTTCATGAACATACCTATGTGTGTTCAAATAACTAGGGTGACCAACAAGCTCATTGTTATGAAAAATAATTAGAATTTTCTCCTTGAACTTACTTCGAGTACTAGACAAATTCTAATCTTGTAATATATGGTCTCGTTCATCACTTTATATCTTCCATAATCAATTTTACCTAATAAAATATCATAAGAATGCTAATTTGTTACACATTTTACTAGTATGTGATCTTTATAAAAGGTTGAAATTTTTGAAAGTGAACAAAAGGAAGGATTTCTAGATAATTCATCAACAACATTATTCTTGCCCTTGATGAATTCAATGTAAAACTCATACCCTTGTGACTTACTTACCCATCATTTGTCTCTCATTCAACCATTTTTTCTCCATGAAATACTTGAGGTTTTTTTTTTATGAGTCCTCATAGTAAATTTGTTGCCCACAAGATACTGACGAAACTTTTCAAGTGCATGCATGATGGCCAACATATCCTTATCATATGTGGAGAATCTACTTTCAACCTAATTCAATTCTCAACTTTCATAAACAATGAGAGACTTGTCTTACATCAAAATAACCCCAATACTAGTACCTTAAGCATCACACTCAAGCACAAAACGTTTAGAGAAATTTAGTAAAGCCAAAACACGTACTTGTTACCTTTTTAAGATGATCCATAATTCCTTGATTGTAATCCATCTAAACAAAAGAATCCTTCTTGGTCAAATTTGTTAGAAGAGTGATTAATGAAGAAAATCCCTTCACAAATTGTATATAATATGTGCATTGACCAACGAACCTCTCTAATTGTGACACATTCTTAGGTGGAGGCTAGTCAAGTATAGCTTGAATCTTCTCCGGATGTGACTTCACACAACCTCCCCTAGTGATATATCCCAAAGATGATAGCTCACTCGTGTTGAACTCACACTTATAGGATTTTGGAGATAGTGCCTTTTTCAAAAGGGGAATTAGTTGCTAATATACTTAACACTTCATTCATTAAGGTGTCGAAGTTGTTCTTCTCGTGATTTTTTATATACTAATATGTCATAAAAAAACAAAAACAAATATATGAAAATGTATGTTACACATGGTTCATGAAACATTCAAAAGTAGTTGGAGTATTTGATAACCCAAAGAGTATCACCAAATACTCAAAATGTTGAAAGTGACACCTAGAATTTGTTTTGTGCACATCCTTCTCTCGAATTCTAAAATGATGATATCCTAAAAAAATATCTATTTTGGAGAAATAGACTACTCCATGTAGCTCATCCATCAAATCATAAATACACACAATAGGGTACTTGTTCTTGATGGTCTTATTATTTAGTGCACCATAATCAATGCACATCCTCAAAGTGCCATCCTTCTTTACGTGGAAAACAAAAGGAGAAAGACTAGAGCTAGGTTGTATATGTCTTGTACCCAACAAATCCCGAATAATACTCTTTGTATTGTCCTTTAATCATTCAGAATGGTGTGTATGGATTTGTAACTGCTAGCTTTCTATCCACAAGCTCAATAATATGCTTAAAACCACAATCTAGAGGTAGGCCATGCTGTAGATCTAAAAACACCCTACTATACTTGTCCAACAAGACTTGTATGTCTAGGTGATATCAACATTGTTGTGTATATCTAGGCCTTTCTAAAATGAAAAACTACATTGTCCACTGAGGCTCATAATGTCAAAAAACACTCTCCATTATCTTAGTTTTAATGAATCTAGGAGTATATGGAGTTAAGTACTGTAATACCACCTTCCTAGCAGTTGTTGTGAAACCCAACTGCATAGTTTCAAAGTTCGTAATAAATGGACTTATAAAATGAAACTGTTGAAAACTCGATACCACATTGATATCCTCAATGTCAACAACATATAAGTCATTGGTAATGATGTAATTACCTAAAGTTATACTTAACTATGGAACATGATGAACACAATGCAATAATGATGAACCACTTCTTATTTCCTACCAAAAGTTGGAAAAAATATTGATGTATTCTACCAGAGGAGCGCCAAAGGTAAATGATGAAGAATATATTTTTGTTGCAGTGGTGAGACATACTAAATATGAAATGTGCTCATTTCCAAGGAAAATTTTAAGGATGGAAGTTTATCTTGAAGTTTAGAAACCTTGGTGGATATTCTTATTATTTCCTAATATGCAAATTGAAAAATGTTTAACAAAATGTTTGTAAAAATATTTATAATTATAATTATTTTATATTAGTCTATATAAATTTTTGGCAATTTTTAAGGTAAAATAATTTTATACTATAAAATGTGGGCAAATCATTTTTAGAAGAAATGGAAATTGGCAAATCTTTTTTTTGGAAAAACATGGAAAACTATCCAACCTACGAATATTATCCCCTAAAATTTTTCCTCCTCATTTCACACTACCTCCTTTTGAATGTAAATATCCACAAGTTGTTGGTTTATTTTTTGAACACATATTCAAACTTAATGGTGTGTCTAACACAATTGTAAGTGACACGGATCACATATTCATTAGCGCCTTTAAGCAATAATTGATAAAGTTGTAAGGAACAAAACTTGATCATAACACTAGTTATCAACCTCAACAAATGGCCACATAGAAATTGTTAATAAATGGCTGAAGGCCTACTTGAGGAACTATGTGTTAGGACAAAAAAAAGCATAGGTAATATGGTTACATTTTGTAGAAATTTGTTACAAAACTACATATCACATGACAATCTACATTAATCCTTTCAAAGCCTTGTATGGTTATCAAGCTTCTACTTTTGTGGATTTGGTATTTTCAAATTATAGAGCTCCAAAAAATCTTAAGCGGGCTAAAGAGAACCAATATATTTAAAATATACTCAAGAAGAATATTCAGATTGCACATGAAAACATAAGAGTTCTGTTGATCACCATCTAATCAAGAGGTTTTTCAAGGTGGGACACATGATTTTTTTCATCTTCAACATTATACACAAGCTTCATTGAAGATCAGTGGAATGGAAAATATTAAACCCCAATTTTATAGGCCTTTCAAGGTGATTAAGGGAAGTGGTGAAGTAGTGTATGTGTTGGAGTTCCCTTCTACAAGCGAGATTCACACTATATTTCATGTATCGTGCTTCTAAAAATATCTTGGGTAGCATATGACTCTTTCAACAAAATTACCTCCCATTGATGAAGAAGGTAAATTGATACTTATTTAGGAGAGAATTCTACAGGTCAAGGAGAAATGATTGAGAAATAAGGTAATCTCAGAATATCTAATCGAATAGAAAAAAATTCCCTTGGAAGATGCAACATGGGAAGGGAAGGAGATTCTTAAGCATCCTAATCTACAAATTTTTTAGTACAAGAATTCTTTCAGTGGGGAGGACTATAATTTCCCCAACTCACACGAGTAAAACTAATAGAAAATCAATCTTAATTTCCTTGACTTACCCAAGTGGAAAAGGACAGAAAGAAACATTGGGTTTGGTTTCATGCACAAGGATTAATGCACATGGATAACATTTAGTGTGATTTGGAGTTATTTGGAGGACATGCATGAGATAGCTAAAGACCACTCACATGCATGCACTAATTTAGGAATGAGTTAGCACTTTTCTTGGAGTTAGCCATAACACATGCCTGCTTAGGGAGATAACTTAGGGTGTGGGCGAGTTAACTAGGTGCATGTTTTCTTCTCTCCCACTAGACATAAGATTATCTCCACTAGACTAAACACACGATTCTTCTCTCCACTTCTACTTCAATTGAACTCAAGTATACTTCCTTTAGCCATGTGCATGGCCATATCATCATAGTTCACCATTACTTAACTGAAATGCATGGAAGTTAAAGAGAATATTGCATGCATTATTTATAAAAGAAGGTCACTTCTATAGTTGAGGAGATATACATTGTGATTTTATATTCTATATTGCTGTAATTTTGGGCTTAGGTTCTCATAACCTTGAGTATCCCTTATTTTAGAGACACATATGGTCTCTCCCTTAAGGTTGTGTTTCGATGGAAGAGCTATGTTTTTTGAGACCCTAGCACAACATATTTTTGGGATGCACTCATTCATTAATATTGAAGGTCAATATAGACATAAAAATTAGAGGAAATTTCAGATTTATGTTCATTTTAGCAAGTAATTTTCATAATTGTAATTCCTAGCTTTTTCATGCAAATAAAATTTTAGATTCTATTGTGCCCTCATTTTAAAAATATTGTTGTTTCTTAGTGTCTCTATTCAAGGATATTACGTCACCCCAAAAGATGGTTATCTTTAAGAAATGATCACTCATTCATATAATAAATTCTTCATTATAATCATTGTTATTGTTGAATGCACTCTCTAATTGAAAATATTGAAGTACAGTATGGATGAGTAGTAATTAAGTATCATACATAGTGCTCAAACACCATCATTAATGAGTTTTTGTTGAGGATTATAGTTTTGGTGGGGCAATTTTATAAGAATCTATTACCCATTAAATAGGAACAAATTTTGTAACAAAATTTTTAGGGGCAAATAAACCACGTTGTTTAGGTTTATATAGTGTTAAATTGAATTTAACTTAATATGTAATAAGGTGAATCTAATAAGGCTAATAGAATAAGGCATTGCTGACTTGTAAGAATACTACCATATCTTATATATGATGAAACACATTTAATGATGTAAACATGTATAGTAAAAATGTATTCTAATATTGTTTAAAATAGAAACATGGAAGCACATATTCATGCTACTAATAGTTATCTTATTGCCTACTTAATTTGTTGTTTTCTAGATGAATTTTTCTCATCCACTTTTCTGTTGTCTTTTATGTAATGCATCATTATTTGCACAAAAAGTTTTGAATCAATAAGAATCAAATCCTCAAAGGAAATGAAACCTTCGTCTTTCTTCCATTTATAGCATTTTCAAATGAAATCTTTAATTGTGTTTGATATACAATAATCATATATAGTAAGAACTAGTTACTAACTTAAAATTAAAAGATTACAAATGCATGTGAGTTGTGCTAATTATGCTTGATATACAATAATCATATACAGTAAGAACTAATTTTTAAACTAAAACTTAAAGGGTTACAAGTGTATCTCAACTATATTTGGTGTTAAATATATTTTAAAACCATATCAAATAATTATATAAAATATTAATTTAACTACTAAAAATATAAAACAATGAAAATTTTGGAAAAGAAATGAAAGTTAATTCAATTAATCAAAAATAAAAATTGAAACTAGTAAATAAAAAAGAGCCTAAACCTATCAAAGTTTCACATTGCAAAAGGTAAGAAAGTCAAGTTAACAACATAAATATTTACTCCATTCTTGTCAAAGAAAAGGAATTTATGTAAGGAAATATGAACCACAACAAACATGCTATTGGAATTTGTAGAACAACTATTAATGAATTCTAAATATAAAAATTGTATTCAGATAATTCTAAATCATAAAACTTATATTTAGATCCATAAAGATTGTAACAATAAATGGTTAATTCCATATTCAAAACATTCAAAAATTCACATTAATGTCTTCCATGAAATAACATGCTCAAATGTTCTTCAGCAATGAATAGGACAATAAATTTTCAACATGGATTTATAAAAGTAGAGATAATAGCCATGAAAGTTATAACCAACCTCGTTGCATGAGGCAAAAGACTATTTGTATAGAGGTTCATTCAATGAGAAAAAATAAGAGAGTTGTTCGACCAATTTATCCAAAGGTTTCCCTTCAAATGATGTTGTTTCTAGTGGGGAATATTTTTCATAACTTTCTCCTTTTCTTCAGCCTTTCTATAATGTTTCTTTTACAATCGGAAATTCCTCATTCCTATAACTCCAACAACTTGAGAGGGTTTCATAGCTAAAAATAACAATAATGAAAAGGAACTTATATATCAAATTAATCATGAAAACTCAATATAAATGATAAATTCGGTACCATAATAATTTTCAATTTTAACTGACCTCTTAGATAGTTATCTTAGGGTTTAGTTAGTTAGGTTCTAATTGTAGCCATATTATTTTCCATGATTAATCTCTTATATATAAATGCTTTAATAGGCATGCACATAAAAAAGTATATGAACATAGAGAATACAGAGAGAATAATAACCATCTAAATTAAGGAAAACCTGTGTAGATGGTTACAAATTAAACATATGGTATAACGTTACCTTATGTTACACTGTGAACACTCTTAGCATAATACAACTCGAATTATTTAGCATTGTAGTGTAGGACTAGCATGTGACCTTCCATGGGGCATAATTTCGGAGCAGTTTCAATTATTTTATGCACAATCTCATCTTCTCTTACCAAAATTATTAATGGACCAATGCTACCCAATACATTTATTGTAACCCATAAACGATTAACCTCATTGGATTTCACCCGAAACAAATAAAGTGTAATGAACATTGTTCAAAACAATGTAAACCACCAGTGTCAATGTTAAAATCAATTGAAGAAAAAAAATAGAGGGGAAGATATACGTGGTTCTTTCGGAGTAGAGAGACAAGCTAGGACTTGGGATATTTATCCGACAACTCACGACTTAGGCTTTATATGGATTAACAGATGGTGCTCCATAGTTATTTTTGGTATTTGATGTGCCATTCTTCGATCGCATTGAATGATCCACCATAGGGCTAGGTTATTTAGGGTTAGGTTTAAATCCCTTCACCATATTTCTGTGTTTATGATCTGATCCGTTTAGGCTAGACATTGTGATTCTATGTAAAAGAAAAGGAAAATCAAAGTAACAACAATACTGTAAGGGCCAATGATGTCTAAGGATCGAGTAAACCAACCCTACCAGCAAAATCCCAAGCTCCCAAAGGTGTACACACAATAGAAGCAACGCTTGTGAATTGTGATTTCTAGTCAGATTAGGTAATGGTCGGCCCACAAAGGTGGGCAGTGCTGTGATATTAGGGAGATGATTTTCTATGGTCTCCTTAGGAGTTTATTAAGTAGGGAGAATGAAGAATCTGTAAATGTGTTAGAAAACCTGCACAGATGAATCTAGCTAGTAAAGGTTGAACACACAACTTTGTAGAGAAAAAACGCTAAAGAAAATCGAAAGAACGAAAATAATTATGATGATTATATAGAAAATAGGTTACAATGCTCATGATATAACATCACTGGGTGAAGATCCCAACATAATGCGCCATAGTGGTGATCAATGAGAGGACTTGACACCTACAGCAAGTTCTGGAGAGAACTAGCCAATTGTGGAGTGAAAGGAGGAGCAAATCAAGTATTAAATCATGTAAAAGGATCTTGCATGTAGTGATCAATGAGAGGACTCGACACCTATAGCAAGCTCCAGAGAGAATTAGCCAGTTGAAGAGTGAAGGGAGGAGCAAATCAGGGATTAAATTATGCAGAAAGGATCTTGCACGTAGTCCCATGCATGCATGGACAGTCAAAGGCACCAATCTGGTGAAGATTCCAATGTTGAAGCCTTGCATGTGAGTGAATGCTCTAACTAAGTGTCTGCATGTGCCAGTAATGAAGGTCCTAGGTGTGTAGCACCTCCAACACACCCCTTGAACACCACTATGGGGAAAAATAGAAAATGGGCCCTAGAAACTAAAAGGTCACCCAAAATACAGTGCAACTTATACTAAAATTGAGAAAAGAGGGAAAACCTCGTGGGAAAAACACCCCCTCAAAATACAATGTAATCAAAAGAAAAGAGGAAGAAAAGATAGTTGCTAAGAAACTGTGTCCTTCACTCCAAGACGATTGCACAGAGAGTGAAACTTCTGCTTAGTGAATGTCTTGGTGAAGATGTCTGCAATCTATTATGATGACAAAACTACAAATCAATGACCCAATCATGTACTAAGTCTATGATGTAGTGCGTATGGATCTCTGTGTGTTTTGTCCATTTCCATTGTACTGGATCCCTTTAAAATTTGAGAGTACTCTGGTTGTCACACCAAATGACAGTGGGCTGGTGGAACTGGATGCCCAACTCAGTGAGGAAGTGTTGTAGCCACAGAGCCTAAATGGTGATGTTGACTACTCCTTTCTACTCGGGCTTAGTTGAAGAGAGAGCAATAGCAGCTTGCTTCTTGCTCGACCAACAGACAGGGCTAGACCATAGAGTGAGTGAATATTTGGAGGTGGACTTGCAATCATTTTTGTCACCCGCCCAATCAAAATCTATGAAGCCAAGGAGATTCAATGCAGTGGCTGCTGCATAGTGAATCCCGAAGATGATGGTGCCTTGCACATATCGGAGAATGCGCTTGGTGGCTTTCCAGTGTAGCTCATGCGGCTCTTGCATGTATCTGGAAACTGCCCCTACTGCATATGAGAGATCTAGTCTGGAGTGGGTGAGTTATAGTAAGCTCCTCACTAGCTGTCAGTAGAGAGTATTGTCAACTAATGGAGTGTCACCTTCATCCTCAAGGTGGACCCCAGACAGAAAAGAAGTTGGTGCTAGCTTGCAGTCAGTCATGTGAAATCTCTCAAGGAGATCTCATGCATACTTAGCCTGAGAGAGTTTGATGCCTGTGGCATCCTAGCTAAACTCAAGACCAAGAAAGAAGTGTAATGGACCCATGTCCATCATCAAGAACCTATCATGCAAGGTCCTCTTGACTGCAACAATGGTTGAAGTGAAGCTGCCATTGATCAGGATATCATCCACATAAAAACTAAGATAAGAAGAGAGTTATGTGTCCTGAGCATGTAAACATTTAGATCAAACTTACAGCTTTTGAAGTTTTGTGATAAGAGAAAAGAATCCATCTTCACATACCAAGCTCTCAGGACCTACTTAAGGCCGTAGAGAGACTTCTTCAGTCTGTAGACCAAAGATGAATACTGAATGAAACCATGTGGCTGCTCCATGTATATCTCCTCAGATAGGTCTCCGTGAAGAAAGGCGTTCTTCACATCCATCTGATGTACTTCCCACCCCTAGGCAACCGCAATGGCAAGTGCAAGGTGTATGGAATCCATCTTTGCTACTGGAGCAAAGGTCTCATCATAATCAATTCCATGCACTTGCTGGAAGCATTTGGCTACTAGCCTAGATTTATGTCTGGTGATTTGCCCATCTATAACATTCTTGGTCTTGTAGACCCATTTGCATCAGACAAGTTTCCTTCCTAAAGGAAGGGGGACCAGATCCTAGGTCCGGTTCTCGAGGAGGGAGTTGTACTCCTCCTCCATGGCAGACTCCCAAGAGGGATGCCCAACAGCCTCAACATAAGACTGTGGATCAGAAGACTGAACCAAATGACAATGTCGGGATGGCATTGGTTCAGTGGCAGTGAGGGCAAGTGGAGGCTCAATAAACTCTGAGCTAGTACTTTGCGGATCAGAATTATCCCCCACAAGATGATTTCTAGCATCTGGGTGGTCTTATGCATATATCTCACTCAAGCTCCTTGTTCTCTATTTTATGACAAGGGAAGTTGATTCACTGCTGGAAGCCCAATCTGGGCTTGGATGTGGATCATCATATGCATGCAACAGATTTGTATCTAAAGACTCTGTCTCTACATATACATGCTCTACCTTGGAATCTATATGCTTTGTAACTGCATCTAAGTGTACTGAGTCATCATCTCGGTCATGAGGTAGATAAAAGGTGTTTGCATGTGGCAATTGAAGTGCATGCGAGAGTATTTCCTCCAATTGGACACTTCGCTCAATGATGAGCTTGTCCGTAGAGGAGACCAGGAGTTGGTATCCCTTCACACCATCAGGGTATCCAACAAAGATTCACTCAATGCTCTGTGGATCAAAAGCTTTCCTCTTTTCATAGGGGATCCTGTCCCATGCTCGGGAGCTGAAAACACGAAAGTGGGTGACCTCCAGTTTAGTGCCGCTCCAAGCCTCAAAGGGGGTCTGATGCTTGCTAGATCTATGAGGAGATCTATTTTGGATGTATTTAGTACAATTAAGTGCTTCATCCCATAGCTTACGAGGTAGTGACTTAGCATGGAGCATGCAGGAATCCATATCTTTGAGAGATCAGTTCTTTCTCTCAGCAACTCCATTCTGCTGCAAAGTGAATGGAACTATGTGCTACAATTGTATGCTAGACTCAAGGAAAATGTTCTGAAGTTTTGTGTTAATATACTCCCCCCCATTGTCTGTATAGAGGGCTTTGATCTTTCTCTCTAACTATTTCTCAACTAGTGCTTTGAAATCTTCCAAGTGCGCAAAAACTTCAGATTTGGCCCTGAGAAGATACACCCAAGTATACCGTGAGAAAGCATTAATAAATATAAGCACATATCTTTCTTTGTTGATGGAAGGATGTGGAAAGGCTCCATGAGATCACTATGGATCAGATCTAGAGGAGAGGATGCTATGTGAGTCTTTCCAGTGCCAAACGTTTCTCTAGGATGTTTGCCAAGGACACGCCCTTCACAAACTCCTTTGGAGAAATTGATATTTGGAAAGCCTTCCACCATCTCATGCTTACTTAGCTACTACATGTACTTCTAGTTTAAGTGACCAAACCTCTCATGCCAAAGCATACTACTATCATCAACATGTGTAAGCAATAAGGAGGATTCAGATTCAATAAATTCAGAAAATGTATACAGTCTAGCTCCATTGTTTACCTCACCGTTTGAAATTTTGGAGCTACTATGTAGGTCATATATGTTCACTGTATATGGAGTAAATTCCACTCTCTTTCCAATGTGGGAATATGTGATCTAATAAACTGAAAGCAGTTTTACCGAAATTTTTGGAACATGAAGCACATCTTCAAAGCTTCCGTGTAAAGGTTCCACTCTACCTTTTCCAGTGACCTCAATAGGTGAGTCATCTCCCATGAGGATCAGAGGTCCTTTGCATGCATCCAAAGAGGAATAGACTTCCTTTGCAGTAGCCATATGATGTGATGAACCAGAATCTATAATCCATGCATCAGGGGAAGAGTTAACTGCAACTAAAGCATGAAAATTGTTACCTATCCTATGTGGTGGATCCTCAATTTTCTTCTTGATGCCCTGAGGGATGTGGTCCCCAAGGTTGTGCTTCTAAAGGATTTCTTCCATTTGGTCAATTTGTTTCTTCATGAAAGAGGATTCCAGATGAAATCCTCGGTGACAATAGGTGCATTTGTCTCCTTTCTACCCTTTCTCATTTCTGGAGCCAGAGGAGTCATTAAAGGGCTTGGTGTACCCTTCCTTCTTTGGATGGGAATGCGCTTTTCCCTTGTCTTTTGCTGTTGATTTTTCTTATTTGAATTAGATCTATGATTTTTATTATGGCTTCCATCATGCACAGCAAGTGCATGCGCTTTTGGAGGTTTGATTTTCCCCATGCCAATGAGTTTATCTTGCTCAAAAGTGAGGGACTCCATGAACTCTTTGAGAGAAGGCATAGTGTAGGATTTACCTATTGCGAGCCTTACTGAATGAAATGTAGACACAAAGATGAAGTATTCTGGTCTAAGCTTTGACATAATAGAGAGAACTTGGTGACTCTCCTCCTTGGATTTGTCAATTCCACAACCCTTGAGTTGCAACAATAGATCATTATATTTGGTGAAGAAGTCTTGAATTCTGTCATAGTTCCATGGATCCAATGAGAGCATATCCACTTCGAGCAGATTTCCTTTCATCTCATCCTAGTTCCCATAGAGTTCTTCAACCATTTTCCAAATCTCATTGGGAAAACTGTAGGCAGATAGATGAAACTACAACTTTGGGGAGATACACATGCATATGGATCCGTGGGCCTCATGCACACAGTTGAGGTACTTGGATTTCTCTATGGCTGAAGTGGGTTCCACTTCTGTAACCATGGTAATCTTGTACAACCCTTTCTGATGAAGGTATTGAGCCATTTTGTCCTTCCATTCATGATATTCGTATGGTGTTAGGATTGATGCTTTGGGAAACTCCATCATTTTGTCGATATTTGATCTCCAAGTTGTAATACCTACAAAATAAAGTATTGGTGCACCTTTTATATAGCAACCTATGGGCTCTGATACCATGTAAATGTGTTAGAAAACCTGCACAAATGAATCTAGCTAGTAAAGGTTGAACACACAGCTTTGGAGAGAAAAAACACTAAAGAAAATCAAAAGAACAAAAAGAATTACGATGATTATATAGAAAATAGTTTACAATGCTCATGACATAGCATCACTGGGTGAATATTCCAAGGTAATGCACCATAGTGGTGATCAATGAGAGGACTTGACACCTACAACAAGTTCCAAAGAGAACTAGCCAGTTGTGGAGTGAAAGGAGGAGCAAATCAGGGAGTAAATCATGTAGAAAGGATCTCGCATGTAGTGATCAATGAGAGGACTCGACACCTATAGCAAGTTCCAGAGAGAATTAGGCAGTTGTAGAGTGAAAGGAGGAGAAAATCAGGGAGTAAATTATGCAGAAAGGATCTTGCATGTAGTCCCATGCATGTATGGACAGTCAAAGGCACCAATCTGGTGAAGATTCCAATGTTGAAGCCTTGCATGTCAATGAATGATTTAACTAAGTGTTTGTGTGTGCTAGTAATGAAGGTCCTAGGTGTGTAGTACCTTCAACAGAATCAGTTTGGGCCAACAGAAATGTTAATGTCAAAATTTTATTCACTACCTACAAATTTGAATGGAGAATGGATAAATTGTTTGGAAGCATGCATGGGCATGCTTTTTTTCCTTCACCCACCTACGACCTACTCCACTAATGAGCACCTGATGGATGGAGTCAAACATCACATCGAATTTGAGTTGAATCCATAATCTACCATACAAAACCTGATCACCATGGCTGACACATAATTTTGACATTGCGATTATCGGTGGCCGAAGTCAGAAGTTTTTGTGGTTGGCATACATTCCCAAGCAATTCGTCACCTGAGTAGACTACTCCATTTGGGAGCATGCGCGCGAATGGTCTTTTGCCTTCACCCACCAGTCACTTACTCCATTAGTGATCAACCAACAGATGGAGATGAAATCACATCGAATCAAAGGTGAATCCCTCATCTTTCCATCAAATTTTTTATTTTATTATGTAATAATTAAATGTTTCTCATTTGAGTTTTATTACAAATGAATTATCTCTTTTCACTTTATCATTGTAATAAGGTCACTGTACGATATTATATGTATTAGAATGATTTACTTATAGAAGTTTGTATTATAATTTAATCTTACATTTTTTACGAAATAAATAATTGAAATTTATTTATGAATTTTGATGTTATAAATATATCAAAGTTATAATAAAATTAATTATATTATATTTTACTTTAAGGAATACATAAAATGACTTTTTATCCAATTGTGTTTTTTAACAATTTTAAGTTAAAGTTATTTAATTTGCAAATTTTAATTAATTTGTAAAGTTCAATTTTCTAAATGTTTTTTCATGGATTTATTTATGCATTCCAAAAACTCATTTTAAACAATCAAGAATCACAATCGTGCAAATAATTTGTAGAGATAGATTCTTAGTAAAAAATTAATTTTATCTATTAGTAAAATTGTAATTTCCCAGTCCTAGCCTCTGTAGGCCTAGTGATTTTTCCAAAATCCCAATTTTTCTCACATAATATATTCGATTGGTCATCCAAAAGAAAATCAACAAGATATTTGGATTTAGTATTATGGAGATGGAAGGAATTCAAGTATATGGGCATTCTGATTTTCCTCAAATCCCATTCGCCTGAAGCCTCAAAAAATGTTCTTTCAAAAGTAAAAACAAAGTTTGACTCGTGGGGATCGAGATTATTAAATATGGAACAGTGCATTGTCGTCATAAAGATAGTCCTATCATCTATTCCCCTATCAATTTTCTTCCCTTCTAGCTCCTTAATATATTCTCTAATGTATAGGAAAAATTATGAGGAAGTTTATTTGGGAAGGTCGTAAAACTTCCACCAAAAAATTCCATCTCATTACTTGGGTTGTAGTTCGTGCCCAAAAATCACACGAGAGGCTAGGTGTTCATGATACTTCTCTAATGAATGAAGACATAGGAGCTAAATTGGCATGTCAACTCAAGTCTTATCCAAAGAATTTTTCGGCCCAAGTCCTTATTGCAAAACACTCTTACCAAGTCTCTAAAATGAGATTTGACCAAATATAAACTCATGAGGTTCACTCTCTTGGAAACCCAATCTTAAGTGGTTATAGATCTCTCTCCTCAAAATATATTTTCTAGCAAGCTTGGTTATCTCGAAATAGTGTTATATTAAAAAGTGTCAGCCTTTCTCCTAAGAACACTCAACTCAAGGCTCTTTCTCTACATTTTGAATTAAACATAACAATATCAAGTGCCCAATATTATCTATTAAATCATTAAGAGTAGTACTGTATGGGACTTTGGATTCTTTCCATGAAAATTCTTTCCATTCCCACTCTTAAGTATGGCCTAACAGAGAAGACTGGAAGCTCCATATATGCGATGGTGATATGGAGAAATGGAAAGTGGAGAAGAAATGTTGGATTATTTAATTTGACGAAGCTTCTAAAAAGAATCTGGGGGTGGTAGGAGGTGGAGGGTATCTTTTTAACCCATATGGAAAACAAACTATTAAGTCCTCTTGGGTTCTTGGTAAGAGGACCAATAATCAATATGAAATGTATCCCCTCTTTCTTAGATTAAACTTGGTGAAAGATATGGATATTTATCATATCAAAATCCTTGGGGAATCTCTCCTTATAATACAATGTTTTTGCAAAGGCTCCCCTAAAGATAATCATCTCAAGCTTCTCCTTCAAAGAATTACTCATGCACTCGATCTCTTCATCTTTAAGTCCTTCTTTTGTGTCCTTATATGCCAAAAATTGGAAGAACATAGAAAGGGTGATCTTGCTTGCCTTCTAAAAACATGCAAGAAAAAAATGGCTCCTTAGACAAAGAAACATCCCATGATTCTCCCCCTCTAGTTATGATGTATATGATTGGGAGCCCTTCTTTAAGCTTCCCCATTCCATGTAATGGAACAAATACTAGCAACCATGATTAAAAAAGGTGGTGATTAATGTAGGGTTTCATTGCTTGCATTGAGGATGTGACACATGCAATAGAAATTGGAGTTGTCTTTAGTGCGACTTTTTGGAAGCTTTTACAGTAGGCTTTTCTGGTCTAATTTCTCAAAAATCCGATAGTAATTTATTGAAATCACAAGATTCATGGGTAATCCTGTGCAATCAAAGTGCCCTATGGGTTTTCCAGGGTGCTGAATCCATATATACAGTCAAAAAAATTAGTTCAAATAACACAAATCAAGATTTCACCTTAATTTTTTCCACTGGATTTTGGCATCGGAAAGTCCAAAAATTCGCACTAAAGACAACTCCATAGAAATTCCCCCAAGGACTTCACATTCACTAAGATATGACACAAGATGGAATACTCCTTCTCGATGTGACCTTACACCAAGATTATTGATGGTATCTAGGATGGGTTCCATAACGAAGTGTAATGGTAGTCCGATAGACATTGCGTGAATTATTTATGGTTTTGGGTTATTTCGATGGCCTGAGTTCACTCCTTCCACTAGAATTATCATTTTTTCTAGCACTATGAACCTTTGTACAACTATATTTAATGGTGCCCATTGCTGTCTCATAAGAAACAAGTGAAATTCTCTAAGAATTTCAATGGGAATTGGCTTATTAGTTCTATTCATTGCATTCGTGCTCTTAGGATGCCCTTGTATAGTGTTAATGGGAATTGGCTTATTGGTTCTCTTCATTGCATTCGTGCTCTTTGGATGCCCTTGTATAGTGTCAGCAGGTGTCAATTATGGGTTTACTATCACTTGTATTTGTTCTCCCTCAATCATTTCACAAGTGATTATTTTCAATGATTGTAGCCCATGTCAATTCCACTAGCTTGTTCGTTCTTATTTGTTGGTGCTCTTCTATGCAAGATAGCTTTCCTTTTTTGGATGCTCCTACTCTTAAGTATTCCTCTTCACTATGTGTGGTATTATTTGTTAATTAAATTTTCAATCATGTTATATTGCTCCTCGCATGTAATTGGAAGCCTTCCCTATTCTTTAGTCTCTCTAGCTCGGGATTGTTTTGCATCGTGTTGGATTGCTCTATGTATTTTCTCTCTGGTTAAATTTTACTTGTTTTGGGTCTAGGATTACCCCTGTTTCTTCCTAATCTAGCCTTCCCTTTGACCTTTTGAACCACCTATTCCCTATCCTTTCTAACACCTTGCTCCACTCCTCCTACTATCAAATAATGTTATCCAAGAAGTTTAAATATACCGATGTAGGGGTTTATTGCATTTGTGCACATCACACCCAATATTTACAAGCTCTTTAATTGGACAACATGGACATCAAGTGGAAACTCCATCAGCAACTGTCAACATCAATTTCCATCGTGAATGAGATTCAAACTCTTAAAGCAAGTTGAACCCGCCAAGAGGGTGAAATTGATGCTCTCCATAGGAAAAAGGATGAGTTAAAGTGGCATCTCATAGTTAATGAAAATTAGAATATAGGCAATAATTCTTATATCAAGACCACAAGAAGCCTCTTTCTTAAACTTAATTTTCCTTATGAAGATGCTCTCGATGGTTTTCATTCTCCTCCCTTCTTATGCACCCATACTGTAAATTTGTTTTACGTCTTGGACACTTTTGCAAGGTCTATGGAAGTTGGCCACATGTAGGAGTTAGTGTCCAATATATTATTTTTGTAACTTGTGCCAGTCCTTCCTTTGAGGACCCTCTCCCAAAGAATCAATGTATCTAATTTCCCATTTATTTTTTGGGTTCATGTGGATATTTTAATGAAATACTTATTCATCTTCATTAAATTTTTTGCATAGTTTCTTTTTATGCTATTTGAATAAATAACTTAATAAAATTTATTACTAAAGCTTTGTATCCAAAGAAAAAAAAAATTATAACTAATTATTATGTACATAATCCACTTCTATTATTTATTTTCATATTGCCCAAGTTAATAAATACTAGTAAATTGGCCACCAAGTTATATGTAACTATAAATTATTTTTATGTTTTGATCTCTTAATCCCCCGCATCGTTGCTCAAATTTCATTCACCTTGACAATATTTTTATGTACTAAGAGTTTCCAAGTTCAAATTCCCCAAATTTACCTATTTTTGTGGAAGAAACGTACATATGCACATAGAAGTTTTTGTGTTAGCAGTTGGAATCAACATGATAGACTAGCCCACTTGTTCATTCCTCTCAATATATATTTTTTTTATATATTCATATATATATATATATATATATAGAGAGAGAGAGAGAGAGAGAGAGAGAGAGAGAGAGAGATGCCCTTGACAACTCCATGTTGAGCACAAAAATAACTACACCATTGAAATGTCTTAACTATAAGAAATTATTTATAGTTCATTTTGAAACATTTCTTTCGTAATTAGTATCGATTTAAATGTCATGTATGTTCTTTATATTAGGAATTGAAATATTTACACATCTCCCTCATAGTAGGATATATAAGTGGTTTTTTGTGCAATTATGATTCTAAAGTTACTATTAAAAGTTATTTGAAGCAAGATTTAATTATTTGATTGGAAATAATTTCATGGGTATGATTGAATGGCTTCATCGATATTAATACCATTAATAGGTTATGAGCACCATGTATGTATATCGGAGTCAAGAATTAATTTACCTTAGGCCATAACAAAATATTCAAGGAATTTAGAGGCAAGAATGACACCTCAAACCACATCATGTATTCTTAATGGTATTCCTACACTCTATGTGTGGACACTAACACCATTATTAGGTTTTGATTACTAAGGATAAGCATAGAGGCCTTTGAAATGGTTAAGGAATAAACCTAGGCTTGAGGTACCAAAGGAATATTCTATGAATCTAGGGGCATGAATGATATGTTGAACCAATACATGTGACCTTTTAAGAAGATCATTGAACCTATAATAGGGGTAGAATGGAATTGGTAGGAAATAGCACTATTTATCAATCTCAATACCATATATGTATCATGGGAGAATATAAAACTTAGACCTTAAGGGAAGCCTATAGGAATATAGAATCAAGAAAGATACTTTGAATCCAAACATAATTCCTCTTCAAGGTTTCCCTCAACTAAGAATGTAAATATTAGGTCCACTAGAAGACTTTAACTACTATATATGTGTCTCAAGGTTATTGACATGTTTAAGCAAGGTACTCATATCTTAAGAACTAATGGAATATTTTAAGCATTAAGGGCTAAGAAAAAAACATCAAACCACTTCATATTCCCGAATCCCTATGAGGGGTATCCTTTACCTCTAATTAGTGGTCACATAAACAACATTAGTTGGTTTTGAGTTACTTGTGTAAGGGTATTACGGTTTTAGCTAATTTCAAGGGATGAAACATATGCATTAGGCCTTAAAGGATGTTATGAACCACCACATGTGAGCTCAAAAGTTGATAATTAGCATTTGTGTTATGGTACTAGTGACATCAAGAGGTTTTGAAAACTATGTAAGTGTCTTAAATCCCTAGAGACAACTATGAGTGGAATAATACTTAGGCTTTGAAATAATTTTTTAGGAACCTTGGGATACAAATGATAGCTTAAACTACTAGAGAGGATCCCAAAGTGGTATTATTTTATTTTGAATGGGATATCAATGCCACTAAAGGATTTGAAGCACTAGGTGGCCATTAAAATTGTTAGATGAAGAAACCTAGGGATTGGACACTAAAGGATGCTCCTAGAATCTTTTAGGGATCAATAAAACCTAAACCACCATGTACGACTTCAATAATGGGGATTTTTATACTTAATGTGAGTCCACGGGCTTGCTCATCCTGATCCTTATGCATTAAAAATATCTTTACACATCCAAATATTATGATGATGCCTTGATCCAACAAAAAATACCTCCCAAGCATATCCTTGGATTAAGGTTTTGGGTACTGAAAATAGTAGAAAGTTTGAGTAGTAGATATTAGTATATGGGCTCAAGATATGATTAGGTTGAAACCCTAGGTTTCTTATCCTAAATGAATATTAAAAAAATCCAATCCTAAGGATGAAGACTTAAAACACAACACATGGAATTTTCAATGGGCTATTTGGCTTCTAAGTGGGAATGATGAGATTTAGAGTGTAAGATATGGGCTATTCAATGCTCAACATGGTTGAGTGAAGAACATATTTCTTATGTATTAAAGGAATATTTCTTTCACCCAAGGTGAAAATAAATATGTAAAACCACTAGTACATAACATCCCAATGGGATGCTTCACCTATGAGCGGGAATATTGGCACCATTTTTATGTTTTGACAACTAGGTATCAGTTTTGAGGCCGTGAGAAAGGTTAAGAAATGAAACTTTGGAATTGGGCCTAAACGTATATTATATGGCTAAAATGTCATGATTGAAGACTATAACCACAATGCATAACCTATTTATGGAATATTTGGACTTTTATTAGTGATATGGTTAATATTTGAAGTTTTGAAATGCGAAGGATAATTTATGGGGTTGTCAACATGGTCAAGAGAGGAAAAGTAAACCATAGGACCTCAAGTAATCTCATTTCCACTCAAAACAAAGAACAAAATCTAACATCACAACATCATACATCATGGGAGTATCAATTTCCTTTAATTTAGGGTACGAGAAACATTAGGATGATTTAACTACTAAGTATTGGTATTGGTTACTTAACCATCATCAAAGGAGGAAACCTATGATTTAGGAATTACATGTAGTTGAACGAGGCCTTAAACCACCATGCACCAACCTTTTTATGTGATATTTAGCCTTCAAGAGGCAGTACAAGATCCATTAGAAGGTGTTTACCCCTAGGGATGTATCATATGTGATCTATAAACTATTATGGATATTCCATTGGAACAATTCATCACAACAAATCTAAAAAAATTACTGTAATCTTTAATATGAAATTTACTTCCATTTAGATCTAAAACTCATTTTTTACTACTTTTATGCTTTAAAAAAATCGATGAAATTATATAAATATAAGATATAAATAGATACACAATTCATCCATTATAGACACAAATGTTTCTTAGAGATTACTTACAAGAGAAAACCCAACTAGAAGGCGAGGTTACTTTGTTGTCTTTTCTATTGTATGGAAATGTTCAAGTGCAATGTAAGAAGTAATCTATATGGAGTTTCCCAAGACCTATGACATGTAATAGTTCCCAATAATATTATCCCCCTCCATTTTGTCATCCATCTTGCCACTAAAAATTTCTCCCCTCAGCTATGGAAGAAAATACATTAGCATAAATTGGGACCCCAACTCATCTTAGTGTTTTAGTATTTAACATAGCTCAATAGCCAACTAGGTATAAGTTTTGACTCCTTCCACCCTTAACAGAGTTATAGGTTTGGAATTTCTATATTCATCTTCAAACTCTACATGTGGTTAGTTTCATATCCATGAGTAATGATGGATAATGTGGAATCCACTTGTACCATGGTGGTTAACGTGATATGTCAACTTGTGGGAGAAATAAATTAGGAAAGGTATTTAGATGCATATTAGGATCCCAAAGTCTAATGTTGTAGACAAAATTTGTACCCCTAAAAGTAAAATTTAATGTATTGAAATGGCTCTATAAGGCTTCAAAATACTATAGAAGATTATGCTAGAAGTTGATTCCTTAAATTTTCCCACTTGTAAAGAATCAAGATAGATGAAAAATAATAAAATGGCCAAATTTTGATAATATGACAATTGCACATGGTTAGGGTAATATTCGAAATCTCTCATCCCTAAAGCAAGATTGGAAAACCAAATATAATCTCGCAACCAAATTATTGTCCTTGAAATAGGGAGATGGGAATCATTTGGATATTTTGTGAGCTAGATAATGTTGTTGGGATGTATCCATGACTAAGGAAGGAAAATTAGGAATTAGTATCTAAAGTTAGCTTCTATGGTTTCAGCTCCATGAATAACACCTCAAACCACAAAATATGACTTGCATCTCGGGATATGGTCACCATTAAAAGTTGTAGCACTAGGTATGGGGCTTAGGGCTTCCGACATTGTTCGAAATTATACAAATTTCTTAGGCATAGAAGAAATATTATAGTAATATAGGGTGAATAAGTTTATGTGAAATAATCACAAAGGGGTTTTGTAAGTTATGTTACTAGTATTTTAATTAACCTTCTAATTGTGAGGAAAATCAAAATATTGTTCATTTAGTTTTCAACCGAGCCCTCATATGAAACTTATGAGTTATTGTTCAATCTATATGAAAATCACACTCTTTACATTCATTGGTTTTTTTGGTAGTTGTACTATCAATGTATACTTTTGCAGATGAAGTATAGGATAGTTCATAAACTTGGAAAGGTTATACAAATATAGAAGTGTTGGGTAATTTAACTGTTCTTAAATTACTTCATTTATTGTCAACCAAGGTTCATGTCACTATATATGCTAGGATTCTTTCTATGACTTGATTATTTCTACGAACATGTTCTTTCAATTTAGAGTTATATCAAATACTAATCAAGAAAATCAAAATTTAGTATTTTACAGAAATTGAAAGTCTATCTAAATTACAGAATTCAAACTTACTTCTAATGGGATGAAAGGTAATGCTAGAAACCCAATTTTAAGAAAAATGATCTAGTTCTGTTTTGTAGAATTGAAAACATTCTACACTATCTTGCAGAAAGAGAATTCTACACTTAATTGCACTAAGGAAATTCTATGTTAATTGCATGGAAGAGAAATGACAATAAAAAGGATCTAATTCCCACTCGCATAAATGGAAAACTTATAAATTTAGAATGATTACTTGTGTGTGCATTTAACCCCTAAATAGTATTTCACCATCATTTAAGAAATCAAATTAATTTATGAAACATTTAAGTGTTGGAAAGAAGATGCATTCAAGAATGAATTTTTTTTTGTGTGTTTTCCTGTTTATGAGTACTATGCAATCAAAATGAAAATTATAAAAAAAAGTAACTATGATGAAAACATTCTTTTAAAAGAAACTGTTGTCTGATGAACAAGTGATAAATGCAAAAAAAAACTATAAACAAAACCTCACGGATCGAAAAGAGGCCCTCCCGTGAGTGCAGTTTAGTTATCAATCACAAGATCTCTCACACAAGCATTGAAAAGAAAGTATTATATTAAGTTGGAACACACTATCACTAGTCTTCACAATAAAATGATTATAAACTTAATATCCAAACTTGTTTTTCAAGTCTCAACCTATAGCCATTATACAAACTTCATAAAATGACTTTTAAGAGTTTTAAAGCGATACAAAAATATACACTTTGAAACTCAATCTCTTTATTACTTGCTACTAAAAGAGGAAGTCATAGGAGATTCATGTCAATCCATATCATAACAATTAAACAAATCTTCAACACACTTGCTAGATTTCATTCTATTCCTCTATGGACTTCACTTGGTCGCTACACATTATTCTAAGTTTGACTCCAAATTTGACTTTTAGATTTCTCAATCCTCATAGTTTTCCAAGTCATGTTGACAGGTTGTCACCCATATGGTGGGAATTGTTCATCTCAGCATAGTCTTCATCCTCTTGTTGAAGTCATGCAACCTATCTGACCATGAATAGTGTTGCAGAAACCAATATTAGTTGCATAATGTTTATGATTCTTTCATTGTAAGAATTTTTTCATTATAATTCATTAAGAAAAAAATATTCTAGTTATGGATGATAAATACCTTTTTTAGAGTTGATCTTGACCTTGAGAATGTTGAGGTTGTTATAAAGTAGTGACAAAAAGGTGAAATGAGATGGTAAAAGGATAGAAAAAAGGAAACAGTTCTAGACTTCAACATTCCCAGACACCAAAGTTTTTGCATGTCCTCATGCACCAAAAATTCAAAAATTGTTCTTCTTTTCTCCTTTAGTGTATGATTTCTAAAGCGTGTGCAAGCACATCAAGACTAGTGCTTTTCTTCTTCTTCTTACTACTGAAAGTGGTCCTTGGTCTCTTTGTTAGAATTTTTCTTTGTAATCCTCTGATTCTGTTTTTACGAAACTTGTTTTGAACCTTAAGTTTATGTTTCTTCTTATATAACCAATGGAAGAGGTGTAGAAGTATATTATCATTTTGAGTTCTAAGTATATCAATCTAAACTTTTGATGCTTCCCTTTCCTATATTAAATGTTTGTTAAGAACCTCCAACTCATATATGTCTTGTTTTAGACTTTCTTCTATTTTTTTTTCCTTCTCTAGAGATTTTGTTACTGAAGTTCACCCATCTCATATTGAGAAAAAATTCCTTCTATTGTGCCCTTTGTTCTAGGTATTCTACATAATCATAAGTATCTTGCTAGATTGGGTTAATTTCTAGAGTTTCTTATGTTGGACTAATTGTGTGAGGTGGTGTTTTATACCCTTCTTCTTCAAGATCAATCATTAATGGTGACTATGCACTTGAAAGCTTTGAAATTATTTTGCTTCTCCTCAATTTCACTTATGATCTTCTAGTGTCTTGCGTTTTTGTTTTACTAACCTCTCTTGTTTCTTTTCTTTACATAATTTCAGGCTTGAGCTGACTTTCTTTCTTCAAAGACATTGGTTGTCATTTTTCTATTTCCACTTCTCAAAGTGCTTGGACACTTGTGTATCATCTTGAAATGGGTCATCTCATGTTTCGGTCACATTTTTTTCTTGAGATTTTCCTTCAATTTTCTCTTTTCCAAGGTTAGGGTTTGACTTTCGTCATCTTCTTTTAACCCTACCACTTGTTTATTCTTATTGGACTTCTACAAAATGGACTTATATTCAAGAGAAACTTACTAACATAAAATATATACAAATATTTACAAAATCCCTTCCCAAATTTCCCCCACCATTGCTTGCAAGTACCTATTTATCTTTACTTGAGCTTGAGGAGGATAACATGTGCTCAAGCAATAAGTTCGTACTTTAGATGGGTCATTTAAAATAATTTTAACGAACCCTAAGAAGGAGTATTTTGATCTCATTATGATGGCTGACTCTATCAATGTATTCTTTAACAAGCCCAAAGATGGTATGGATCAAATCCCAACATAATAGATGGGTCCTTAGTTGTGTAAGTTTTATGAGTCCAATGAAGGGGTAACTTGATATTTTTATCATATTTATAGAGATTGAAAAAGAAATAAAAATAAAAATAGCATATGTTCTTTTTCATAATTTGGTCTCATTTGGTCTAAAAATGTTAAAACAATACAAAGCACAACCTTTCTAGCCATGATTGACTTGGGTATATATTTTTCATAATTAGCCTCTCTGGTCCAAAAAATGGGTAAAAGTACACTACATAGATTCTCTTTCTAATATTTTAATGAGCGTGAAAGGAACAAGTTCACTAGGAAAATTTCATGTTTAGAGAGTTTTTAAAGTGCTTTAAAGGAAACTCCACAGAGTACCTTTTTTGCATAGTTTGTGTGATCTAGAAAAAGTAATAAAAGTATGATTTTTAACCTATTTTAATGTATTTATGATCTTGTGAATGAACAAAGACTAAGCTCTATATAGGTTTTATATTTACATAATCATGAAACAGATAAAAACCATGTTTGATGGTGGTTTCATTTTTAGACAAGCTTCAAATAGAGAAAAACTATGCTTGAGGGTGCTTTCATTTTTACACAAGCTTGAAATAGAGAAATGATGATGCTCATAATTTGGTATCATGCCTCCAACATAACGAAAGAGACTAATGCTTTCACTCCAGTATGACAGCTAGAGAGATGCCCTCGAAAGCTTCATTTAGACCACAAACTTTTCTTATGCACCTAAGTAGACTCCTGGATACTAATAGGAGTAATTTCACCAAAGTGGGAGGAAGGAAGAGGATAATGTGATAAAATAAGATGGAATGAAGGTTTATTTATGAAATGGGATGAAAGAGTTGACTCAACATTTATGAAATCTACTCAAAGACTTGATTCGACTAGATTGGGATATGTTAATCTTTGAATGTGCTTGATAGAGAAAAGGAACTATGCTAATAGGACCTGTTTCATTTTTTTATGAGCTTGAAATAAAAAAGGAACTATGTTCATGGTGCTTTGTTTCATTTTTGAACAAGATTTACACAGGAAAATAACTATGCTCATGCAACCTGTTTCATTTTTTAATGATCTTAACAAATGAAAATGATTTATGTGCATAAAACATGTTTCATTTTGAAACAAGCTTGACATAGGAAAGAAAACTATGCTCATGGTGATCTTGATCATAGCTTCCAAGAGAAAAAAGTTATGGATGGAATACATGTCAAAGGACACCTCGATCATGGCTTCTTAGAGGTATTCATCTAACATAAGAATAATGCTTGGTAATAAATACATGTTAGGGGACTAAATAATGGTAGGAAGATGAGGCTCCAATGTCCCCATTGAATGGTTTTCCATGAAAACTACTATATCTAGGTCAAGATATGTTTAGGATACATTGAGAGGCTCTTTTTCATTAGCAAGTGAAAACATGGGATAGGTTTCCACATAATTAACATGTGGCAAGGGGTATACTACTTATGTATAGGGAAAATTTAGGGAAGTTAAATGGTTGGTTGTCCGATCAGGACCAATGAACGAAGTTTGCTTAATAATCAAAATATTTCCATTATGAGGGAAAGTCATCCCTTGAAAGAGTGTCAACATGAAAAATTTCATGGCATAAACATAGTCTCGTCCAAGGAGTAAATTGAAACCCAAGGGGCCTTCAATTATCATAATATCAATACAAACAAATTTACCTTCTAAGGTAATGGGAAGTTGAGGAAGGATCCCTAAAGATTGACTATCTCTTTTATTAAAAGCTAGCAATTTTTGAGTAATAGACACAATATTAGGGAAACCTTTAACTTGCCAAGAAGTTGCAGATATAATGCTAACATAAGCTCTTTCATCTATAACAATGCAATGTATGCCCTTATTACAAGTGTACATAATGATTTGGAAAGGAATGCAAGAATGGAGATGAGGTTATGACAACGTACTCCAATTGAAGGAAATGACCTCAATATTTTGAGGGGGCTCTGTGGGAACATGAGAAATACCCCCTTGCATGATGGATTATGATGTAACACGAAAATTTTGAGTGGTATTAAATTCAACCTCTAAGGGGAGAGTGGGATCTACCAATGAGCGAATTGGATCAACCACTTCAACTTCACTCTTCAGGGGGGAAGTGGGATCTACCAATGAGCGAATTGGATCAACCACTTCAACTTCACTCTTCATGGGGAAAGTGGAATCGACTGATGGGGGTCTTAGATCGATGACTTCATTAACTGACAATTCATTACCCTGAGTGGTATGGGCTTAACTGTCCAAGGGGACAATGGAATTTACTAAAAATGGAATCGAGACAACCAACTCATCAACCAATGGTGGGTTAGGAGAAAGCTTATAGTAACTAGTTGGTAGTTATTACTGAAAAATAACAAGGTTTTCCAATAATTTCATGGCTTCATCCATATGAAGGAAAAGTGAGTTTGATGAATTCATTTGGATAATCTACAAGGAAACATAACTTTATCCTCCTTCCCTCAAACCTTATAATCATTGGTTGATGGATCAATAACGAGTTGATGAGAAAATTTGGACCACATTTTAAAGACTTTAGGAATATCATAGCAATTGATAAGAATGTGGTTACCCTTACAAAGCTTGCAGGGGAATTTGGGTTTATGATAACTGTTGGAAGGTTTCTCAACATTATAAACACTCACAACAATGTTTTTTTGGTTATTTCGTTGCTTATTTTTCTTGCTTTTCTTCTTCCTTTTATTCTTCTTCTTATGTTCCTAGTCACTAGCATGAATACTTTCACTAGGTGAGGAAGAAGAAAGGGGAGAAGGAACAAAGGATGAAGAAGGTAAAGGGTCAAAATTATTTTGGTGTTGTTGAGGTGGATAAATTGGTTGAGGTGGAGTAGCTTGGGTATTTGGGACCAATGAGGTTGAAAACAACCATATTGGTAAACATGTCATGAATCCTAGAAGGGACAACATAGCCATATAATGAGGACTAATATTTCCAAAGGAAGGAAAAGGATGAGGATCCTCATTAAAAGAGGTTACCTCAATGGAAAACTCTCGAATTATTTCCATTAGACTCAACCTATGGTCCACTAAACAAAAAAAATAATACATGCTAAAAATATCAAATAACAAGAATACAAACCATTACAAAACTTTTCATGGTGACCACACTAGTTGGTGATGAAATACAACATCACAAGATAAATATGAAAAGGGGTTGAAGAGAGTGGGTGGAACTAGTTAGGCTAACAACTTTCTTAATGGTCTAATTGTAGTGCAAGTAACCATTACATATAGTGGAGAACCCTCTAAGAAGGCCCGACTGAGTCTGACCAATGCCTTTCTGAGGAATAGTAGGAACTACCCTCTTGTTGTCACCTCGTGTATGAGCCCTAAAATAAAATCCACTAAGGTAATCACCTACAACAACACACCTTAGGAGAATAGTAAATAGTAGGAAATAAACAAAAGGGAAGAAGGGTAATCAAACCTGAAATCCACTTAAAAGATCCCTCGAAGAGAGGTAGTTATTCCAAGTGATCTATAAGTGTTTTTCCATTCTTTGTAATACCTACAAATCAACGCCCTTAAGACCATTGAAGTACAGTAAATTACTCCACTGGATCCAAAATGACCTTGTGATTGACTCTTCTATAAGAGGAGCTTCATATAAATATAATGCAATACATGATTTTTACTCCTTATCTCTAAATTCTATGCTTGTTCATAGCATTGGAGCGCTTACTGAACACCTATTCCAAAACCCTCCACTTAAGCTAATCTAAGTGTAGCTACCACAGAAATATAAGAATGTACAATTGATATTATTCAGCGTTGATTTTAATTTGTTATTTAGATAAAAGGTAAATGACATGAACAAATGAATGTTTTGACATACCCAAAATCTAAAGTGCAACTAAATGAAAATGCAATTTTTTACTTGAATGAACGCTAACTTATGAGAAGGAGAAAATTTCAATTCCAAAAATGTAACAATCACGCAGTATATTATCAAAACCTTTTGTTCCAAAACACTATTCAAAATTTTTTCTTTTCAAAACATAAAAATATGTCTTCCAAGATGTAAGAATTTAATAACTTTTGTTGTTTTGAACATAGAATCAAGCATACAACAAATACAACAAATTCAATCTAACAAGAAAATCAATTCAAGAAAAATTTGTTTCTCTTTTTGTGAAATACAAACATTTTATGAAAAGGAATGGAAACACATTAAACAAAACAAAGTCCAATCTTTGAAGCAATCACTCCAAGTGTAAAAAGAAAGACCCTAAAACTTGAATATTCAAAACTAAAGAGATTATTGATATTTCTACAAAAAAATACAAGAAATCAAATCACAGTATTGAAAATGAATATTTTTCACAAAAAATAAGATAAAATGATAGTAAAAAGGACAGAAGCTGAAATTTTTAATAATGTAAAAGGATAGTGAAAAGACTAAAAAAAACCACAAAAAAAGAGAGCTTAGATCAAACAAGGGAAAAATCCAAGAATATTTCTATTTTCCATTGTGGGTGTAGGTCTTAAGTAAAGAAAAATGTTATTAATAGACATTGATGCATCTTATAAGAAAGAATGACATGATTATGACAAATTTTCTCTCACAATAGAGTGAGATAGGCATAAAGATCAAGAAAAAAACACTCTTCAAAAATATCAAAAGATCTCAGGTTTTAGAGTCGAATCTCGCTCACTAGTGACTGAGGAAAGATACCACTTAATGAAAACAAGGGATGCAACTAAAGAATAAATCCTTCCCCAGTATGGTCACAAATTTTGTTGATGGACAAATCTCATCTTAGGGACAAGAAATATCTCCCTAGACTTTGGAACTAAGTCTAGAGCGCAACAAAAGCACATAAAATCTATCTCGAGGTTCATTACCATTAAATCATAGATGAGAGTAGTGTGATGAATAATTCATACCATTATTATTAAAAATTTTCCTTTCTATTGTTTGATGTAGCTTTCAATCCCATCCTCGATGCTCTAAGACAATATCTACAAAGACACCAACATACAAATTATCAAAGCACATGATACATAAATAATTTAACATAACCTAAACAAGTGATCAAGGAATCTTGTACCAATCATTATAGAAATGAATGTGAGAAATAAAAATGTATTTTTATTAATGAAATATGGACACATATTACAATTGGTGCCTTGATGTTGTGAAGCTCCTTTTAGATGTCTTCACTCCAAGCCTTGCCTTCAAAAGTAGTAGGCTCATAGGTTGGATACTTTAGCATGATCTAATGTAAGTATAAGACCCAAATCTCTTTCAAGTGTCAAAAATACAACCCCGTATCCATGAGAGTCCACTGAATTTATAGACTACAGAAGGGTAAGAGGAAATAAGAGTTTGAGGTTAAGATCCACTTAGGTAGGGGTGAGATAAAATATCGTATGGATGAGATACACTATGGTAGCGATGCATCCTCATATCCATACCTCAAGGAAAAATTGAAGGATGGAAGTTCATCTTAAAGTTTAAAACCCTTGGAAAATCTTACTAGTCCCTAATTATATACAAAGTGTAAACAAAATGTTGATATTTTTTTAGAAATATTTAGATTTCCAATGATTTTATATTAGTCAATATAATATTTTAGTGATTTTAAAGGTAAAATAATGGTGTACTATAAAATTTGGGCGAATCATTTTAGAAAAAATGGAAATTGGAGAACCTTTGTTTTGGAAAAAACATGGAAAATTAGCCCATCATCGAATATTAGCAAGTAAAATTTTCAGTGTCGTATCTTACAAAAAGACACCTCCACTAGGGTTCTAGAATATAATCTTCTCATTCTTTTTTAATTTTTACCCATGTTAAAATACCCATGGAACATGAAATGCAACAACTTGGGTAGATGGATTTTTTTTTTGTCTATGATTCCTCCATTGTTGTAGGCTATAATATTAAAAGATGTGTTGACCTTCAAAAATATGGTTTTTCAAGGTATATTCATAAAATTAGTATCTTAAATAGAGAGGTATTTCTTCCATCTTATTTAGGGATTCGTGGTAATGATAGTTTAGATAGCAAAGGATATATGTACAACATCATTTTCCATAGATGGGACAAAATAACTTGTAACAAAATGCCTCCATAAATTGGTAGGGAAATCAATCCTTTGCTTTAATGGCGAATACCTATGAAATATATAGTTTACCTTTCTCCTTAATCTTCTAGGGTGGATTTAATTCACCATTGTAACCAATCTTGCTGAAGGGTTTCACCCTGCACACTCATAAGATACAATCTCTCCAAACCAACTTCAGAAGAAAATAAGCATGCATAATGAAAGAGTGGGCTCCAAACTCTACTTTATCTTCACAATGTCATGGGTCTTTACCATGGGTCAACAAAATACCATGGATCTCTCTTTTATTTCCTTTTACATATTAACCTTTTCGAGCTTAATAATTTAAAGTCGCTTTATAATTTTTTCCTTACCTTTTATCCCATTGTGACTTAATAAGATAGTCTTAATTTAATTATTCAATGTTACTTTTACATGCTGCGTTTCTCGCCAAATGACATTTACATAATTGAATTAATTTATACATTTTTCTTGTCTATATCCTACAAGAATGAAATAGGCTAATGAGTCATTTTTGAGAAGTGGTGATTCACAAAGCGTCATTACACATGAGAATCTAATCCAACACCAATAAGAAACCATTATCACATTCAAAATCTTAGCTAGTGGTGGATATTTGGATAAAAAATATAACTTGTAAGGGAATAAATATATAATGTAATATAGAATTAGAAAACTAACTCGTACATTTTAAGTAAAGGCTAAGCGCATAGATTTCGAAAGTAACCATTGGCACCACCTCATTGAGATGATACATTCCTTTCCACATATCCTTTACTTCTATAATAGGAGGCATATAAAAACCAAAAGTTATGTTTCTTCCACAATGGAACATGAGGTAGTCACGTTAACAAAAAAAAATGCTAGCAAGTGCAAGTTGAACAAGCTTGCTCCATTATGATATTACTCATCCACTTTGACCTCCTTAACTCCATACCTTGCATGTGTGCTTGCATGTAGACATGCCTCCTCAAGTCATAAGAGGATAGTTTCTTTCAAAGTGAATGAAACCTCATATGAAGAAGGGTGATTTTTTTCAACTAGTTAGTTTTTGGTCATTTCTAAAAACTATATATATTGCAGCTCTCAGTTTTCCCCTTTATTAATACAAAATATACTTAAATGGATAATATTTAACGAACTTACAATTTTTAATAATAACTTATATTTTTATTAGAAATTCAATACATATCTATACACATGATTTTTAAAAGTAATATAACTACCTAAAATATGATAATTAATTATAGTAATTAAATTTCTAAAAATTGTGTTAATCAAATTATCACTTATAATTATTTATTTTGCATATTTTATTATATATTATATTGTAAAGTATCATTATTATTATTATTATATATATTATTTATTGATCAGAATATTTTTAAAATTATAGTTTAATTGCGCTCCCATTAGGTGTTATTGATCTAACTTACTAAACAAAGCAATGTTATCATTGCCCTTCTTTAACCATCTCAAAGTGGCTAGGACATATCGTAGAAAAATGTTTATGGTAAATCATGGAACACATCCATAGACCATGGAAATTTGTAATAGGTCAAGTGAAACTTTCATAGTAGTTTCATCCAAACAAAATGATAATTCAGTGCGTCCCTTATCACTTTATTTGGTCACTCTGAAGATGTAAACAAGTCTTACCCTCTCATAGCAATATAACAAACAAGGTTAGTATATGCAATAATCTTCAAAGAACTTGTAAAGGAGAAGTAATTGTATATTGAATATTATATAAAATAATTAATGAGATATGAGATGTGTTTTTTAGAAATGAGGACCAACTTATATACCTAGGCATGTGCCCTTTCATTGAATGGTCATTTACTTTAGAGCACACATCTTAATTAACTAACTAATAGTTAATTAATCATTAACCATGATTATTATTGTTTACAATAATTTTATAACTTTTATATAAATTATATTCATAATAGAAGAGAAAAACAAAGTACCCCTTAGCCATATAAGATAATAACATTGCTAAGAGTTTGGTTTTTTTTTCTCTCAATCAACCTAAGTAAGTTTTCGCCTTGATTCTTATATATTTCTAGTATGTTCTATGGTTTCACATTCAAATGCTTCTTTCATAATCAACAATGAGTTCTCTCTCTATGAGGTCTATCAATCATCTTTCTTCTAGGATCCAAGACTCATTGTAAACATCTATCTTTATTTAATGAACTCTACCAGGGAATTCATTATAATCTACTCCCTCTAGCTTTCTAACCCCCTTGTCCTAGTACTTTCTTTACTTGAAGGTCACCCTATAACATGTTCAACTTCACTTATGTCTTGGTCTCTTCACTTATTGGACACTCACCCTCCTTCTTTCCATAGGGCTTAATCATTGTCACCATCCCCTTTCTTGGTGATTCTAACACCTAACACCCTCCCTCCTCATTACTTGTTATCAAGTTTCCACTCTCTAGATGCTTAATTATCTTATCTTCATCAAATATGAGATAATAAAGCATGATGTCAAAGTTGGAGTAGGGCTAGAGACATGAGCCACCCTCAAACTTGATCCTAGATAAATGTAGAAAACTCTTCAATGGGAAAACACGCCTCTAAGAGTCATAACATAAATCAACATAGGAGAAGAGGAAGCAACCACTTAAAGAAAATTCCTTTAACATGAAAAAATAATAGAAAATGAAGCCTTTTTATGCATAAATTCCCTTCAACCATGCAAAAAAAGGGACCACAAAGACAAGAAATTTGTTAAGAAGCTAGCCAGCCTAAAATTCATAAAAGCTAAAAACCAAGAAGAAAAATAGTAACCCATCAAAACAATTAGGTTCATTTTTCTATTTTTCTAAAGTACCTTATCTCATTACTAATAATGCTATTGAGTTCAATTTAATATTATTATAAAAAATTTATTATTAAATCATCTATTCATTATTAATAATGCTATTCAATTCAATTTAATATTAGGGATAAAAAATTATTATTAAATCATCTATACAACTATTATGGGTAGACAAAGAAATTGCTAGGATGCCATAAATGTTTCATTTAGTAAACCAGATAACAAATTTCATTATTAATAATACTATTCTATTCAATTTAATATTACTGATAAAAAATTATTATTAAATCATCTATACAACCATTATGGGTACACAAAGAAATTGCTACGATGCCATAAAATTTTCATGTGGTAAACTAAATAACAAATTTTACTTCATCATATTTCCGAGAAGTGAAAATTTCAGCATAAAAGTCCTATTTTGAAATCATAAACATTTGATTCACAAAGCAATATAACAAATATAAAACTCAGCTCCAATGAATTTGTTACATCCTATACATCACCTTACATGTTAAACAATTCACAAAATTCGAAGACCCTCGGTTTCCCCACAGGCTATATTTCAGAGACCTAGTATGATTAGAGTCCGCACGAAACACTTCTATCCAATTTTCAATGCTGAATACCGTAGGCACCCATTCCTTTCTGCATCTTTTCTTTGTTTTCTTCATTTCTGTTCTCTTATTCCGAAACTATTCAGGCGGGTTCTTCATTTTAGGGTTTTAGAGTTCTTTACTTATGCATAAAGAAGACCAACTTAGATTTAAAAAGTTTCGAATATGATGGGTTTGGCTTTCGAGATATTAAAAAAGAAGTTGCAACTATAAAGAAAACCTCTCGATGAAGAAGATATTGTATTGGTTGGAAATTCTTATTTCCAATTCTATAGAAAAGTAAATGTGCTCTGACATGCGAGGTAAATAATGCTTGCTTTCTGAGTGATAGCACGTGAATCGAGATAACAGCGTGGAGAAAGAGGGCGAGTGCTATTTGCCTCGCCTGTCAGAGCGCATTTACTTTTCTATAGAGTTGGAAATAGGAGTTTCCATCGGTTTAGGTTTGAACATCGCGATTTTTGAAATAATAAAACTGATGTCAAAGCAAAAAAAGAGTGGTATAGGCATAGGAATTGCAGAGAAAGTTAAAAGTGCTGCAATTTGAGTAATTTTTTTTGCAGATGTCTGTTTTGAATTATGTTTTTAATTATGAAAATAGATTCAGTACTGTTAAAAAAAAGTTTAAAACACTTAGAATTATAAATTTTTACTACGTGTACTCAAATTTACAAAAAAAAAACTTTACTGAATTTTTTCAAAATATGACAAAAAAAAAAAAATTCCATACCTTTTATGTCCACAAAAACATAAAAAAATTTAGACTATCTCAAAAAGAAAACCTCTCCCGTCCGCTTTTTGAGATAATAAAAAAATGTTGTGGCGAAAAGAAAAACCTCCCACCTCCGCAAACCCATGAGATATCTTTATATGTATATATCAGATGAGGGGAGCAGGGGAAACAGATTTTCAAAATATATATGTATACATAATTCTCTCCGCGCATGCAGACATACACTTCCATATTTATGTTTGAAAACTTTCCGAAGAGGAATACTAGCATCATAAAACTTAAATCAAGTATTATACTCAATAAAAACTAGTACGGTGACAAATTTAATGTATGATATTTTAATATACAAATTAAATTAATTATTATACATATTTGTAAATTTGGATTTAGATCGTCATAAATTTAATTATTTTAACATTTGTGTTTATTTTAAACTAGACATTTTAATAGAGGTTTATGTGAAGAGTATGCATTATTGTTTTCTAATTTAATTAACAAATATGTTATACATTAAATTAAAATAATATATATAAAATATTTTGATTATAATATAATAATATTATAATAAAATATATTTATAAGTTGAGAATAATTTAAAAAATATAGAGAAGAATAATGTTTTTTTATAAATAATAATAATAATAATAATTTAGTTAATTTTTATGATTTTTTACCTTATTCAAAATTAAAATTTATTTTGAATTTATCAATCATCTCACATCTTCACATTTCATATTTCCATGTTAAATGTAGCATAATAGTATACTTAATAGTGGTTCATTCCACGTCATGATCATTCATGGATAGTGCAACCTTCATCACTACAAGTTGATATTGTTCTCAATGCGCTGCTTGAGTGTGACTTCATATCCTTGTGACTCACCTTTCTTAGCGGGTGGAGCACCTCTAAGGCCTACATAGTCCTACGTAGGAATGGACAAGCTCTTAAATATACATAGTCTTGGGCATGCTTGGACCACTAGAGTTGTGTGTGGATCAAATCCCCACTAAATCTCCCAACCTAACCATGGAACCACATCCTTGGGACCATCCTTCTCACCCACGAATATGGTTTTGTACAATTCCTTTGTCGTCCACATGAACTTCAAAAGTTTACAGCAATACTCAACAAATAATTTAGTTCACACATATTTTCCATTGCAATGTTTTTTTTTAACCACGACTCTCATACTAGCAGTTAGTAAAAATGAGAGAAAAATAAACCAATAATAACACGTGAGCACTATATTATAAGCTAAAACTCCTTGGAGAAAACCAATTGTATAATGAAGCTTCTATTTAGAGCTGAAAGGAAAATCACAACATGGTATTTACCTTTAATTGATTACATCACATTAAGAGATAACAAAGAAACTATGAATTATCCAAATACTAGAATCTGAAAATCATAAATATAAATTAACTTTATGACCTAGTCAATTTCTTTTAATTAAAATTAGATTATTTTTTAATAAAATTTCTACTATTTTTTAATTAAAAATATCATAATACGTCAAAACATCAAAGAGCTATACATGTAGTACATCTACATATTCTCACTATACTCTTGGTAATAAATGCTAGATTATTTTATAGGTTTTTCTTTTTTCGCTTTTAATTTTGTATGTGGTATCTTAATAGAAATTAATTATCATGAGAAATGCGCCCAAAAGCTTAAAGTTTAAAAGCTTTAACACAAATTTTCAAATTTTATGAAAATATTGTTGGAATTTCCACTATTTTCCTAGGAAATTAGTGGTCGTATTAGACTAGGCATTTCTATTCTCTTATTTAGATTATGTTTAGGTAGGAGCACTAGGTTTCTTCATTTTTACGTTTTGTGGTTCTTTCTTTATTCATAAATAAGAACAAGAACTAATTAGATTTAGAAACCGAGATCTATCTAAATGTGAATCCATCATGGGGAGATCTTTGGAAATACAAACTTTTCCTCAAAATTAATAACAATAATAATAATAATAATAATAATAATAATTATTATTATTATTATTAGATATAATGATTTTTTTACGTGATATGATAATAAAATTCATAATAAAGCTACAATTAATTAATATTTTCAAATTTACCCGGATGCGGGTGAAAGGACTGAAAGCACGGTAAGGCCACATGGCCAGCAAAAGCTGCCACGAGCCAACCCGTTGAGGGACGAGGCACATCATGCCGAGGGAATAAATGAGGGAGCCTCTGCTCCAGATCTTAATGAACATTAATGTTGGCAGAAGGTGAGAGAGAAGCGCATTCATGGCGCTCAGGTTCCAAGAGAGGGCTGCGGATTTTAAAGCTGGAGCAAGGATGTTACAGCGACATTCTTGGCAAGATCAGTTTCAGGTGCAGACGAGCAGGAACATTCTCTGCTCTCGGAAGACTCTGGAGATTGGGAATTCGATTCGTGAGGCGGACATTCTGGGCAGTTTCTCTGTTCATATGGCAAGAACAAGAGAAAGACAACCATGTCGAAGAGGGCCTGGTCGTGGGGCACCTTCTCGCCCTCCCGCAGTGGCAGCAGGGCATCACCACTGTTGTTGCTGCTATTGTTTTCGTAGAGTTGGAATTCCCCACCTGCAAGTCTCTCAGTTCATGGACACCTCCAACCCGAATGAGGAACCGCCAAGGCAGCCTGCGCTTCCAGCGTTCGGCACAGCAGTCTTTAAGCTGGGCAATCTTAATGCCCATGTTTCAATCCTCTTTGCCAGAGACGCAGAGGAGGACCTCGAGGGAGCAAGCAACAGAGAATTACCCTCTGCGAATCCGCTGGACAAAGTCGAAGATCAAGCAGTTGATGCAAAAGGGAAGGCGCCCATCCAAACTCAGACGCAGGAGGCGTCTTCGTCCAGAGCGGGAGCGAAAGAGGTCCAGGAAGACCCCTTCGAAGGCTTTGGGTACCCGATCGTGGAGATGGACCCGGAAGAATTGGAGCCAGAAGAATAGCACCATCATCCTCCCTCCTTTCAGGTCCTGTTTTGTAGTCTTCTGTCTTGGTCGCTTGGTTCTGTTTTGCGGTCCTCTGTCTTGGTCGCTTATTACGAATGGGTCTGGTAATCTTAATATAGGTCCTGCTCTGTTTTCAATTACGTCACCTAGTTTATTATGGAAGTCTGCTAATATACAGGGTCGCCCCTGCGTGGGTAGTGTTTTTGAGTCTCAGCCCCTGCGTGGGCAATGTCAAAGTTAAAACATTGACTTTCTGATAAGGTTTTGGGGCATCGAGCGCTCATTGCAAGCAACTGTCAGCTGCAATACCACAGTGCCTTCGCTGGCCTTGGAAAACTTGTTTCACTGCATGTAATTTCTCCCTGTATATAATATAATTTCCTAGAGTAGTCTTACTAAGAAAAAAAAAAAAATATTTTCAAATTTTATAATTTTAAAGTGGAAATATTTATATTTTTAAATATTTTAGGATATCTTTAATATCTGGTTTTTTAATTCATTTTTCAAATATTTAAGTGAAAAAAATGTTAAAAAAAATTGAATTTTTATTTTTATTTTTTATTTTAATTATATTTTAATATTTTTATCTATATAATTATTTTTATTTTAGACCTTCCATCATTATTATTATTATATTAGAAACCCTACCTAATTATTATTATAGAGAGCCCACATACTTACATATTTGGTGATATTCAATTGTGTAATAGACGTTTAGGTTAGAAAAACTTAAAATATGTTCAATTTAATTTTGAGATATTAAAAAAAAATTACAAAAATAAAAGAAAACCACACGAAGAAGATATCTGTTTGGATTTGAACACCTAGACTTCTGAAGTAATGAAACAGACGTTGAAGTATTAAAAAAAAAATCTCTCGTCCACTTCTGCTTTTTGAGATAATAAAGCATTCATGTAAATAAAAGGAAGATCTCCCCGAGAACCATGAAGATATCCCTATATAAAAATCAAATTAGGGTCGTTGGCAATTTTTTTTTCAAAATTTACATGCAGATAATTTTTTCTTTCAAAATTTTCATGTAGATATAATTCTTGTTGAGATTTTCTGTTTTGCATAAGATAGGCAAAATCTCAGTAGATGACAACAATAGGAATCAGTTCCTAGATTAGCTCCAGGTTGTTGGGAGATGATTAATGCCTCCTATATTTGATGAAAATGAGTTAATAAAGTTGTTATATTCCCTTTGCTATAAAATAGGCAACCATTCAGATTGTTTGGTATGAGGGTGAGAGTTTGTGAGGATTGAATTATGTAATCTCCTGTTTGATTAATAAGATTGCCAATGCCTATGTTGTGTGGACGTAGCCCAGATTGGTTGGGTGAACCACGTTAACTCCTGTGTCTTTATGTGCTTGATTTATCTGTTGTGTATTTTGTTTAATTAGCTGTGCATCTGATCTCCAACAATTGGTATCAGAGCACGTTGGAGGAGTGGTGCAGCGTAGGAGTGGCAGGTCCAAATCTGCTGGAAGTTGGAACTATTGCCTGCGCGTTCGACCAGGCGGTATTGAACAAGCGTGGCACGTCTGCTGGAGGTGGAGCCGGATGTGTTATGCGTTGGGCACTTGAGGTATTGACCTGCTGCGTGGAGACCAGAGCCTGCGTTGGAGGCCGATTCTGATCAGCGCGGATTCAGAACTGAAAATGTGATAAGTGATTGCTGGTCTATTCGTTGCATTCCTGGTGCGCAGAACTTTTGATTTTCAAAGCACTCATGCATCAACGATCGAAATACCAGTATCTGTTGGACCAGTTACTGAATGGAAATACAAGTATCAACGATGGAAATACCAGTGCCCAGGATCGATTGCTCAGGATCGATTGCCCAGGATCGATGTGCTTATTAATATCAACCATGCAAATACCGGTATCTGTTGCACCAGGCGTATTACTGAATGGTTGCGCATGCTGGATCTGCTGATTGTTATTATTATTTTGTGCGGGGTTGGCCACAGTACTGTACTCATGAAGAGGTTGTTTTATTTAATAAGTCAGAGGGTGTGATTGCCAACGTCTCTTGGGCGCACGGGATTGGCGTAACTCCAAGGTTCATTTCCCACGGAATAATGCACAACTTTGTTTTATGTATGCGGTGTCAAAAGTACTCAACGTTTGTGCTTTGAAAATCAACATTTGTATACTCAATTTTTTTGCAACTTGGTGGTAGTATATAGTTGCATGAAACTTGTTTCTTCAAGTAGATTTCTCTCTTACTTTATTTTGACTAAGCATTTTTTGTTTGAGAATTCATGAATACAAAGGCAGTGTCAGATAAGGCATAGGCAGTTTTTTTTTTTTTTTTTTTAAGTTGGATGTTGGAGATTATTGTGTTTTTTGGTTGATATAAGATGGCGAAAACTCAGAGTGCTCGGTTTGAAATCGAGAAGTTTAATGGCAAGAATAATTTTGAGATCTGGAAGGTGAAAATGTACGATTTGCTTGTCCAACATGGTGTGGCAAAGGCGTTGTTGGGAAAATCCAAACAGCCTTACAACATCACAGATAATGAGTGGGCTGAGATGGATGAAAGAGCGATAAGTGCTATTCGACTATGTCTAGCTGAAGATGTCCTGTTTAATATCATGTCAGAGACAACAACTGCTGGTTTGTGGATGAAACTGGAGAAACTATACATGACCAAATCCTTAACCAATAGGATTCTCCTAAAGCGACAGTTGTACAGTTTGCGAATGAAGGAAGGTACATCGATTGCTGATCATTTAAATGCTTTTAATACTCTTCTTGTGCAATTACAAAGTATAGAGGTAACCATTCAATCCGAGGATAAAACTATTACTTTATTGTGCTCGTTTGTTGTTGGGAAAAGTATCCAATTCGGAATGCCCCTATCCCACTCTAAGAGGTGATAGTGCCTTAGCAACAAACAAGGAAAGTTATCTGAGTATTCTTCTTTATGAAATGCAAATAGAGAAAGAAGGATGTAACTAACCGATGTCTTCCGCTAGTTTGTCGATCCAATCTCTCTCTCTTTCGTTCGCTTTCCGCTGCCTGCTCTTTCACTGGTCCAGCTTCACACAGTTCCTGCAAGATCACAAGAGCAGAAGACTACACGAAAGATATAGATTCACATTCATAACTAGTTTAGGATCAGATATAAACTAAATATGCAAATATAACAAAACATCATTGAAATACAAGGATATAGGAGAAACTCAAGTAGCTTTATTGATATGATAAACAAGGTTCAAGAGGAGATACAACCAAGTGAGTCCCGATCCAGCATCTACCTCCCAGCAAAAGAATCCCTTCCTCTCCTCCAACAAAGCATAAATCACCCAATGTACTAATCTCAATCTCAAACCAACAGCAATTCTTTGCAAAGCACAAAATTCCAGCCTCTTGAACCTCTGGGTGAGAGATCCATATATAGATGTGAGCAGAGAGGATGAGTCAGCTCATGTTTTGACTTGTGGCTTCTCTCTGTCAGTTCTTGCTTCCACTTGGAGGTTGAGAACCTCTTACTCATCACTAGTCGAATTCATTGAGGCAAGTGTCATTGAGGAAGATTCTGGAAGCTTCCAGGGTCTTTCCGCCTCGTTGAATGAACTTGCCATTTGTCACTTCCCGCTAAGCGCACCCTGGTAGTGCTTCTACCTGTGTTGCAGTGCAAGTAGCCAGTGTAACCTCTGCATTTCAGCGCAGACAGCTAGTGGAGCCTCTGAATTGATCCTGAATTGACTGTTTCTGAGTGGTTTTTGGTTGAGAACTTCTAGGAGAAGCTATCATTGGTTGACCTTGTTCCTTTAGGGGTAGGAACAATTCATTTAGGGACTTTAGATCCCTTGGATTATTGACATTTCATGCTCAATGTTGTAAGGCACAAAAATGTCTATAACAGTTGCCCCCTAAAGTATGAGGCCGTTTATCGAGTGAAATGCTTTATTAGGAGGATCCGATGTTCTTCCAATGCTGGGAGGAGACCTGTAATAAGATACAATACAATACATTATTTTTCATACTGCGTTCATGATCTAGCTGAGGCGGGCATTCCCATGCTCAGCTTTATAAATTCATTTTTCTGTACATAGAACAGACAATCGTCTGATGGTAGACTGATGATTTTGGCGAAATCATCATCCTTTTGGTAGGATGATTATCTGCTGCAATGCTGTACATGTCAATGTCTTTATTTTTCCTGAATATATATCGCAGCCCGGATGGATGAAACTAGATCCGGGGTCTTCAATCTCGTTCGATCTTCACTCTAAGTACAAGTCGATCCATGTGAGAAATGTTCTGAAGTCGAACATGGAAAGACATCACTTGATTACCAGTCAATGATGTAAAATGTTAACAAGCGCGAGAGGAATCACCGATAATGATAATGACCCTCAAGGTACTGCAGTACAATTCACGTGGTGTGAATAAAGGACTTGGCGTCGAACACCACGCAAAATCTTTCGGTCGAAGGTCATTGATGTATACCTGTCGCCGGAAGTGAGAAACTTGCCATTGAGGCATGCAAGCTTCAAAGTACTGAAGGGGGTGTTCCTAGATCAACTTCTTGGATAATGAGCTGATGTCGACAAGAAGTGATCCGTCAAAGGAGGGCCTTAATGTATCCCACATCAGTGACACGGAATGGAGCAAATGATTTTGATGGAGGTGAAAACGATCTGATGATATATGGTTCAGGGTGGCGGTCATGAAAGGATGAAGGATAATGTATGGTAGTGGATGGGACACGGTTGACTTCTCTGGATGACTTCTCTTGAACATATCGGCGACACTTGTGTGATGGATTGGTAGCATTTACCCCAATGATGGATGGTATGGCGAGACCATGGTGATGTGACCGGTGAATGAAACAACCCAACCCGACTCAGGCACGAAGTGGAAGTGTCATGTTCAAGAGCGACTTGCTACCAATAAAAGTTCCTTGAGTTTCTTCCCAATTTTTCCCCAGTCATTTCTGACCAGTACCTCTTTATTTTTGTCAAGCTTGAGGAGGATAACATATGCTTGTTCTATAATTTTCCCTTCGGGCAAACCCATCGCTATGTTTTAACGAGCCTAGCGATAGTGAAACTCGTTCTCGTCTAAAGACAAGTTTTTCGCTATTAATGCTTTTTAACGAGTCTAACGACAAAGATAACTCGGTCCTTTTCAATTTTAGAGAGTCTGAAAAGGTACGTAAAGGTAACTCCAAAGTTCCTTTTTCGTCATCTAATCCCTTAAGTCCGAAAAAGTATAAAACAATACAGAAGGGATGAGTTTTCGATAGTTTTAACGAGCCGAACAAAACAAGCGCTCGATCTTTTTGTGCAATAATCCCTCAGGTCCAAAAAGATTAAAATCTAGAGGAGGGATAGCACTTCCGGTCGTTTTAACGAGCTAGAAGGCCAAAACTCGACAATATTTTCATATTTTACGAGTCAGATGAAAAGAGCTTAAAGAAGACTCGTTTTTTGAGGAACGAGTGATAAACGGATTAGCAGCTGATTCCAGGTAAGGTTTGGAATTTTCCAATCATGGCAGTGTCACAAGGATGGCTAGTGAAATCACTCTTCGCAACTGTTCCTCAAAATGGGTAAACAATCAAATGGAGGTGAATGATCGGCCAATGGAAAAGTGGAGGTGATGGTGCAAACACGACCAAGGCTTTAATGGCTGATAATTTACATTCGCAGTGGTTATTTACCGGGTAGTTCATTTTTTAACGAGCTTAAATGCGGATTGAAACACTTGCTCGATCTTATGTTTATTTTTTAACGAGCATGAACTATGTGATAAAACTGCTCGATTATCCAGTCATATGATAAGAATGTCTCATATAAAAACGGCAACTTTTAGATTTTTGCCCCACATCCTTTCTTTATGCAAGTTCGGAAACGACTAACCCCAAAAACGGATAAATAACCGCGCTTTGCTTGCACTCCAAAAGGTTTGCATGCCCCCAGGTATAAAGTATGATTTCAAGGTTACCCCTACTTCACTTCCGCCAAAACATTTGTTTTACCGAGAGAGGCCTACCTCTTTCAGGTTACCCAAAGATTGTCCTGTTCATAGAGCAAACAAAACACTTCTTTGGCGATGTCTACGGAGATAGACAAAGGTGAGTGACTCTGTTTTGTCAAACACATAACTTTGACAAAAGAATCTTATTCTAGAACAACCCCTCTTCCAATCACGGATGGGGTACGGACTAGTCATATTCTCCCGCGGAAACCTACCCTATACCCAAAGTTTTTCTGCTGAAGCAGACCAGGACGCATGCCCCCTGGGTTCCAGTCATATCCTTCCGAATCACTCGCGCTCATCGGGAGGACGGACCGTGGGTTGAGACATTTCTTGTGTGAAGAGACCATTTAGGGATGGTATATGACTATTTGCGATGCGTGATCCGGGAAATGAAAGTTGTTCCACGAGCTTGACCACTCTTCCTTCGTGCGGAAAAAACATTACTCTAAAGAGTGAGGAGACGATGGCTCCCATGCAATATATATAGTCTCGTCCAATGAGTAGGTTATAATCCAAGGGTCCTTGAACGACCATCACGTTCATTTGAACGGTCTTCCCTTTCAATGTTATGGGCACATTGGGGAGGATCCCTAAAGGTCGACTAGTTCCTTTATCGAAGCCTGTCAGATTTCTCATTTCAGGCAAAAGCGTTGGCGGACCAAGCGCTTTCCAAGAAACAGAGGAAAGGATACTCACAGATGCCCCCTCATCAATGATGGTGCCAGCCATTACCATTCTGTATATTTGGATGATAATTCTGAATGGTATGCTGGCTGGCAACCGGGGTCTGCCTAGTTGGTTCCAGTCGAAGGATACAACTAGGTTGCTTGGTGGTGGGACCGAATAGACGGCCGGATATCGCTCTGACGAACTTCCTTCCTGCGATAAAGGAATGGGTGCATTGCCCCCGTGTTCGTCGGAGTCTGTGTTGATGAAAAGAATCTGGATGGTGTCATCCTTATCCTCTTCAGTGACTGTATCATTCGAAGATAAATCCTCTGAAGGCAAGACCGGGTCAACTGCCGCCTCGACCTTTTGACTTTCGTCGGGTATGGATTCAGTCGGTTTATCCTCAATGATAGATGCTTCAGCTGACCACTTGAGCGGGCCAGCTGGATTCTCAACTAACGAAGGACTTGGCAAGAGTTTTTGATATCCAGGAGGAAGCCGTAATGGTGAAACCGGACGATCTTCCAAGACTCTTTTAGCCTCGTCTAAGAAGGGACAATGGTGGAGGGCATGGTTGCCTTCACACAGTCTACAGGGAGGTCTAGCCCTCCCTTTCTGTCTTGGAACTTCACTTTCGCTAGTTGACGGTGTACTTTCAACATGGCTATCAGAGGTTGACGACACCGGATTGTGCAAACGGGGAGACCAGTCCCTTAGTATCCGAGGGATGCAGGGACAATCTCGGTGAAAGTGGTCTCCCTTGCAGATGACACATGGCGATCTAGGCCTGGTCAGTGCTGTGTGTGGATTTTCATCAGACGACACCTGTTTTCCCTTATTTGCCTTTGGCTCCTTCTTCTTTTTCTCTTTCTTCTTCTTTTCTTTCTTCTCCTTAGGAACTTGGTTTTTAGTCTTACCAGTTCCGTCACGCAAAGAGGAAGGAAGAGAGGAAGAATTATAAGAAGTAGAAGGTTGGTGGGGAATTCTAGACTCGTCTAATTGTTGATTCGACTGTTCAGGAATAGTGGTGTTCTGAATGACATTGGTTGAGAAGAGCCAGACCGGTAGGCCAATTGTCAGTCCTGGAAGCGACAATGTGGCCATATGGGGCGCACCAACATCTCCCCAAGAGGAGAAGGGACTAGGATTTCCACCAAGGGGAATTCCTTGGTTGGTGGGCTCCATTTTCTCAACCTAAAGATCAATGCAGGAATAAGGGGTGATTGTTCCGTTTAAAATAAATTTTTAACGACGCTTTAGACACAACTTGCTTTTTCAATTTTAAAGAGTCGAGAAAAAGCTAAAGATGACTCTAGTCTCCTTCGATGTTTTAACGAGCCCGAAGTGACAAATGCTCGGATGGACTTTTTCTATTATAGAGTCTGAAAAAGGCCAAAAGGAACTGCTCTAGAGTTCTAGGTAGAGGGTGTGCCAAACTTTTCGCAAAACCGCAGAATACTTTTTAGGGTACGGGCGGTCAATCTTCCTGAATGCTGTGTTCAGTGCATTGCGATCAGTAGGGCGGCCGACACGGCTTCCTATGGATAAAGGTTATATTCCTATAGGGGTCTCCCAATATATACGCGACGGTACGTGGGAGCACAATCTGTACTGGTACTAATCGTCTCTCAAGAGGAATCACCCAACCATCAGTGAGGCGACTAGTGACCAAGTTTTACAACGCCGGAACACGTCTCTAGCCTAGACCTCTATGTTGTGCGTTATGTTACAAAGCGTTGTTAAGTTAATTCAATTTATTTTAGGTTTATCTTTTTTAGAAGTTTGCCTTTTTGGATCACCACGAGATGTATGATACAATTCCTAAATGCAGTCTAAAGATGATAAGCAAGTTTTTATATCTTTTCAACAATGAAAATCCTAGCTACAAGGGGAAAAGAAAGACACCATCTTTTCTCAAAGAGCATAGAGCACACAGTAATGTAGTTTTCCCTAAATCAACATACAAACTGTCAAAATGCAAATGCACATATGCATGTATTTGTTTTCGCTTTCTTAATATTGATGCCTAAAAAGAGAGCTGTTATATAAATTTGAATTCGATTTCAAGTGAAAACACAAACAAGTTCCTTTTTCGAAATCAAAAAGACGATTACGACACTTTATGATTTACTTGTTTCGACACTTTGAAATGCATAAATTCAAACCAAAAGACAAAAGTAAAAGCTAAATCAACTGTGAACAACAAACAAACTCACTCCTAAGATCAAAACAACACTTACGACAGGTCTAGATCTAGGGGCGACAATATGACTAGTTTACTTCTATAATGGGAAACTGCAAATGATGTAACAAATACATAAAGAACAAATACAGTTTCTTTATATAACCGAGGTGGAATTGAGGCAAAGAAAAGGGGTTTCAGATAGGTACACTGACTAATAACAGGCTGCAAAAAATAGAGATAAAACTGAGCAAAAGGAAGCAGGGAACCACAGCTGCACAAGGCAAAGACTGACCAGCGCACTCCTAACACAGAGGTTTTGACATTCAGCACAGGTAGCCTTCACGGGACCTGCGTTGAAATGCAGAACCTCTTCACAGAGTCTGCGCTGAAGCAGAAACGAGAGTTGTTTCTAGGTTCTGGGTTTCGGTTTGCAGTTTTTTCTACAGTTTTTGGCCGGATAAAAGCTATCAATTAGGTACAATTAGGAGGATGATTTATAGGAGGACTAAGATCTATCACAAAGGGCTATTAGAGCACTTGTGGATTAGCTTCTCAGATCATAAACAGGCCCAGTGAGAGGACTAGAGTAGCTGATCTCTACTTTGCATTTGTAAATAGCAGATTCGGCACTCTTGAGTTTATGAAATGAATAGCAATAGAAACACAAATAAACTAACAAGATACTCTCCCCAGCGGAGTCGCCAATTTGTTGTTGGGAAAAGTATCCAATTCGGAATGCCCCTATCCCACTCTAAGAGGTGATAGTGCCTTAGCAACAAACAAGGAAAGCTATCTGAGTATTCTTCTTTATGAAATGCAAATAGAGAAAGAAGGATGTAACTAACCGATGTCTTCCGCTAGTTTGTCGATCCAATCTCTCTCTCTTTCGTTCGATTTCCGCTGCCTGCTCTTTCACTGGTCCAGCTTCACACAGTTCCTACAAGATCACAAGAGCAGAAGACTACACGAAAGATATAGATTAACATTCATAACTAGTTTAGGATCAGATATAAACTAAATATGCAAATATAACAAAACATCATTGAAATACAAGCATATAGGAGAAACTCAAGTAGCTTTATTGATATGATAAACAAGGTTCAAGAGGAGATACAACCAAGTGAGTCCCGATCTAGCATCTACCTCCCAGCAAAAGAATCCCTTCCTCTCCTCCAACAAAGCATAAATCACTCGATGTACTAATCTCAATCTCAAACCAACAGCAATTCTCTGCAAAGCACAAAATTCTAGCCTCTTGAACCTCTGGGTGAAAGATCCATATATAGATGTGAGCAGAGAGGATGAGTCAGCTCATGTTTTGACTTGTGGCTTCTCTCTGTCAGTTCTTGCTTCCACTTGGAGGTTGAGAACCTCTTACTCATCACTAGTCGAATTCATTGAGGCAAGTGTCATTGAGGAAGATTCTAGAAGCTTCCAGGGTCTTTCCACCTCGTTGAATGAACTTGCCATTTGTCACTTCCCGCTCAGCGCTCCCTGGTAGTGCTTCTACCTGCGTTGCAGTGCAAGTAGCCAGTGTAACCTCTGCATTTCAGCGCAGACAGCTAGTGGAGCCTCTGAATTGATCCTGAATTGATTGTTTCTGAGTGGTTTTTGGTGGAGAACTTCTGGGAGAAGCTGTCATTGGTTGACCTTGTTCCTTTAGGGGTAGGAACAACTCATTTAGGGAATTTGGATCCCTTGGATTATTGAAATTTCATGCTCAATGCTGTAAGGCACAAAAATTTCTATAACATCATTGCCCGAATCATGGGATCATTTTGTTACTTCTATAAGTCTTAGTTCATCATAAACTATTGAGTTTGATGATGTAGTTGCATCCTTATTATCGGAAGAAACAAGGAGAAGGTCGCATTCTGAAACCTCTACATCAGAAGCTGTGATGGTTAGAGGTCGTTCGAAAGAAAGACACTCCAGGAGGCTGAGCGACTCACGTTCAAAGTCGAAAGGGAAGAAGAGTAAGCTAAAGTGTTGGTTTTGTGGCAAATCAGGGCATTTAAAGAAGGACTGCTGGAAGCGACAACAGCAAACTTCAAAAGCAGATTCTTCGATAGAGTAGAAGGAGGCAAATGTGACAGATACAGGTTCGACATCTGGTTCAGGTATGAGTGATGAAGTATTATCAGTTAACGTGTCAAATCATGGTCAACATTGGTTGTTAGATTCCGGTGCATCAAACCACATGTGTATCCATAAAGAATGGTTTAAGTAATATAAATCAATTAATGATGGAGTTGTGTACATGGGTAATGATGTAACATGTAATATTGTGGGGATTGGGAGCATACAACTACAAATGTTTGATGGGACAACTAGAATATTAACTGATGTGAGGCATGTACTAGATTTAAGGAAAAATTTGATTTCATTAGGAGCACTTGATTCAAATGGATATAAAACTGTAATTCAAGGTGGAGTAATGAAAATTTACAAAGGCATTTTACTAGTTATGAAAGTTAAGAAAGTAGGAAATCTATTTCAGTTAGAAGGAGGTACAGGGTCAGATTATGTGTCTACGGTATCTGAGCATGACAATAGTTCCATTCACTTATGGCATCAAAGATTGGGGCATATGAGTGAAAGAGGGTTAAAAATTTTGGCTGATCGCAAGTTACTTCCAAATCTAAAGTCTGGAAAGTTAGATTTCTGTAAGCATTGTTTGTTTGGAAAACAAAGTAAACAAAAGTTTAAAACAGGCAAACATACTAGTAAAGGCATACTTGATTATATCCATTAAGATGTGTGGGGTCCAGCTCCTACAACTTCATATGGTGGTTTGTCTTATGTTGTATCATTCATTGATGACTTTCTAGGAAAGTATGGGTCTACATGTTGAAAAGAAAGTCTGATGTTTTTTCAGTTTTCAAGCAGTTTAGAGCATTGGTAGAAAACAACACTGGTAGAACAATAAAATGTTTAAGAACTGACAATGGTGGTGAGTTTACTTCCAAGGAGTTTGACAGCTATTGCAAGGATGCAGGGATCGAGAGACATAAGACCACGGTTTATACTCCTTAGCAGAATGGAGTTGTTGAACGCATGAACAGAACTCTTCTAAAGAGAGCAAGGAGTATGCTGAGTAACGCCGGGTTGCAAAAGGATTTGTGGACGGAAGCAGTGGCAACAACTTGTTATGTGATAAACCGATCTCCATCAACGGCGATAGGCTGCAAGATTCCGCAAGAGATATGGAAAGGACACCCTTGTGACTATTCTAAACTCAGAGTGTTTGGTTGTGATGCATATGCTCTAGTGCCTAAACATTAGCGAACTAAATTAGATCCAAAGTCTAAAAGGTATATCTTTGTTGGGTATGGTGTTGGAACAAAGGGATATCGATTGTGGGATCCTACTACCCACAAAATCATCATCAACAGAGATGTAAAGTTTAATGAATCCTCTCTTGTACAGTTAGATGTAGATAGTAGATCGAAACAGGATGATGTATCTGACTTTCAGCAGATTCAGTTTGATAGTATTTCTAATGATAGTCATGATGACCATAGTTCAGATACTAGTCATGAACAGGTTTCAGAACATGAACAGGGTTCAGGTTTAGATCATGAACAGGTCTTAGATACTGATCGGCAAGAAGTTCCTACAGATGGTAGTCAGCCAATCGAGGAAGCGCCAGAAACATCCTTAAGGAGGTCGACAAGAATCAAACGGCCACCGAGAAGGTATGATGATTATGTCACTTCTATTGCATTTACTGCTAATGACGATGAACCTCTATGCTATCAGAAAGAAATAGAAGGTTCGAAGAGTGATAAGTGGAAAGCAACCATGAAGGATGAAATGATGGCCTTGGGTAAGAGCAGCACATGGGATCTGGTTGAGCTTCTGAAAGGCAAGAAAACTGTGGGGTGTAAATGGGTGTTCAAGCTGAAACGGGGTGTGAATGATATAGAAGACAGGTACAAAGCGCGGCTGGTTGCAAAAGGGTTTTCCCAGAAAGTCATTATTGACTTTCATGAGATTTTTTCACCAGTGGTTAAAATTGTTTCAATTAGAATTGTGTTATCATTAGTGGCTTTGCTTGATTTAGAGTTGCAGCAATTAGATGTTAAGACTGCATTTATACATGGTGACTTAGATGAGGAAATTTATATGGAACAACCGGAAGGGTTTGTTCAGCATCGCAATGAGAAATTTGTCTGCAGGCTCAAGAAGTCATTATATGGCCTGAAGCAGTCGCCTTGGCAGTGGTATAAGAAGTTTAATTCTTTCATGTTGAGTCAGAAATATGTTAGAAGTGAATATGATCATTGTGTTTATTTGAAGCAATTGAAAAATGACATATTCATTATCTTAGTATTGTATGTTGACGATATGCTTTTAGCAAGCAAAAGCATAGAAGAAATCAACAGGTTGAAGGCTCAGATGGCAAGGACATTTGATATGAAAGATCTAGGAGCAGCAAGACAGATTTTGGGCATGGAGATTTTCAGAGACAGAAGCAATGGTAAGCTATGGCTATCACAACAAAAGTATATTGAGAAAATACTTTTGAGGTTTGGTATGAATAACGTGAAGCCTGTGTCAGTCCCTCTCGCTTCCCATTTCAAGATTTCTTCGAGTTTATGTCCTAATTCAGACGAAGAAAAGGATTATATGTCTCGAATTCCATATGCTAATGTAGTAGGGTGTTTAATGTATGCGATGGTGTGTACGCGACCAGATATTTCACATGCAGTTGGGGTTGTCAGCAGGTACATGGAAAATCCGGGTAAAGAACACTGGTCAACAGTGAAATGGGTGCTTCGGTATCTGAGAGGCACAAGTAGTTATTGTATCACTTACAATAAGAGTAGTGAATTTGTAAGCGGATTTGTTGATTCCGATTTTGCAGGTGATTTGGATAAGAGAAGGTCAACTTCAGGGTATGTCTTTACTCTTGCAGGTGGAGATATAAGTTGGATGTCAAAGCTACAGCACATTATCGCTTTATCCACTACTGAAGGAGAATACATTGCTGCTTCGCATGCTTGCAAAGAGGCGGTTTGGTTGAAAGGTTTGCTTGGTGAGTTTGGTAGGTTACAGGACAACATCAGGTTACTTTGTGATAGTCAAAGTGCAATACATTTGGCTAAGAATTCGGCCTATCATAGTAAATCAAAGCATATTCCAATTAAATATCATTTTGTAAGACAAGTTATCACTGAAAGGGGAGTCTCTCTTGAAAAGGTGCATACAAAGGAGAATTGTGCAGACATGTTCATGAAACCAGTTTTGTTAGAGAAGCTACGTTGGTGTTTGGCTTCTCTTGGCTTGCAGAAAAGATAAAATAATAATAACAGGGCATCAGGCTAATTGTTGTCAAGGTCGAGATTGTTGAGATTTTTTGTTTTGCATAAGATCGGTAAAATCTCAGTAGATGACAACAATAGGAATCAGTTCCTAAATTAGCTCCAGGTTGTTGGGAGATGATTAATGCCTCCTATATTTGATGAAAATGAGTTAATAAAGTTGTTAGATTCCCTTTGCTATAAAACAGGCAACCATTCGGATTGTTTGGTATGAGGGTGCGAGTTTGTGAGGATTGAATTATGTAATCTCTTGTTTGATTAATAAGATTGCCAATGCTTATGTTGTGTGGACGTAGCCCAGATTGGTTGGGCGAACCACGTTAATTCCTGTGTCTTTATGTGCTTGATTTATCTGTTGTGTATTTTGTTTAATTAGTTGTGCATCTGATCTCCAACAATTCTTTACAAAAATATTCAAAATATACACGCAGATCTAATTCTTTCAACGCATGCAAGACATAGATTTCAAATTTATGTTTCAAATCTTTAAACAAAAAAATTCTATCATTCTACAAATTAAATGAAATCAAATATTATATACAAGAAATTTGACTAGTATGATCATATATATATAATTTGATTTTGGATTATCATAAATTTAATTATTTTGATATTTTTGTTTATTTTAGAGTAGAAATTATAAAATTTTAATTTAATTTTTAATAATTGATAAATAGATAATATAGATTTATTTTTTATTAAATAAATATATGTAGAATATTTTGAATAATGGTTTAGATAAAGAGTTGTAATTTATATAAAACATAATTATTTATTCTTATTTTCCCATTTAATTAAAAAAATTATACAAATTAATTAAAAAATAATTATGACATAACTTATAAATTTTAGTTATCATAAAATTGTAAAAAAGTCTATTTACATCAGAAGCTTTATATATATATATAGATTATGTATAAGTAATAATAATAATTTAAAATAAAATTATATATATATATATATATATATATAATGGTTTTTTTATATTCAAAACCAAAATTTACAAGTTCAAATTTTTCCAATTCATCAAGCATGTTACATCTTGACATTTCAAATTTGCATGTTCAAGCTAGCATACGAACACCACTAGTAGTGGTCCATTCCATGTCCTGATCATTCGTGGGCCATTCCATTCCACACACTTTTCTAATTAACATGTCCACAAACATGTTATTCATCCACTACTATAGTTCTCCATCACATATTGGGTACTTCCCCAAACTTGTGAACCATTGACTTCATCTACAATCTTTGGTCCATCCAACCACCTAACCTCTTTCTGGGTATACAAATATTATGGTGACCCATGTTTTGAAGTGTCCTTAGAACACTATTTTTGGTCCTCCCTCAAAATTGATCTTCCACATATCCATCACAAAAAGGACATGGAATTTCAACACCATTTTCACTTTCCAAATCCACTTCATCTCTCCTTGGTCACCTCTCAAAAATTGCGGTTCACATATCCATCATAAAATCCACTAAAGCATTAGTAGGAACATTTTATTAGACTCTAAATCTTGGGATTCATGGTAAATTTTTACATCACTAATGGTTGATATTCTTTTTGTTTTCTAGCTTCACTCTGACCTCATATCCTTGTGACTCACCTATGTAGTAACAATGAGAGTGAATATTTTTATGTACACTTCATTTCTTCATCCACATGGACTTCAACAATCAATATGGGATCTCTTATGATACACTATTAAGGAACATTTGTTATTGTCATAGTTCTTTTAATTACAACTCGCATACAATTTGTTAGTAAAAGTGAGAGAAATTTACCAATAATAACACATAAATATTAAAAACATATAAACACCATGTTATACCCCAAAAACTTGTGTAAAAAGACTAATTATATAATAAACCTATTATTTAAAACGAGGAAAATATTGATGGAATATTTGCTATTAATAAATTACATTACATTTAAAAAAACAAATAAAATTTATAAACTATCCAAAACTATAATCTAAAAACTATAATAATAATAATAATAAATAAATAACTAACTTTTGAACTCAAATATACTCCAATTATCCTAACATAAATTAGTTATAATGAGACATATGATATGAGCCTCCATGATTTCATAATGCACTTAAGTGAGATGATATTTGTGTAAGATTTCGGGGCACACTTCAATGAGATACGATGCCCTAATCCATGAAATATGTTATTTTAACATTGGAAAATGTTATGCATAACCCAATAAGTTAATGGTTAGGTTTTTTTTTCATCATATTTATGGAATATAACTTTATGAGATCCCTTGGATTGTTCCGATGAAAAACACATTCTCCTTAAGGCATCTGATTTTGCTGGATTTTAGGCGCCAGAGAGCTTACTGTGCGAGGGATTTTCAGGCTCCACTATGCTCACAATATAGTCACGAAAGATCTTCTCAAGATCCTTTGGAATGATAGATGCTTTCATTGAGTTGTGTAAACTAGAAATTTAACTCTATTTTAGTAGTTCTACAAGTTTCTAAGCAGTATGAAATTGTTGGACACTTGAGATCTGAGGGGAAATGTTTCTTGATATAATTTCCTTTCCTTAATGAGAAGTATTAAAGCTTTGTTGTAGACAAGCCAAAGCCCCTTTGTGCCTGAATTTTAAAGGAGTGCATGAATGAATTTACTGGTTTTCATTGAGAATTCATAATTGCTCACTTTTGGAGAAGACCATGATTAATATTTTGTTCTTTAATTTCATGTAATTCAATAAAGATACGTTGGAACTCATTATGATCAAGCCATAAGCGTTCCCAAAAAAATGTCTTAAATGTCTTTCTCCTTCATATCGACACAGAAATTGTCTAGTTCCATAATTACACACCGGAAAATAAAAAAATTTGATATAATTATTAATGTTTTGCTTCTTCGTTACATGATTTTATGTTGTGACTTTTAATGATCTCTATTCTTTTTTATTATTATTATTGAGTTGATATAATTATTAATGTTTTGCTTCTTCGTTACATGATTTTATGTTGTGACTTTTAATGATCTCTATTCTTTTTTATTATTATTATTGAGGAATAATTTTATGGGACAATTTTTTTATTTTTATTTTTATTTTTTTTATTTTTTTGGGTAAAGTGAATTTTAAATACATTTTAATTTGAATAATGTCATATATTAATTTTTAATATAATTAATATTACTTCATAATCAATTGTTTTAAGGGTTTTTCAAGGATACTAAAAAATCTAGGTAGATTAGTACGAAAGAATTTACCTTGATGTATTTCCGAGTCAAACTAACAAAGCCTAACCTGAAGAGGTTTGATAGTGTGACCTACTCATAAGGCACTTACTTAAGCAACATGAACTCTACCTAATGAACTATCCCCTAGGAGTTTATTTCATAATCAAATTATGATTTTAAATTAATCTTTTTTCTCCTCATATTTATTAATATATTATTATTCTTATTATTATTCTTTTGATTTTGATTTTAAACAACATTTTAAATAGCAATTTAATTATTTTAAATAAATATCTTTTTGAAATATTTAAGCTCATGTGAATTCATGTTTTTGTTTTGGAATTTCTTGTGGGTTTATTCAATCATTATGACAATATCCTCAAACATTTTTTTTATAACTATAGTTTTACCATAGATTTATTAAATGAAATTTGTGTAATTAATTTAATTAAAATTTGTTTGCATATGATTTTATATATGTATACTGAACTTAAATTTTTAAAGAATAAGTCTTTTCCCTTTATTATAAATTAAAGGGTTTTAAAAATATTTCTCCACACATTTATTATTAGATAGTATATATTTATGTTTACCTTTTAGAAAAAATAATATTATCCAACTTTAAGAAATGAGTTTTTCTCATCTAATTAAGAAAAAAGCTAAAGTTAAGATTTTATTTAAGGAAAAAGAAAACTCTTATCTAAATTTTGAATTTATCATAAATCTTTGGGAAAAGGAAAATAAGAAAATTGGTATTTAATATATCACTTTTGAATTTAATTAATAGATCAGTTCATAGATATTTTAATTAATTAATTAATAGGGTGTAAATATTTTTTGAAATATAATATTAAAAAAAAAAAAATTAATTTTAAAAATACAAAACTATAATATTTACTATAATTTTATGTATTTTTATATTTGCTTATAACTATTTAAAGATATATTTAGTATTTTTATTCTAATTACATTAATTTTATTTTTTAATCTTAGGGTTTATATATGGTTTATAGTATTCCTTTAGGTTTATAATCCCTTGTCATTTTAGTATTAATTCTTTTGATTTATTATTCCCTTGGGTTTATAATATCAATCCCTTGGTTTATAATATCAAAATCAACCATGTTCGAACATCACATTGTGACAAACATTGCCTCAATATCAAAATGAGCCATGGTCCAACGTCCCATTAGGACAAAGACTGTCTCCATAGGAAAATTAATAATGGTCAACAATTGTCCAACATCGCATTGTGACAAATATTGTGTCAATATGAAAATCAGTCATCCTTAAACATGGTATACCTTTTTTATTTTGGGGTATTTAATATGTATCTTAGGGTTTATATACATTAAGTTTATAATATTAATCCCATGAATTTATAATATCAATCATGGTCAACCATGGCCCAATGTTTAATTGTGACAAATATTGTCTCAACAAGAAAATCAACCATGGTCAACCATGGTCTAGCTTGAGATTGTGACAAAGATTGTCTCGACATGAAAATCAATCATCGTCAAGCATGGTAAACCATGGTACAATGTCACGTTGTGATGAGGATCATTTCAATATGAGACTCAACAAAGGTCAACCATGCTTATTTTAGGGTTTATATTATTTATCTTAGGGTTTATATATCATGGGTTTATAATATTAATCCCTTGGGTCTAATAATATTCCCTTGGGTTTATAATCCCTTGGCATTTTCTTATTAATTCCTTGGGTTTATTATTCCCATGGGTTTATAATATTCATCCCATATGTTTATTATTCTAAGGGTTCATATTCCTAGGGTATAACATTATTCATAAGGTTTATAATATTAATACTAGGGTTTAATATAAATCCCTTCACTTTATAATCATGGTCAACCATGGTCAAGCATCACATTATGACAAAGATTGTCTCAATATGAAAACCAACCATGCTCAACCATTATCAACCTGGGTCAATCATTGTCAACATTAGTAAAACATGGTCAACCATGGACAATCATGACCCAACATTACATTGTGAGAAATATTATCTCAATAATAAAATCAATCGTAGTCAACTATCGTCAATCGTGGCTAACCATGGTCCATTGCTACATTGTGACAATCGCGGACAAGCATGGTCTAATGTCACATTATGAAAAAGATTGCCTCAATATGAAAATCATCCATGGTTAACCATGGTCAACCATGGTCCAATGTTTGATTGTGAAAACTATTGCCTTTATATGAAAATCTGTCATGGTCAACCATGGCCAAGCATGGTCTATTGTCGCATTGTGGCAAATATTGTCTTAATATGAAAATCAACCCCCATCAACCATGTTTATTTTAGTGTTTATGATATTTTTCTTAGGGTTTATATACCATAGGATTTTATTATTCCCTTGGGTTTAATATTATTCTCTTAGTTTTATAATAACAATCATGGTCAACCATGGCCCAAAGTCGAATTATGACAAAGATTTTCTGATTATGAAAATCAACCATGGTCAACCATGGTCCAACATTGCATTGTGACAAATATTGTCTTGATAAGAAAATCAAACATGGTCAACAATGGTCAACCATGTTTATTTTAGGGTTTATAGCATTTTTCTTAGGGTTTATATACCTTGGTTTTATAATATTAATCTCTTGGGTTTAATGTTATTCCCTTGGGTTTATAATCGCTTGGAATTTTAGTATTAAACTCTTGGGTTTATAATATCAATCCCTTTGACTTATTATTCTAAGGGTTCATTTTGCTAGGGTATAATATTATTCATAGGGTTATAATGTTAATCATATCATTTAATATAAATCCCTTGGGTTTATAGTCATGATTAACCATGGCCAACCACGGTCCAATGCCACATTATGACAAATATTGTCTCAATAAGAAAATCAACCATGCTCAACCATTGTCAACCATCCTCAACTAGGGTCAGTCATCATTGACACTAGTCAAACATGGTCGACCATGGTCAGTTAAGGCCAACCATGATCTATTGCCATATTATGACAAAGATTGTCTCAATTTGAAAATCAAACATGGTGTGCCATTTTCAACCATGGTCCAACATCTCATTGTGAGAAAGATTGTCTCAATATGAAAATCATTTAAGGTCACCCATGGCCAATCATGATCATGCATGTTCCAAAGTCACACCTATCTATTGTAGGAAAAGGTTAAACCACTTTCCTTCTGTTGTTCTAAGTGTAACTACCCACTTAGGGAAGATGTACTTATCTGTAGGTATAAATTCCATATAAAAATCGTATTAATGATTCAAAAGCCAATCTAGAAAGACACTACCATGTTTCACCCAACTGTAGAATGGCTGAGCCAAATCTCTCTTCATCTATTCACCTTCATGCCATATTCCAAGCATGAATGTGGGATATCATAGAACACATCAATCCAAAACCATCCAGGGCTTACGGAGGCCATCCACCTCAACCCATCAAGCAATGATTCTACCTCATGGTTAGAGATAACAAAACCATCATCAGATTGGTCTCTACCCAAGCCTTCCAAGGCTCTAGAGTGTTTGTTCCAACCTGGCTTCTAGGACTAGTAACTCAACCCACAGCTGTCATTGGGCTTCTAGATTATTTTTCCATCCAAGGCTTCCAAGACTAGTAACTTAACCCACCAAGGGCTTCTAGAGCGTTTTTTGAACCAAGGCATCTAGGACTAGTAACTCAACCCACTGTGAGCTTCCAAAGCATTTGTGCAACCAAGGCTTCCAGGGCCAGAAACTTAATCCAAGCTATTATAGGGCTTCCAGAGTGTTTGTCCAACCAAGGGTTCCAAGACTAGTAACTCAACATAAGTTGTTACAAGGCTTCTAGAGTGTTTGTCCAACCAAGGCTCCAGGAACTAATAAATCAACCCAAGCTAAAGGAAACATGAGAACCAAACAGAAAAACAAAGAAATGAACCCACAACACCATGGCTATCCAGGAAACGACAAGGCTAGGAAAAAACATTGTCAATCTAGGAAATCCTCCATGGAAATGGAAACTCATAACCAACCATGCATGCCAAATCTAGTGGGGAAAACATACATGCAACTCAGTACCTGCAAGGAAATCCTATTGTAGCTTATGATCTTGATGTCCTCTTATGCTTTCCTACTCTTCCTTTTCCTTCTTGCTCCAAAACTCCAAGTATGCCACACTCTCCAAGTGTGCTCCAAGAAGCCCCTAAGTTCCTAAGAGTATGAGAGAGAGACAATAGAGAAAGAGCTCCACCAAAACCTATGAACAACTTACCCATCAATTCTCAAAAGCCTTTTTATTAGTGAGGCCTCTATTTTCTTCATTTTCCATTATTTGCCTTCAATTTCATCCTCACATGGAAACTATGACCTTTCACCTCCCTTTTCTCCTAATTTCTATTATTTTCATAAATAAATATGGAAAAAATGTCATTTTCCTTTGCAGAACCTTAGCCATTTCCTTTGTCAATTTCCCTATCCATAATAAACTGAATGAACACCCACTAGGGCGTTTTTCGCACCATTTATCTTGGAATACATGTCCCATGACTGTGGTCTTATATATTTTACATGGATTTTTAACCAGGGTTGTTACAGAATCGTCCCCCTTGGGGGAACACTGTCCTCAATGTTTAATGCCACCTATAACCAACAATAGTACTGAAAAAAAAAACATACTGTGCATGGATCTTTATAACACATCTTGTTACAGTATTTACAATGACCGTCTACTAAAACATGAAAAACATACCATTTACCGGAGTTTTTTAAGAAAACTCATTACGATATTTACAATAATAATTACATATACACACATATTGTGGTGACCCATGTTTTGAAGTGTCCTTAGAACACTATTTTTGGTCCTCTCTCAAAATTGATCTTCCACATATCCATCACAAGAAGGACATGGAATTTCAACACCATTTTCACTTTCCAAATCTACTACATCTCTCCTTGGTCACCTCTCAAAAATTGCAGTTCACATATCCATCATAAAATCCACTAAAGCATTAGTAGGAACATTTTATTAGACTCTAAATCTTGGGATTCATGGTAAATTTTTACATCACTAATGGTTGATATTCCTTTTGTTTTCTAGCTTCACTCTGACCTCATATCCTTGTGACTCACCTATGTAGTAACAATGGGAGTGAATATTTTTGTGTACACTTCATTTCTTCATCCACATGGACTTCAAGAATCAATATGGGATCTCTTATGATACACTATTAAGGAACAAATAATTTCTTTCACAGATATTTGTTATTGTGATAGTTCTTTTAACTACAACTCTCATACAATTTGTTAGTAAAAGTGAGAGAAATTTACCAATAATAACACATAAATATTAAAAAGTTAGGTATAAAGATATCCCTTTCACGATCCCACCAACGTCATCAATCTCATAAGCAAGCCTATTCCTGGATAAATAGACTTACCGGGATGTCCCACTTATACCAGGTTGTGTCACTACGGCACTAACAACTACGCTTTACTGGGATGTCACACTACGGTGCTAACAACTACGCTTTACTGGCCCACAGCTAATAAATCTATAGGAAGGCAACTCCACACTTTCTTATTACGGGGGTAAATAATGATGGCCCACTTCTCGGATCTTCATCTTATTTATCCAAATATTATATGTGTCGTTCTTAATTAGAAATTAGGGCTAACGCCTACCGTTATTAATGTTTCTTTTTAAGTTTCAATCTCCGCTTGGACCTGCTTCTGGATATGCTACTGGATCTACTGCCCCTGCTACTAGATCTACTTCTAGGTCTCGACCTGGTAGAAGGGATGCTGCTGGAACTTTACTTTAGACTCTCTTTATCCACGTTACTGAAATCCCATAACGTGTATCGAACTGGGAAGGTATATTACTAGTTCACTACTTACTCTAGGAGTAAGATGATACCATTATGGAAGGAACTGATCCTTTGTTTAGGGGGGGCTTATGTTGAAAGGTTTATGTTGCTAATCAAACAGGGTACTAAATAGCTTTCGTTCATAGTAGTACTCTTTGCAACTAAGTATTGTCTTATCGGTTTGTGAAATCATTATAAAAACAGGTGGAATGTTCCTAGTTCTCGCTCAACTCAACGGATCCGTTAGGGTAGGTAGGTTAACACAAGACTAGGGAAAGGTAGGTGGCATAGAGAAGTGGAAATGAATGATACTAGACAACTGAGTTGATCAAGCAAGGAACAAACATATGATTAGGTGGTTCACTAAATAGAGAGGAACCAACGGATGGAGTAGCTTGATTGCTAGCCATTGTTGGGTTACATAGTCTCAGGGCTCAAAATTGGGTTCTCATCATTAGGTTTATAGAGAGAGTAATCATATAAGAAATTGTCAAATGAATCCCAATTTCCCAGCATGTTTTCTATGCCAAACCATACCACCCACTGAAAATCTGAGGATCCAATATGCGATGAGACTTTAATAGGGATCAATACAATGATAGGATACTAATATGGAAAATGGGTGTTTGGGACTACCACCAACCATCAAGGCATGCTAGAAAGCATAGAATAATATGCTAGTTCATTAATCAATATATATTGCTAGATCACTGAGAATTGAATCAATTGCTTACTCTCGATTCATACGAGAAATACATATTGTATTTTCTTAAATCATGCATGTCACGTAACATCATATTGATACAACTTTATATGAGGAGTTGTACCATGAGGTTTAGTTTATTACTTTCTATCTATTGAGGGTTTAGTTTATCACTTTTTGTCTCACGAGGTTATAGTCATTGATTGTACTTTGAGTCATCTATGAAGTTATTGGATTTGGACTTATCTCTTGAGTTGGCTATTGATTCTTAGATTGGGCATACCTATAGGTGTTGTTCCAGATTGCACACCTGTAGGTGTTATTCCAGCATATGAGCCAGTAGCTAAGCTAGCACCAGTTATTATTATTTTGAAAGGTGCATATCAATATCAGGGAATAAGTCATCCTTGAAAAACCATACCCAGATAAGAGGATAAGTCCCCCATGTTCGTTCCCCGGGACGGGGCTTACCCCTACGGAACCTTAGTTACTACATAACTTACCGCTATGGAACACAGGAGGCTCCTACCTCGAATGGATTGAAGGTCCCGGAGGGGCTTGCGCTTCCTAGTGCAAGGAATAACGAAGCGTTACATACGTCGATTCAACATTCGAAGATCATATGCCATACAGAGAACATTATCGCCAGCAGTCATAGTTAGTCATTTCCAGGAGGTATAGAAGGTGGTCATAGCTACCAATCATAGACAGGAGGTGGGTCATTGCCTGGTTTCTTTGATGCCGATTCCCTTGGTTCTTTCCCAGTCGATCTTTGACTGATGAAGGTCATTGACAATAGAGTCGATCATTGTAAGCCAGTCATAGCTTGGATTTGATACTCAGCTGCTGGGCTAATCAGCTGCTTGGCTATTCAACTATAATAGTGTGACTTGGTTACTTGGATAGCTAGGATACTTGGATACCGGGCTCGGTTGGACTGATCAATTGGGAGAATCAACTGCTTGGCTACTTGAATTGGCTTGGTTACAGATCGACTGCGCTAGTAAACTGTGCTAATAAAATTGGCTAATGGAATTGGCTAATCGAATGGGATGGTGGCTGTTGTCCATCCAACAGAAATAGATTGTTTAGGCATCTAAAGAGAATACTGGTCTATGTGCCTTCTCCTGTAGCTGTTAAGACACTTTCTTCTTCAGGATCCAGAGAGAGCCAGTTAAGCCTTTTGAGTAAATTGAACTTGTTCATTGCATATAACTAGCAAAGAATGATTTTCCTTTACTCCTGGCCACTGGCATCCCTTTTGAATAGTAGCACCAACCAGTGATAGTAGATTGTTGTGAGACATCATCTACTTAGCTGCTGCTTTTCTGGAACTTCCTTCTCTCGTTTTATGGTGGGAACGCTAGGGTGAGGGTGAGCTTGCCGAACTCTTGACAAAGGCCCGAAGGGATTTATCGCTCACCTTCCCCAAAGAAGTGAGGGACTCGGCTGAGCTTACGAGGTCGAGGAGAGGAAACGTGTGAGGTCCGTTAGGGTGCGTAGCATGCTCGACTAATAAGCCCGCCATCGGCTTGACTGATAAGGAGAGGAGACGAACAACTCTCTTTTGGGGTAGGGGCTGAGGGTGCATTAGCACACTCGACTGTCAAGGCCGCCATTGATTTATCTCTCTATTTCCTAAAAAATAGAGGGATTTATCGCTCATCCATCCGATGGTTGAGGGACAGAGTCACTCACTATTCATATGGTGAGGGTTTTAACGCTCACTCATCATATGGGTGAGGGACGAAGTCACTCACTCTTCATATGGTGAGGGTTTTAACGCTCACTCATCATATGGGTGAGGGACAGAGTCACTCACTATTCATATGGTGAGGGATTTATCGCTCATCCATCCGATGGGTGAGGGTGAGCCTGTCGAACTCTCGACCCCAGCCATCGATTTATCTCTCTATTTCCTAAAAAATAGAGGGATTTATCGCTCATCCATCCAATGGGTGAGGGACGGAGTCACTCACTATTCATATCGTGAGGGACGGAGTCACTCACTATTCATATGGTGAGGGTTTTAACTCTCACTCATCATATGGGTGAGGGACGGAGTCACTCACTATTCATATGGTGAGGGTTTTAATGCTCACTCATCATATGGGTGAGGGACGGAGTCACTCACTATTCATATGGTGAGGGATTTATCGCTCATCCATCTGATGGGTGAGGGTGAGGTAACGAATGCTCGACCCCGAGGCCGCCATCGATTTATCGCTAATCCATCATATGGGTGAGGGTGAGCCTGCCGAACTCTCGACCCCCGCCATCGATTTATCGCTCATCCATCATATGGGTGAGGGTGAGCAGCGGAACTCTTGACTAAAAGGCCCGTAGGGACAGAGTCACTCACTATTCATATGGTGGTAAACTTGTGTAAGAAAACTAATTATATAATAAACCTATTATTAAAACCCAGAGCAAAATATTGATGGAATATTTGCTATTAATAAATTACATTACATTTTAAAAAACACTTAAAATTTATAAATTATCCAAAACTATAATCTAAAAATTATAATAATAATAATAAATAAATAAATAAAAACACTTTTGAACTCAAATATACCCCAATTATCCTAACATAAATTAGTTATAATAAGATATATGATATGAGCCTCCATGATTTCATAATGCACTTAAATGAGATGATATTTGTGTAAGATTTCGGGGCACACTTCCATGAGATAAGATGCCCTGATCCATGAAATATGCTATTTTAACATTGAAAAATGTTATGCATAACCCAATAAGTTAATGGTTAGGTTTTTTTTTTTCATCATATTTATGGAATATAACATTATTTTGATCTAAAGAAATATTACTTTATTTTGATATAAGGAACCGCGGTAAAAGCAATAATTAAATCATTAGTTTAGTGTATAATGTTTGATATTTACCATTATTAACTCGTTTCAATAACTACCATCTATAGGTCAAAGTTTCATTCATAAATTGGATACATGTCCCTTTATCATTTTTTGTTGTTTTTTAGTTCGTCGATAAATGTATATTGCACGTGAGTGCATATTGCGACGGTTGGTTTGCACACCCCCAGTCGTGTTTGAATCTGCGGAGCTGCGCATGTTGCAGTGTATCAAGATTTATGGCGATTAATCCAACGAATGACGGTTGTCAGCTTAATTTTGACACGTATTTGTAATATATGTATAAAAAAAAGAGCCTATAATATTTCTATAAGGAACTAGCCCCACCCATTTTAAAAAAATATTTCATCCTAGAGTGGATGGATGTAGATTGGAAGAATTTCAATTTATTTTCTTTGTCAAAAATTCGTGGCCCTATATTCTTCGTCTAATAGCTAGATTGACGCCGCCATGAGAGGCAATGAAAAGATCTGTAGGAACATGGCATTGGAGGTCGGCCTCTCACCTTCCGAAAGTGGCACGTTATGAAATGAGTTACGTTTCCTTCCATTATCTGCTTCTTCCTGTTATATCATGGTGCTTAAGCTTCCTACCATGTCTTCAACAAGACCTCATAAAATGGAGGAGCTGAATGGCTCCCCTATTTCAACGCGAGATGTATATTCTAATTATAAAATATTCTAATTATTGTGTATCTGCCTACACCGTTCACATTAATGCAAAACCGCCAAAGATATCGCGTGTGGGTGGATGCTTGGGGTGGGCAATTATTCATTTCACTGCAGCCCCACTGACCACGTGTGGGTGGATGCTTGGGGTGGGCAATTATTCATTTCACTGCAGCTCCACTGACCATTGTTGGCGTTATCAAAACCGCGTAGTATAACGAGGCAGAGTAGTTGCTCTGAAAATTATGGAAATTTTATTTATATTTAGATAAAATTTTGCAAGGATTTTTGTCAATTCAAGTTATAGTTGTTAAATTTCAAATTTTTAGGTGTTTTTAGACTTTTTTTTTTATCGTCTCGAATCTATTTCCATCATCAAAAACACTATTCAAACACTACCTCCACAATTTTTTTTTAACTATTTTTACCCTGATTCCGACCACTTTTAACCGACCTAACAATTCCTCAACCTCGTTAGACAACCCCTTATAAAACTTCTAGGGCATTCTCCTCCACTAACGTCTCTTGTCCAAACGTTTGGCATCCTCTATTGTCAAACGTCAGTGGGTTGGCCATGGGAATCTCTGCCCTCCGCATTCGTCTTCTTCTTGGTGTAGTAAAAAAGCTACATAGGTTCAAATATTGCACCGTCACTCATAGAGAGATCCCATAGTAGATGTATATTCGAGATAAGAGTTGCAATATTTTGACATTGAAGAACCTTTTCAATGTTTTGACTTTAAAGTTTACTGCAGAAACCATGCTTTGTCGCTCTAGTAGAGCCAGGGGTTATAGTGTTCGAGGCGCTCATAACGTTGTATGTGATCACTACTTGTATCATGGTTGTGAACGACGAGTTGATGTTTGACTACGATGTAACAATCTCTCGTAAGCTATCTTTAATGCTGATTTGTTGTGAGTGTGCAGAGATTTCACTTTTTTATGGTCGTGAAAAGCTTTTTTCTTCTCGAATTTTGCAGGGAATATTTTTGCAGTCTTGTGCAGAAAACTAAAATGTTGCTTTTCGGCAGTTTTTACTATGATTTTAGGCATTTTAAATGTGTTGGTACTTTGGACTGAGATCCCTTGGATTGTTCCGATGAAAAACACATTCTCCCTAAGGCATCTGATTTTGCTGGATTTTACGCGCCAGAGAGCTTACTGTGCGAGGGATTTTCAGGCTCCACTATGCTCACAATATAGTCACGAAAGATCTTCTCAAGATCCTTTGGAATGATAGATGCTTTCATTGAGTTGTGTAAACTAGAAATTTAACTCTATTTTAGTAGTTCTACAAGTTTCTAAGCAATATGAAATTGTTGGACACTTGAGATCTGAGGGGAAATGTTTCTTGATATAATTTCCTTTCCTTAATGAGAATTATTAAAGCTTTGTTGTAGACAAGCCAAAGCCCCTTTGTGCCTGAATTTTAAGGGAGTGCATGAATGAATTTACTGGTTTTCATTGAGAATTTATATTTTACATCTTTATTCCTAATTCAATCATTGATTATCTTGATGGGTGAAAAGGGGAGTGACTTTCAGAACATCATAATTGCTCACTTTTGGAGAAGACCATGATTAATATTTTGTTCTTTAATTTCATGTAATTCAATAAAGATACGTTGGAACTCATTATGAGCCATAAGCGTTCCCAAAAAAATGTCTTAAAGGTCTTTCTCGTTCATATCGACACAAAAATTGTCTAGTTACATAATTACACACTGGAAAATAAAGGAATTTGATATAATTATTAATGTTTTGCTTCTTCCTTGGATGATTTTATGTTGTGACTTTTAATGATCTCTATTCCTTTTTTATTATTATTATTGATGAATAATTTTATGAGACAATTTTTTTATTTTTTATTTTTTTTGGGTGAAGTAAATTTTAAATACATTTTAATTTAAATAATGTCATATATTAATTTTTAATATAATTAATATTATTTCATAATCAATTGTTTTAAGCCTTTTTCAAGGGCACTCAATGGCCATTACATGTACTAAAAAATCTAGGTAGATTAATACAAACGAATTTACCTTGATGTATCTCCGAGTCAAACTAACAAAACCTAACTCAAAGAGGTTTGAAGCAACATGAACTCTACCTAGTGAACTATCCCCTAGGAATTTATTTCATAATCAAATTATGATTTTAAATTAATCTTTTATCTCCTGATATTTATTAATATATTATTATTCTTTTGATTTTGATTTTAAACAACATTTTAAATAGCAGTTTAATTATTTTAAATAAATATATTTTTGAAATCTTTAAGTTCATGTGAATTCATGTTTTTGTTTTGGAATTTCATGTGGGTTTATTCCATCATTGTGACAATATCCTCAAACAATTTTTTTATAACTATAGTTTTACCATAAATTTATTAAATGAATTTTATTTAATTATTTTAATTAAAATGTGTTTGCATATGATTTTATATATGTATATTGAATTTAGATTTTTAAAAATAAGTCTTTTACATTTATTTTAAATTAAAGAGTTTTAAAAATATTTCTCCACACAATTATTATTATTAGTAGATAGTATATATTTATGTTTATTTTTTAAAAAAAATAATATTATCAAACTTTAAGAAATGAGTTTTGCCCATCTATATTTAAGAAAAAAGCTAAAGTTAAGATTTTATTTAAGGAAAAAGAAAACTCTTATTTAAATTTTGAATTTATCATAAATCTTTGGGAAAAGGAAAATAAGAAAATTGGTATTTAATATATCACTTTTGAATTTAATTAATAGATCACTTCTATAGATATTTTAATTAATTAATTAATAGGGTGTAAATATTTTTTGAAATATAATATTAAAAAAACTTTTTAATTTTAAAAATACAAAACTATAATATTTATTATAATTTTATGTATTTTTATAATCACTTCTATAGATATTTTAATTAATTAATTAATAGGGAGTAAATATTTTTTGAAATATAATATTAAAAAAAAACTTTTTAATTTTAAAAATACAAAACTATAATATTTATTATAATTTTATGTATATTTATATTTGCTTATAACTATTTAAAGATATATTTAGTATTTTCATTCTAATTACATTAATTATTTTTCAATTTTAGGGTTTATATATGGTTTATAGTATTAATCCCCTAGGTTTAATATTATTCCTTTAGGTTTATAATCCTTTGTCATTTTAGTATTAATTCTTTTGATTTATTATTCCCTTGGGTTTATAATATCAATCCCTTGGGTTTATTATTCCAACTCGTCATATTCCTAAGGTATAATATTATTCATAGCATTTATAATATTAATCCCAATGTTTAGTATTATTCCCTTCACATTTTAGTGTTAATCCCATGGGTTTATAATATCAATCCCTTGGTTTATAATATCAAAATCAACCATGTTCGAACATCACATTGTGACAAACATTGCCTCAATATCAAAATGAGCCATGGTCCAACATCCCATTGCGACAAAGACTGTCTCCATAGGAAAATTAATAATGGTCAACAATTGTCCAACATCACATTGTGACAAATATTGTGTCAATATGAAAATCAATCGTGCTTCAACATGGTATACCTTTTTTATTTTGGGGTATTTAATATGTATCTTAGGGTTTATATACATTAAGTTTATAATATTAATCCCTTGCATTTATAATATCAATCATGGTCAACCATGGCCCAATGTTTCATTGTGACAAATATTGTCTCAACATGAAAATCAACCATGGTCGACCATAGTCTAACTTGAGATTGTGACAAAGATTGTCTCGACATGAAAATCAATCATTTTCAAGCATGGTAAACCATGGTACAATGTCACGTTGTGATGAGGATCATTCTAATATGAGACTCAACAAAGGTCAACCATGCTTATTTTAGGGTTTATATTATTTATCTTAGGGTTTATATATCATGGGTTTATAATATTAATCCTTGGGTCTAATAATATTCCCTTGGGTTTATAATCTCGTGGCATATTCTTATTAATTCCTTGGGTTTATTATTCCCATGGGTTTATAATACTAATCCCTTATGTTTATTATTCTAAGGGTTCATATTCCTAGGGTATAACATTATTCATAAGGTTTATAATATTACTACTAGGGTTTAATATAAATCCCTTCACTTTATAATCATGGTCTACCATGGTCAAACATCACATTATGATAGATTGTCTCAATATGAAAATCAACCATGCTCAACTATTATCAACCTGGGTCAATCGTTGTCAACATTAGTCAAACATGGTCGACCATGGTCAATTATGGTCAACCACATATTGAGGCAAAGATTGTCTCAATATGAAAATCAATCATGGTCAACCATGGCCCAAAGTTGAATTATGACAAAGATTATCTGATTATGAAAATCAACCATGGTTAACCATGGTCCAACATCGCATTGTGACAAATATTGTCTTGATAAGAAAATCAAACATGGTCAACAATGGTCAACCATGTTTATTTAAGGGTTTATAATATTTGTCTTAGGGTTTATATACCTTGGTTTTATAATATTAATCTCTTGGGTTTAATGTTATTCCCTTGGGTTTATAGTCGCTTGAAATTTTAGTACTAAACTCTTGGGTTTATAATATCAATCCCTTTGGCTTATTATTCTAAGGGTTCATTTTGCTCGGGTATAATATTATTCATAGGGTTTATAATGTTAATCATATCATTTAAAATAAATCCCTTGGGTTTATAGTCATGATTAACCATGGCCAACCACGGTCCAACGCCAGATTATGACAAATATTGTCTCAATAAGAAAATCAACCATGCTCAACCATTATCAACCATCCTCAACTAAGGTCAGTCATCATCGACACTGGTCAAACATGGTCGACCATGGTCAGTTAAGGCCAACCATGATCTATTTCCATATTGTGACAAAGATTGTCTCAATTTGAAAATCAAACATGGTGTGCCATTTTCACCCATGGTCCAACATCTCATTGTGAGAAAGATTGTCTCAATATGAAAATCATTTAAGGTCACCCATGGCCAATCATGATCATGCATGTTCCAAAGTCACACCTATCTATTCTAGGAAAAGGTTAAACCACTTTCCTTCGATTGTTCTAAGTGTAACTACCCAATTAGGGAAGATGTACTTATCTGTAGGTATAAATTCCATATAACACTCATATTAATGATTCAAAAGACAATCTAGAATGAGACTACCACGTTTCACCCAATCGTAGAATGGCTGAGCCAAATCTCTCTTCATCCATTCACCTTCATTCCATATTCCAAGCATGAATGTAGGATATCATAGAACATATCAATCCAAAACCATCCAGGGCTTACAGAGGCCATCCACCTCAACCCATCAAACAATGATTCTATCTCATCGTTAGACATAACAAAACCATTATCAGATTGGTCTCTACCCAAGCCTTCCAAGGCTCCAGAGTGTTCGTTCCAACCCGGCTTCTAGGACTAGTAACTCAACCCACAATTGTCACTGGGCTTCTAGATTGTTTTTCCAACCAAGCCTTCCAAGACTAGTAACTTAACCCACCAAGGGCTTCTAGAGCGTTTTTTGAACCAAGGCATCTAGGACTAGTAACTCAACCCACCATGAGCTTCCAAAGCATTTGTGCAACCAAGGCTTCCAGGGCCAGTAACTCAACCCAAGCTATTATAGGGCTTCCGGGGTGTTTGTCCAACCAAGGGTTCCAAGACTAGTAACTCAACACAAGTTGTTACAAGGCTTCCAGAGTGTTTGTCCAACCAAGGCTCCAGGAACTAATAAATCAACCCAAGCTAAAGGAAACATGAGAACCAAACAGAAAAACAAAGAAATGAACCCACAACACCATGGCTATCCAGGAAACGACAAGGCTAGGAAAAACCATTGTCAATCTAGGAAATCCTCCATGGAAATGGAAACTCATAAGCAACCATGCATGCCAAAAATAGTGGGGAAAACATACATGCAACTCAGTACCTGCAAGGAAAACCTGCTGTAGCTTATGATCTTGATGTCCTCTTGTGCTTTCCTACTCTTCCTTTTCCTTCTTGCTCCAAAACTCCAAGTATGCCACACTCTCCAAGTGTGCTCCAAGAAACCTCTAAGTTCCTAAGAGTATGAGAGAGAGAAAATAGAGAGAGAGCTCCACCAAAACCTATGAAAAACTTACCCATCGATTCTCAGAAGCCTTTTTATTAGTGAGGCCTCTATTTTCTTCATTTTCCATTATTTTCCTTCAATTTCATCCTCACGTGGAAACTATGACCTTTCACCTCCCTTTTCTCCTAATTTCTATTATTTTCATAAATAAATATGGAAAAAATGTCATTTTCTTTTCCAAAACCTTAGCCATTTCCTTTGTCAATTTCCCTATCCATAATAAACCGAATGAACACCCACTAGGGTGTTTTTCCCACCATTTATCTTGGAATACATGTCCCATGACTGTGGTCTTATATATTTTACATGGATTTTTAACCAGGGTTGTTACAGAACCCTCCCCCTTGGGGGAACACTATCCTCAATGTTCAATTACACCTATAACCAACAATTCTACTGAAAACAAAACATACTGTGCATGGAGCTTTATAACACATTTTGTTACAGTATTTACAATGACCATCTACTAAAACATGAAAAACATACCATTTACCGGAGTTTTTTAACAAAACTCATTACGGTATTTACAATAATAATTACATATACACACATACACATTTTCTTCACTTAGAAAATAATCATACAGTCTATGGATCTTTATAAATCCAACACGATACAATATTTACAATAATATACACATTTGCATATTTGTTGAACCAACAAATAAAAAAATATGATGCCTGTAGCCACAATAAGGGAATTCAGAGGCTCACACCTCCATGCTCAAAGTAATATCAGGATTCACCTCCTTCCAAGGAAGTCCAAAATCCACTGCAAAGTCAAATTTGCATCCAGTGTCTAGTGCTATAATCCATCACTAGTTTTCCTGTCAGTGAACAATTATTGTCTCATTGTTCCAGGGCACACTCCCAATGTGCATTTGATTCCATATGGTAATTATAATGACCAAAAAAATCCATCCCCAACCTTGAATTCTCTTTAACACAGTCCCTCAGAAAATATGGTCAGCCTTTTCCATGCAGTCACACACCTTCCAAGTCTTGTTCGCACCCCAATCCCAAGCAGTCCATCCCTTGGCAAGACTTCCTCGCATCAGAAAATACAAAAACCAAGGCATATCCCTACCTTAAAACCATGATACTAGTCATAGCATGCTCATGAAAATCAATGGAAACTATTGGATATCAATGTCCCACAATGGCCTCGCTCCTAAATACTTTACTAGCATAATGCCACATTTTCTAATTCCTTTTGTTGTTGCAAATTCTTGCAGTCAATTTAAACCACTGAACCAGGCATTTTATGATTTCCTATACCAAGCACATAATTTTCATTACATTCAAAAGAAATTGAAATAACTTCAAATCATACCTTATTGGTGGTCTGTCAACAAGGTACACTTGCGATTCTATTCGTTTCCTGTCACAATAAGTCAAACTAGCATATTTGACCAAATCATTAGGTAGAAACATATCACATTTGGTTATCTCAAAATACAACCATCATAGATAAAAATCATCAATCACCTGTAACCATCATAAACTAGAATCATAGATCACATGTAATCATCATAGACTAGAATCATAGATAACATGTAATCATCATAGACCAGAATCATAAAGCTCATGCATAATGAAACTGAAACAAAATATTTATACTTATCCTTTAATAAATCCTTAGCTTCTATCTTTGTCTTTATTTTTTACGCACTCCGGATCGATTGCCACATCCAACCAACACCTAGTGCATTCTTCTTAACCATGTGCACATACACATAGTGTGCACCACCGACATACCACCACATACAACATACAACATGATGCAATACATGCACCTACACCTGACATATCGCAGATACACCTACACCTAGGGTACAACACAACACATACATACACCTACACCCATTATGCAATACAATACATACATATATACCCAATGTTGAGAACAATACATGCATTTATACCTGATGTACAATGCCACACAATACATGTACCTAGACATGGCTTACAACGCAATGTAATACATGTACTACATAGAGTACAACACAATGAGTACACATGTCATGATAACATGACTACACAATGCACATACATAGTACCACGTGTACAAAACACAACATGTACGACATGCACATAATACCACATGTACACCAGTACCACATGTACAAAACATACATAGTACAACCTATACAATGCACCACCTGCACAACATGTGCACAACCTCACATGTACATGACACCACCTGCACAATGTGTATGCAATGCCACATGTACATTGTACCACCCATACAACATGTACACAACACTACCTGCATAGAACACCATATGTACAACATGTACACAACACCACATGCACAGCGAACCACATGTAAAATCATGCACATGACACCATATCTACATATTACCAAATGTACAACATGCAAACACAACATATGTGGTGGGCTCCAGTATTGTAGCAATAATGCTACAACTCCTGGGGCTTCCTATCTCTAATTTTATCAACCTGGTAGTTCGTACAAACTTGGAAGCGACGGTGCTGTATGCACAAGTACTAGCTCTTGTCGCAGCTGTCACTTGGTCAGCTGGCACAAGTCCGCTAGGGCTCAAGCCAACTTCTATATGCTCTCAGAAGAAGCTTTCTAAATGATGGACGAAGGCTATCTCAAAGGAAATTAATCTATTTTGCAAAAATGAACTGAAAGCCAACCAAAACATGGAAACCCTGGTAAACCCTAATCTGACTAGTTTAATCTCTATGATGCAATGGTGGAAGTGCAAGTGTCTAAGAATGCTGCCATTACTTCTAGTGATATGAAATGCATGAACTTAAACTACTTCCATTGAAAAGATCATTGTTTTTGTATTTTTGCTTAAGTGGTTGAAGTGATTACGGTTTTGTTTCTTATTAGGGTTTGGCTGTGCAGAGGTGGTGCGAAGGGAGAGAAAGCTTGGGAAAGGTCAGGAGGGCTAGGAGAGGTCCCAGGGGATCCCTAGCATCAGTCCACAGAAGTCCACAACGTTCAGGTGCTCGGCAACCGAGTTTGCAGGCTTCTACAGGATATCTGCAGGGGATCCTACAGGAAACTCAGGAATTCTATAGGAAGGCTGCTAACTTCTACAGGATGTTCTGTGGTTGGAGTGTTGGGTGATGGAAGAGTGGAGGAGTTGTATGGGTGGACAGGTAGGATGGAGAGGGAGCCTATGATGGTTCAGGGATAGAGATATGAGATGAGGAAAGAGTGGGTGCAGCTGGTTGGATAATGGAAGGGTGGAAGCAAGGAAAAGTTGAAAAGATGGAGCTGCGTGAGAAGTAGATGGGTTGGAAGGCTAATGAGTTGAACAGAGGTCGAGCAAGTGGCTTCAGGTGTGGTGGAGAAGAAAAAGAACACGATAAAGTGATGCTATGCAGTGTAAAAGAAACAAATCCTCTATATCTTGCACAAAACCGAGAATTCCATCAACCTATTCTAACTGTGTTATTAAACCAATGAACAGCAATGTAAAGTGTGGAGAAAAATCGTGCATGGTGTTGGAACGAAGCAGTAGTGCTCAAGAGCAGAATGCATGGACGGATATACAATTGAAATGACTGTGTGGCAGCTTGCATGAAAGCATAAGACTGCGTTTTTTGGTGGTTGGTACAACCCACACCCCCAATCTCTAGACAGAGATGGCAGCGAGTGCACTATCAACCTTTTTTGGAGCTCTAATGGATTACAATCCTCCTACTCTAATCTAAGCAACTAAAAGCACTTGAACTGTAAACTAATCCTACTCAATCACATAAAAGAAATCAAATCAGCAGACTGTAAATTCTAAATGCATGTCAAAACAGAGGAATAAAGTGCTGAAAGGAAAACAAGTAACAATACAAGGAAGAGGAGGTCTATTGCTCTCAGGTTGGGCCCTAACCTGAGAGCTATAGCTCCCTTAAAAACTCAGAATTGAATCCAAAGCTTCCTGCCTTTATTAAATAATCATGAGTCTAACATCATGCCAAAACTGGCTTACAAAGAGCAAAAACCCAAATTGACTAACTCAAATGAGGTCTTAAGCCCTCTTATTTATACAATTTGTGGACCCAACAGTCCTCCTAGAATTTAGGGACTCGGCTGCCCAAAACTTGGAGTTAACAGCAGTCCTACTTGACTTGCTTGGCTGCCCTTGTGTTGATTGATTCGGTGGCCCTTGAACTCCGAGCTGATGGTGGAGAATTCGAGGTAAGGGCCCATAAATGAAGGGGACACCTTCCTACAAATCCTCTAGCTTGTTCTCCTACGAATTTGGCTGCCAAGTGCTCATTAAGACCTTCAATTTTGTCTCCAAGTTGACCAAAAAGGCTACACAAAGCACCCATTAGACTTGTTGGCATAATGACTAACCAAATTCACTCTATTAACATAAATATAATCAAAAACATGTAATAAACTAATGAGAATGGTGGATTAAGTCAAATTAGGAGGTTGGATGAGCCTAAATAATTGTCCATTTTTGGGGCTCATCATCACCCCCCTACTGAAAGTGTTGCTCATCCTCTGAGCAACCAATCTCTCTCCTCATCTTTGATGGCCCTGGTGGCTTCTTTGGCTAACATCCCGGCTGATTTCTCCTTAGTTTTGATGAACTCTTGTCTTGAGAGAGGCTTCCTGTAGATCTTCAATCTATTCCCATTGACAAGCATGGGGATGGCTTCCTCATCAATGGTCAGGATAAGCACACATCCATTGTCATGACACTTTTCCACTGTATATGGTCCTAGCCATCTGGTTCTCAGTTTTCCCTTGAAATCTTTGTATCTGGAGTCATACAACAAAGCCCAATCTCCCAGCTGAAATTGCTTGTCATGGAGATGTTGGTCATGCCACACCTTTCTCTGAAGTTGAACCACTTCTGAGTGAAGGAGGGCCTGCATTCGGTGCTCATCCAGGCCATTCAGCTGCAATAACCTTTCTTGTTATGCATGGCTGAGATCTAGATCTAGCTGAGTTGCCATCCTCAAAGTGTTGTATTCAAACTCGATGGACAGCAAAGCTTTCTTCCCATAGACCAGCTCATAAGGTGTGAAGCCGATGGTGGTCTTCCAAGTGGTGTTGTAAGCCCATGTGGCTTCAACCAGGTGATCTGCCCAGTCCTTTCTGCTGCTGCTCACTACTTTAGTCAAGATCCCTTCTAATGCTCTATTGGTGACTTCCACCTGCCCATTTGCTTGAGGGTGATAGGGGGTGGAAGTCCTATGCTTGATCTTGTGATGAGCTAGTAGATCTTCAACCAGGTTGGAGGTGAACTGGCTCCCTTGATCGGTGACCAGCTCTCTTGGATAGCCAAACTTATAGAAGATGTTTTCTCTTAGGAACTCGGCCACCTTTTCTTCTGTTGCTGCTTTGATTGCTTTGGACTCTGCCCACTTTGTCAGGTAGTCAGTGCACACAATGATGTAAGACCTTTGCCTCGAAGGAGGGTTGATTGGGCCCACAAAGTCCATACCCCACTTCTCAAATGGCTCAAGAGTCACCTGAGGTTGGAGAGGTATCTCATCCCTTTGGGTCGGTTTCCCCATTCTTTGGCATTGGTCACACTAGCTGACATATCTTCTGAAATCTTGATGAAGTGTGGGCCAATAGTAGCCTGCCTGCAGGATCTTGAAGGCAGTTCTTTTTGCTGCAAAATGTCCTCCACAAGGCCCATCATGATAGGTGAGGAGGATATCAAAGACTTCCTCCTCCCTTACACAACGCCTTAAGATCTGATCGGGGCCAAGCTTGAACAGATTGCCCCCGATCCAAGTAAATGAGGCACTTTTTCTGATGATTCTGCTCTTCTCTCTTGAAGATAGGTGTGGAGGGAACTGTGCTGAAACAAGGTAGTTTGCTATATCAGCAAACCATGGAGAGAGTGCTGAGATAGCAAACAGATGTTCATCAAGCATCTGGTCATCCACCGTTCCATCCTCATCTGCAGACAAATCCAATCTAGATAAAAAGTCAGCAACAACATTTTCTTTACCTGGTTTGTCAATAATGGTCAAATCAAACTGCTGCAACAAAAGTAACCATCTAATAATACGAGCATTCACATCTGGTTTATTCATTAAATATCTAATGGCAGCATGGTCTGTATGTACAAATGTTTGATAGCCAGTGATATAGTGTCGGAACTTGTTCAGTGCATGGACCACAACCAAGAATTCCTTCTCGGTTACAGTGTAATTCAGCTCAGCTTTGGACAAGTTTTTACTAACAAAGTAAATGGCATATGGAAGTTTTTGTTCGACTTGTCCTAAAGCTGCACCTATGGCTTTGTTCGAGGCATCAGTGTGGATGTGGAAAGGTAGGGCCCAGTTTGGACCTCTCAGGATTGGGGCTGACACCAACTTGTCCTTCAATTCATTCAAAGCCCTCTGACAATCGTCAGTCCATTTAAACTCCACATCTTTTGCCAACAGGCCAAACGATGGCGAGGCTAGCTTGCTGAAGTCTTTAATGAATCTCCGGTAATATCCTGCTAATGCCAAGAAACTCCGAACATCCCTTACCTTTTGAGGGGGTGGAACCTTCTTGATGAGAGCAATTTTGTTAGGATCCACCTGTAACCCCTGGCAAGAAATGGTATGGCCTAACACGGTCCCTTCAGTCATCAGGAATTCACATTTTTCAGGACTAAGGGATAGGTTCATCTCAATGCATTTGGTTAGGACTTTTCCCAGATTGGACAATGCTTCCTGGAAGTTGGCCCCATAAGGAGTAAAGTCATCCATATAGATTTCCACTGCGTCATGGACCAGCTCCGAGAAGATGCTTAAGACAGCTCTCTGGAAGGTAGCAGGAGCATTGCATAGCCCAAAGGGAAGAACTCGGTAGGCAAAGGTACCCCAAGGGCAAGTGAAGGTGGTCTTATCTTGGTCTTCTGGGCTGATTTGAATCTGGTTGTACCCGCTAAACCCATCCAGGAAAGAGAAGAACTTCTTTCCTGCCAGTCCATCCAACACTTGATCTATGAAAGGTAGAGGGAAATGGTATTTCTTGGTAGCTTTGTTCAGTTCTCGGTAGTCCACATAGATTCTCGACTTCCCATTCTTCTTGGGAACCAACACCAGAGGGGACACCCATTCACTATCTGAGATGGGGTAAATGAATCCGGCATCCAACAGTTTTTGCAGTTCTTCCTTGAAAATGTCCTTAAGGGCTGGATTCATTCTCCTCTGAGGTTGCCTAACCGGTTTACAACCCTCTTTGATGTATATGTGATGGGTACAGACCGAGGGATGGACTCCTTTCATCTCCTTATAGCTCCAAGCAAAAGCATCTAGGTGACTGGCCAACAGGTTACACAGCTCCTTTTCTTGGGAAGAAGATAGGGAGGAGCTGATCTTTAACATTCTCTTAGGGCCGAACTCCACATTCTTGACTCTGGGAGTGACAGGGTTGGTCGTACAAAGATCCGCTAGGGTGCTGGCTTGGGCATCCTCCACCAATTTCTCTAAGGATAGTGCACTGGAAGGTGGATTCTGGATCATGGTCTCAGTCAAGTCATCCTCGGTTGGGGGGTCTCTTCTGGTGGTATCTAGGGTGCATAGAGGTGCTGAGTACACCTCGTCTTCCTCTCCTTCCTCCAACCAGAGTGGTAAGTCATGCTCTAAGGAGGGTTGGGCAGGAGGGTATAGGACTAGCTGCTTGGACATAGGACCATTTTTGATGGTCATATTTCCTGCTCGGCAACTTATGTAAGCATCTGCAGTGGCTAACCAAGGCCTTCCCAAAATGAGAGGATATCCAGTAAGCTTTGCCTTGGGTTGCAGAACCAAGAAATTTGCAGGGTATTCCCAAGAGTCGATAGAGACCAAGACATCCTCCACAATCCCTTCTGGAGTCACCATGGAGCGATCTGCTAATTGCAGTACTGTCGAGGTCTTCCTCAAGGAACCCTGAAGATTGAGTTTGAGCATGGTATCCCTGGTCATCACATTAATGGCAGCCCCCAGATCAATCAAGGTGTGTGGTATGATGGTGCCATTGATGTGGACATCTACTACAGGACTTCCAGGATCTAGGTACTTTGGGCAGATGACTTGTCCTAACATAAGGTCAGACAGTTGTCCTATGACATTGATGGTTGAAGCATCTTTCTTTCGCCTGCCTGGGTGTTTGAAACACTTTTCCTTAACCAGTTTGTTGTATATTGGTACATCCTTGATGGCTTGGAGAAGTGGTATTTTTACACACAACTGCTTGAGCTCACCCAGAAGCTCATCCTCCTCTGGGTTGGATTGTGTGGTGGTTGTTAGTCTCTCAGGAAAGGGTGGAATAGCCTTTGTTTCACTTTCCTGTTTATCTTCCTCATCCTCTGGGGGAGGAGGTTGGCGATCTGGAAGAGTCTTGCCAGATCGAAGATTGATCTCCTGGATCTCCACAACATAGGTAGGGCATGATGTTTCCCCAGCGTATACCTGCTGGGCCTGTCTATTGTTGGGGTTCGGGTTCGGTTGAGCAGGTATTTGGGGTTGCCTTGGAGGAGTAGGAGGTAATGGTTGAGGTTGAACTGGTGGTGGAGGCAAAATGGCAAGAGGAGTGTTGTATTGGGGCCTCCACCCCGACTGAGGTGCATTCCACTAAGGCTATGGCTGGGCATGTGAATGATATGAATGAGAAGTAGGTTGAGTAGGGTAGTGAGGTGGATAAGACCATGAAGGAGGCATAGACCAGGAAGGATGAGCAGGGGGACCCCAGGAAGGCATAGGAGTCGATTGGTTGGGGTTGTAATAAGCTTGAGGTGCCCCTTGCATCCCCGGCTGGTAAGTTCTAGGTCCTTGTGGCCTCCTTTGGTTGAGGTAATAGAGAGGTTCAGTGGGAGCTTCTGTCCCTTGGTACATGGCTTTAAATCCAGGTAAGGTTGGACATTGGTTTGTGGGATGGTCCTCCTCACAAACGAAACACCCTTCAACCGAATGCAATGGGCATTCGTTCTTAGGGTGTCTTCTTGTTCACCTAGGGCAGAAGATAGCCAAGGCTCTCTCAGCTTCTTCTTTCTTCTACTGGATCCTGAATGTGTCCAGCTGCATGGCAATGGTCTGTCTCACCTCACTCTTAAGATCTTCTAATTGATTTGCAAGCTCATGTTTGGAGAAAGGGACACTAGTTGAGAGGAGGTTTCCTCTACCTCGTTTCCGAGCTGCCCTGGAGTGGTTTCCAAACACAGTCTTGATGTCCTCATAAGGCAGTTGGTAAATTTCCCCCCCAGCTAACATGTGAAGGGTATCTAAGAGGTCTTCAGGGACTCCTCGGAGCAGGACCAACTTGAGGGATTCAGGGTCAAGTGTACACCTGGCCCGCTTATAGCTAAGTTGGAACCTCTCCTCATAATCCTCTAAGGACTCATCATTTCCCATGGTCATCCGAAAGATTTCTCCCTTGGTTTCCTTAGACCTACAGTAATCCCTGTACTTGGTATTGAAAGCTTGCTGCATCTGAGCCCAAGTGGTGATACTATTCCCAGGTAAGCCCATGAACCAGCGTAATGCTGCATCCTTAAGAGTTGAAGGGAAGAGTTTCAGCTTTTGCTCGTCTTCAGTATAGTCATAGGTTCTACAAAGGACAGAAAACTCAAACAGGAAGGTATCAAGATCTTCAGTAGTCAGTCCATGGAAGTGAGGTAAGGTGGAGGGGCTAATGTTCTTCATTTTCATCTCTCCATTGGTCGCTCGGATGGGGAAGGCACCTTCTATTCTCTCATCTTCTCTTCTATTGTCAGCCATAGTCTCAGATGGGATGGTCTCTAATTCTTCTTCCGCTATAGGATCTTCGTATATCTCAGGAGGTTCACCTATAGGTTCTTCTGGATCACTATCACCGAAGAAGAGAGAAGGGTGACTCAGTGATGTGGTGGGGGTGTTGGGTAGGAATTTGCCTGATTTATCTCGGTTTCTACGAGGCATGAAATGGAAAAGACTTTCTTTTTTTTTGATTGCTTTTGATTTTTTCTGTGGTACCTGCAAAACTGAAACAGATTGATCTACAACTAACTAAAAAGATGCAGAATTAACTGAAAGCAGGAAAGAAATAATCTACTTTGCTCAAATGAAATTGCAAGAATGGAAATGCTAGTCTACGCTTGCAGAATTGAAACACTAATCTATGAAAGCAGGAAATGCTAATCTATGAAAGCAGGAAATGCTAGTCTATGAAAGCAGGAAAGGCTAATCTATGAAAGCAGGAAATGTCTATGCTACTTTTGCAGAATGGAAATGAAATAAACTACGTAGCAGAAGGCAAGAGTAAGAAAATAGAAGAAAAGCAACAATTACTAATACTCTGACGCTTCCCCGGCAACGGCGCCAAAAATATGGTGGGCTCCAGTATTGTAGCAATAATGCTACAACTCCTGGGGCTTCCTATCTCTAATTTTATCAACCCGGTAGTTCGTACAAACTTGGAAGCGACGGTGCTGTATGCACAAGTACTAGCTCTTGTCGCAGCTGTCACTTGGTCAGCTGGCACAAGTCCGCTAGGGCTCAAGCCAACTTCTATATGCTCTCAGAAGAAGCTTTCTAAATGATGGACGAAGGCTATCTCAAAGGAAATTAATCTATTTTGCAAAAATGAACTGAAAGCCAACCAAAACATGGAAACCCTGGTAAACCCTAATCTGACTAGTTTAATCTCTATGATGCAATGGTGGAAGTGCAAGTGTCTAAGAATGCTGCCATTACTGCTAGTGATATGAAATGCATGAACTTAAACTACTTCCATTGAAAAGATCATTGTTTTTGTATTTTTTCTTAAGTGGTTGAAGTGATTACGGTTTTGTTTCTTATTAGGGTTTGGATGTGCAGAGGTGGTGCGAAGGGAGAGAAAGCTTGGGAAATGTCAGGAGGGCTGGGAGAGGTCCCAGGGGATCCCTAGCATCAGTCCACAGAATTCCACAACGTTCAGGTGCTCGGCAACCGAGTTTGCAGGCTTCTACAGTATGTCTGCAGGGGATCCTACAGGAAATTCAGGAATTCTACAGGAAGGCTGCTAACTTCTACAGGATGTTCTGTGGTTGGAGTGTTGGGTGATGGAAGAGTGGAGGAGTTGTATGGGTGGACAGGTAGGATGGAGAGGGAGCCTATGATGGTTCAGGGACAGAGATATGAGATGAGGAAAGAGTGGGTGCAGCTGGTTGGAGAATGGAAGGGTGGAAGCAAGGAAAAGTTGAAAAGATGGAGCTGCGTGAGAAGTAAATGGGTTGGAAGGCTAATGAGCTGAACAGAGGTCGAGCAAGTGGCTTCAGGTGTGGTGGAGAAGAAAAAGAACACGATAAATTGATGCTATGCAGTGTAAAAGAAACAAATCCTATATATCTTGCACAAAACCGAGAATTCCATCAACCTATTCTAACTGTGTTATTAAACCAATGAACAACAATGTAAAGTGTGGAGAAAAATCGTGCATGGTGTTGAAACGAAGCAGTAGTGCTCAAGCGCAAAATGCATGGACAGATCTACAATTGAAATGACTGTGTGGCAGCTTGCATGAAAGCATAAGATTGCGTTTTTTGGTGGTTGGTACAACCCACACCCCCAATCTCTAGACAGAGATGGCAGCGAGTGCACTATCAACCTTTTTTGGAGCTCTAATGGATTACAATCCTCCTACTCTAATCTAAGCAACTAAAAGTACTTGAACTGTAAACTAATCCTACTCAATCACATAAAAGAAATAAAATCAGCAGACTGTAAATTCTAAATGCATGTCAAAACAGAGGAATAAAGTGCTGAAAGGAAAACAAGTAACAATACAAGGAAGAGGAGGTCTATTGCTCTCAGGTTGGGCCCTAACCTGAGAGCTATAGCTCCCTTAAAAACTCAGAATTGAATCTAAAGCTGCCTGCCTTTATTAAATAATCATGAGTCTAACATCATGCCAAAACTGGCTTACAAAGAGCAAAAACCCAAATTGACTAACTAAAATGAGGTCTTAAGCCCTCTTATTTATACAATTTGAGGACCCAACAATCCTCCTAGAATTTAGGGACTCGGCTGCCCAAAACTTGGAGTTAACAGCAGTCCTACTTGACTTGCTTGGCTGCCCTTGTGTTGATTGATTCGGTGGCCCTTGAACTCCGAGCTGATGGTGGAGAATTCGAGGTAAGGGCCCATAAATGAAGGGGACACCTTCCTACAAATCCTCTAGCTTGTTCTCCCACGAATTTGGCTGCCAAGTGCTCATTAAGACCTTCAATTTTGTCTCCAAGTTGACCAAAAAGGCTACACAAAGCACCCATTAGACTTGTTGGCATAATGACTAACCAAATTCACTCTATTAACATAAATATAATAAAAAACATGCAATAAACTAATGAGAATGGTGTATTAAGTCAAATTAGGAGGTTGGATGAGCCCAAATAATTGTCCATTTTTGGGGCTCATCATCACCCCCCTACTGAAAGTGTTGCTCATCCTCTGAGCAACCAATCTCTCTCCTCATCTTTAATGGCCCTCGTGGCTTCTTTGGCTAACATCTCGGCTGATTTCTCCTTAGTTTTGATGAACTCTTGTCTTGAGAGAGGCTTCCTGTAGATCTTCAATCTATGCCCATTGACAAGCATGGGGATGGCTTCCTCATCAATGGTCCAGATAAGCACAGATCCATTGTCATGACACTTTTCCACTGTATATGGTCCTAGCCATCTGGTTCTCAGTTTTCCCCTGAAATCTTTGTATCTGGAGTCATACAACAAAGCCCAATCTCCCAGCTAAAATTGCTTGTCATGGAGATGTTGGTCATGCCACACCTTTCTCTGAAGTTGAACCACTTCTGAGTGAAGGAGGGCCTACATTCGGTGCTCATCCAGGCCATTCAGCTGCAATAACCTTTCTTGTTGTGCATGGCTGAGATCTAGATCTAGCTGAGCTGCCATCCTCAAAGTGTTGTATTCAAACTCGATGGACAGCAAAGCTTTCTTCCCATAGACCAGCTCATAAGGTGTGAAACCGGTGGTGGTCTTCCAAGTGGTGTTGTAAGCCCATGTGGCTACAACCAGGCGATCTGCCCAGTCCTTTCTGCTGCTGCTCACCACTTTAGTCAAGATCCCTTCTAATGCTCTATTGGTGACTTCCACCTGCCCATTTGCTTGAGGGTGATAGGGGTGGAAGTCCTATGCTTGATCTTGTGATGAGCTAGTAGATCTTCAACCAGGTTGGATGTGAACTGGCTCCCTTGATCGGTGACCAGCTCTCTTGGATAGCCAAACTTATAGAAGATGTTTTCTCTTAGGAACTCGGCCAACTTTTCTTCTGTTGTTACTTTGATTGCTTTGGTCTCTGCCCACTTTGTCAGGTAGTCAGTGCACACAATGATGTAAGACCTTTGCCTCGAAGGAGGGTTGATTAGGCCCACAAAGTCCATACCCCACTTCTCAAATGGCTCAAGAGTCACCTGAGGTTGGAGAGGCATCTCATCCCTTTGGGTTGGTTTCTCCATTCTTTGGCATTGGTCACATTGGCTGACATATCTTCTGACATCTTGATGGAGTGTGGGCCAATAGTAGCCTGCCTGCAGGATCTTGAAGGCAGTTCTTTTTGCTGCAAAATGTCCTCCACAAGGCCCATCATGACAGGTGAGGAGGATATCAAAGACTTCATCCTCCCTTACACAACGCCTTAAGATCTAATCGGGGCCAAGCTTGAATAGATTGCCCCTGATCCAAGTAAATGAGGCACTTTTTCTGATGATTCTGCTCTTCTCTCTTGAAGATAGGCGTGGAGGGAACTGTGCTGAAACAAGGTAGTTTGCTATATCAGCAAACCATGGAGAGAGTGCTGAAATAGCAAACAGATGTTCATCAGGCATCTGGTCATCCACCGTTCCATCCTCATCTGCAGACAAATCCAATCTAGATAAAAAGTCAGCAACAACATTTTCTTTACCTGGTTTGTCAACAATGGTCAAATTAAACTGCTGCAACAAAAGTAATCATCTAATAATACGAGCATTCACATCTGGTTTATTCATTAAATATCTAATGGCAGCATGGTCTGTATGTACAAATGTTTGATAGCCAGTGATATAGTGTCAGAACTTGTTCAGTGCATGGACCACAGCCAAGAATTCCTTCTCGGTTACAGTGTAATTCAGCTCAGCTTTGGACAAGTTTTTACTAACAAAGTAAATGGCATATGGAAGTTTTTGTTCGACTTGTCCTAAAGCTGCACCTATGGCTTTGTTCGAGGCATCAGTGTGGATGTGGAAAGGTAGGGCCCAGTTTGGACCTCTCAGGATTGGGGCTGACACCAACTTGTCCTTCAATTCATTCAAAGCCCTCTGACAATCGTCAATCCATTTAAACTCCACATCTTTTGCCAACAGGCGAAACGATGGCGAGGCTAGCTTGCTGAAGTCTTTAATGAATCTCCGGTAATATCCTGCTAATGCCAAGAAACTCTGAACATCCCTTACCTTTTGAGGGGGTGGAACCTTCTTGATGAGAGCAATTTTGTTAGGATCCACCTGTAACCCCTGGCAAGAAATGGTATGGCCTAACACGGTCCCTTCAGTCATCAGGAATTCACATTTTTCAGGACTAAGGGACAGGTTCATCTCAATGCATTTGGTTAGGACTTTTCCCAGATTGGACAATGCTTCCTGGAAGTTGGCCCCATAAGGAGTAAAGTCATCCATATAGATTTCCACTGCATCATGGACCAGCTCCGAGAAGATGCTTAAGACAGCTCTCTGGAAGGTAGCAGGAGCATTGCATAGCCCAAAGGGAAGAACTCGGTAGGCAAAGGTACCCCAAGGGCAAGTGAAGGTGGTCTTATCTTGGTCTTCCGGGCTGATTTGAATCTAGTTGTACCCGCTAAACCCATCCAGGAAAGAGAAGAACTTCTTTCCTGCCAGTCCATCCAACACTTGATCTATGAAAGGTAGAGGGAAATGGTCTTTCTTGGTAGCTTTGTTTAGTTCTCGGTAGTCCACACAGATTCTCCACTTCCGATTCTTCTTGGGAACCAACACCAGAGGGGACACCCATTCACTATCTGAGATGGGGTAAATGAATCCGGCATCCAACAGTTTTTGCAGTTCTTCCTTGACAATGTCCTTAAGGGCTGGATTCATTCTCCTCTGAGGTTGCCTAACCGGTTTACAACCCTCTTTGATGTATATGTGATGGGTACAGACTGAGGGATGGACTCCTTTCATCTCCTTATAGCTCCAAGCAAAAGCATCTAGGTGACTGGCCAACAGGTTACACAGCTCCTTTTCTTGGGAAGAAGATAGGGAGGAGCTGATCTTTAACGTTCTCTCAGGGCCGAACTCCACATTCTTGACTCAGGGAGTGACAGGGTTGGTCGTGCAAAGATCCGCTAGGGTGCTGGCTTGGGCATCCTCCACCAATTTCTCTAAGGATAGTGCACTGGAAGGTGGATTCTGGATCAGGGTCTCAATCAAGTCATCCTCGGTTGGGGGGTCTCTTGTGGTGGTATCTAGGGTGCACAGAGGTGCTGAGTACACCTCGTCTTCCTCTCCTTCCTCCAACCAGAGTGGTAAGTCGTGCTCTAAGGAGGGTTGGGCAGGAGGGTATAGGACTAGCTGCTTGGACATAGGACCATTTTTGATGGTCATATTTCCTGCTCAGCAACTTATGTAAGCATCTGCAGTGGCTAACCAAGGCCTTCCCAAAATGAGAGGATATCCAGTAAGCTTTGTCTTGGGTTGCAGAACCAAGAAATCTGCAGGGTATTCCCAAGAGTCGATAGAGACCAAGACATCCTCCACAATCCCTTCAGGAGTCACCGTGGAGCGATCTGCTAATTGCAGTACTGTCAAGGTCTTCCTCAAGGAACCCTGAAGATTGAGTTTGAGCATGGTATCCCTGGTCATCACATTAATGGCAGCCCCCAGATCAATCAAGGTGTGTGGTATGATGGTGCCATTGATGTGGACATCTACTACAGGACTTCCAGGATCTAGGTACTTTGGGCAGATGACTTGTCCTAACATAAGGTCAGACATTTGTCCTATGACATTAATGGTTGAAGCATCTTTCTTCTGCCTGCCTGGGTGTTTGAAACACTTTTCCTTAACTAGTTTGTTGTATATTGGCACATCCTTGATGGCTTGGAGAAGTGGTATTTTTACACACAACTGCTTGAGCTCACCCAGAAGCTCATCCTCCTTTGGGTTGGATTGTGTGGTGGCTGTTAGTTCTCAGGAAAGGGTGGAATAGCCTTTGGTTCACTTTCCTGTTTATCTTCCTCATCCTCTGGGGGAGGAGGTTGGCGATCTGGAAGAGTCTTGCCAGATCGAAGATTGATCTCCTGGATCTCCACAGCATAGGTAGGCATGATGTTTCCCCAGCGTATACCTGCTGGGCCTATCTATTTTTGGGGTTTGGATTCGGTTGAGCAGGTATTTGAGGTTGCCTTGGAGGAGCAGGAGGTAATGGTTGAGGTTGAACTGGTGGTGGAGGCAAAATGGCAGGAGGAGTGTTGTATTGGGGCCTCCACCCTGACTGAGGTGCATTCCACTGAGGCTGTGGCTGGGCATGTGAATGATATGAATGAGAAGTAGGTTGAGTAGGGTACTGAGGTGGATAAGACCATGGAGGAGGCATAGACCAGGAAGGATGAGCAGGGGGACCCCAGGAAGGCATAGGAGTCGATTGGTTGGGGTTGTAATAAGCTTGAGGTGCCCCTTGCATCCCCTGTTGGTAAGTTCTAGGTCCTTGTGGCCTCCTTTGGTTGAGGTAATAGAGAGGTTCAGTGGGAGCTTCTGTCCCTTGGTACATGGCTTTAAATCCAGGTAAGGTTGGACATTGGTTTGTGGGATGGTCCTCCTCACAAACGAAACACACTTCAACCGAATGCAATGGGCATTCATTCTTAGGGTGTCTCCTTGTGCACCTAGGGCAGAAGACAGCCAAGGCTCTCTCAGCTTCTTCTTTCTTCTGCTGGATCCTGAATGTGTCCAGCTGCATGGCAATGGTCTGTCTCACCTCACTCTTAAGATCTTCTAATTGATTTGCAAGCTCATGTTTGGAGAAAGGGACACTAGTTGAGAGGAGGTTTCCTCTACCTCGTTTCCGAGCTGCCCTGGAGTGGTTTCTAAACACAGTCTTGATGTCCACATAAGGCAGTTGGTAAATGTCCCCCCCAGCTAACATGTGAAGGGTATCTAAGAGGTCTTCAGGGACTCCTCGGAGCAGGACCAACTTGAGGGATTCAGGGTCAAGTGTGCACCTGGCCCGCTTATAGCTAAGTTGGAAACTCTCCTCATAATCCCCTAAGGACTCATCATTTCCCATGGTCATCCGAAAGATTTCTCCCTTGGTTTCCTTAGACCTACAGTAATCCCTGTACTTGGTATTGAAAGCTTGCTGCATCTGAGCCCAAGTGGTGATACTATTCCCAGGTAAGCCCATGAACCGGCGTAATGCTGCATCCTTAAGAGTGGAAGGGAAGAGTTTCAGCTTTTGCTCGTCTTCAGTATAGTCATAGGTTTTACAAAGGACAGCAAACTCAAACAGGAAGGTATCAGGATCTTCAGTAGTCAGTCCATGGAAGTGAGGTAAGGCGGAGGGGCTAATGTTCTTCATTTTCATCTCTCCATTGGTCTCTCGGATGGGGAAGGCACCTTCTATTCTCTCATCTTCTCTTCTATTGTCAGCCATAGTCTCAGATGGGATGGTCTCTAATTCTTCTTCTGCTATAGGATCTTCGTATATCTCAGGAGGTTCACCTATAGGTTCTTCTGGATCACTGTCACCGAAGAAGAGAGAAGGGTGACTCAGTGATGTGGTGGGGGTGTTGGGTAGGAATTTGCCTGATTTATCTCGGTTTCTACGAGGCATGAAATGGAAAAGACTTTCTTTTTTTTTTGATTGCTTTTGCTTTTTTCTGTGGTACCTGCAAAACTGAAACAGATTGATCTACAACTAACTAAAAAGATGCAGAATTAACTGAAAGTAGGAAAGAACTAATCTACTTTGCTCAAATGAAATTGCAAGAATGGAAATGCTAGTCTACGCTTGCAGAATTGAAACACTAATCTATGAAAGCAGGAAATGCTAATCTATGAAAGCAGAAAATGCTAATCTATGAAAGCAGGAAATGCTAGTCTATGAAAGCAGGAAAGGCTAATCTATGAAAGCAGGAAATGTCTATGCTACTTTTGCAGAATGGAAATGAAATAAACTACGTAGCAGAAGGCAAGACTAAGAAAATAGAAGAAAAGCAACAATTACTAATACTCTGACGCTTCCCCGGCAACGGCGCCAAAAAGATGGTGGGCTCCAGTATTGTAGCAATAATGCTACAACTCCTGGGGCTTCCTATCTCTAATTTTATCAACCCGGTAGTTCGTACAAACTTGGAGGCGACGGTGCTGTATGCACAAGTACTAGCTCTTGTCGCAGCTGTCACTTGGTCAGCTAGCACAAGTCCGCTAGGGCTGAAGCCAACTTCTATATGCTCTCAGAAGAAGCTTTCTAAATGATGGACGAAGGCTATCTCAAAGGAAATTAATCTATTTTGCAAAAATGAACTGAAAGCCAACCAAAACATGGAAACCCTGGTAAACCCTAATCTGACTAGTTTAATCTCTATTATGCAATGGTGGAAGTGCAAGTGTCTAAGAATGCTGCCATTACTGCTAGTGATATGAAATGCATGAACTTAAACTACTTCCATTGAAAAGATCATTGTTTTTGTATTTTTTCTTAAGTGGTTGAAGTGATTACGGTATTGTTTCTTATTAGGGTTTGGCTGTGTAGAGGTGGTGCGAAGGGAGAGAAAGCTTGGGAAAGGTCAGGAGGGCTAGGAGAGGTCCCAGGGGATCCCTAGCATCAGTCCACAGAATTCCACAACGTTCAGGTGCTCGGCAACCGAGTTTGCAGGCTTCTACAGTATGTCTGCAGGGGATCCTACAGGAAACTCAGGAATTCTACAGGAAGGCTGCTAACTTCTACAGGATGTTCTGTGGTTGGAGTGTTGGGTGATGGAAGAGTGGAGGAGTGGGTGCAGCTGGTTGGAGAATGGAAGGGTGGAAGCAAGGAAAAGTTGAAAAGATGGAGCTGCGTGAGAAGTAGATGGGTTGGAAGGCTAATGAGCTGAACAGAGGTCGAGAAAGTGGGTTCAGGTGTGGTGGAGAAGAAAAAGAACACGATAAAGTGATGCTATGCAGTGTAAAAGAAACAAATCCTCTATATCTTGCACAAAACCGAGAATTCCATCAACCTATTCTAACTGTGTTATTAAACCAATGAACAGCAATGTAAAGTGTGGAGAAAAATCGTGCATGGTGTTGGAAAAAAGTAGTATTGCTCAAGAGCAGAATGCATGGACAGATCTACAATTGAAATGACTGTGTGGCAGCTTGCATGAAAGCATAAGACTGCGTTTTTTGGTGGTTGGTACAACCCACACCCCCAATCTCTAGACAGAGATGGAAGCGAGTGCACTATCAACCTTTTTTGGAGCTCTAATGGATTACAATCCTCCTACTCTAATCTAAGCAACTAAAAGCACTTGAACTGTAAACTAATCCTACTCAATCACATAAAAGAAATCAAATCAGCAGACTGTAAATTCTAAATGCATGTCAAAACAGAGGAATAAAGTGCTGAAAGGAAAACAAGTAACAATACAAGGAAGAGGAGGTCTATTGCTCTCAGGTTGGGCCCTAACCTGAGAGCTATAGCTCCCTTAAAAACTCAGAATTGAATCCAAAGCTGCCTGCCTTTATTAAATAATCATGAGTCTAACATCATGCCAAAACTGGCTTACAAAGAGAAAAAACCCAAATTGACTAACTGAAATGAGGTCTTAAGCCCTCTTATTTATAAAATTTGAGGACCCAATAGTCCTCCTAGAATTTAGGGACTCGGCTGCCCAAAACTTGGAGTTAACAACAGTCCTACTTGACTTGCTTGGCTGCCCTTGTGTTGATTGATTCGGTGGCCCTTGAACTCCGAGCTGATGGTGGAGAATTCGAGGTAAGGGCCCATAAATGAAGGGGACACCTTCCTACAAATCCTCTAGCTTGTTCTCCCACGAATTTGGCTGCCAAGTGCTCATTAAGACCTTCAATTTTGTCTCCAAGTTGACCAAAAAGGCTACACAAAGCACCCATTAGACTTGTTGGCATAATGACTAACCAAATTCACTCTATTAACATAAATATAATCAAAAACATGCAATAAACTAATGAGAATGGTGGATTAAGTCAAATTAGGAGGTTGGATGAGCCCAAATAATTGTCCATTTTTAGGGCTCATCAATATGTACATAGCACTACATATACAACATGTATATAGCACCCTATGTGCACAACACTGCATATCCAACATGCGCACAACACCATATGAACACAACATTGCATATCCATCACGCGCACAGTAAATATGTACATAGAACTTCATATGAAACATGTACATAGAACCATCTATACCTAGCATTTCATAAACAACATTGCATAAACAACATGTACACACACTATATATACACAACACCCCAAGCGCACAACATCACAAATGCAACATGTACAATATATAAAACGTATGCACAATAGTATTACCACACATCCAAAACCACACTATCTCTACCAAGAAACCTTTATTCCAGTGTCTCTCTACCATCCATGCTTATCCTAGTGTTAGTTCTAGTCTTGGTAGCCTGTCACCAGGGATCAAAATGGGCTCTTACTATGTCTGGTTTTCAAAGATGTTTTGCACATGATCTTCAGTGCAAATCATATCCTAAGTATGTTCATTAGAAGCAGCTCAGAAAGAGCTTTCCAATGGTATATTGCATGCCTGAAACCGGTTCCTGGATCAAAAGATATAATTGAAATGAATGATTGGTTCTTGGTTATGTATGATGCATGTTTTCTTATAATTTTACATTGTGAAAATTTCCTTCACCATTTTCATGGTTTATAGCTGCAAATCCCATGAACTATGGTCAATTATGTTATTTATAATGTGTGGAAACATTAGTTTCAATATTATTGATTTATGAAGGAGGTTATTGGCATGATTTTTTGGCGTTTTGAGGTCATTTGCTGCACATAGGGACAAGTTTACTGCAAAATCAGTTCCTGAAGTAATGGACATGAATTTTACAAAACTGAAAGAGTTTTTTGTCAATCACATACCAAATAACAAAAACATCCTTCATTTTATGCACATGTGTCACTATGTGGGAGATATGCAGTGAGATTTGACGCCTACATTAAAACAAAACAAATTTTGCATTTGTTTTACTATTTTATTCATTCTATTTTGGCGCCATTTTATAACAAATGGAAAGTAATTTTGAAAAACCCAAGGAGGTTTTTTTAAAGCACAAGAAATTTAACAGAAACCTCTTTCAGTTTATTCAAAAGTGTCATGAATTAGAATATTTGACTAGATATTTATAACCTATTTTTACAGATTTAAATATTTAATGATTTCCTGTTTTAGAGATTATTTTGTGGCTCAGATTCTAACCAACTGGAACCAAATAACCTTATCTACAAACACCTATTTCATTTCTGTAACTGGTGTTATGGTTCAAGAGATACGAGTTCAAATTTGACCCCTATTTTTAGAAATTCGGCCCCTATTCTTAGCAGGGAATGCCAAATTTAATGTAATTGTTTCTGTCTTTAGGGAGATTGTTGAGCTCGACTCCCTTAGTCCAGGGATGAGCTAATTGTATATAATTTATGAATTTCAAAGTGTAAAGGGTTCAAATTTTTTAGCAGAGGAAAGATGCTATTGGATTGTGTAAAGCTTAAACTTTTCTGAATATTATTCTATTGGAGTAGTCTCTGCCCTTTAAACTTAGGATCCATCACAATGTTTAATGTGCAGCATGTTTTTCTTGTAAATCCATTTCCATGATTTGTTTTTTTTGTTAATTTTGTTACAACATTCTCTAAGGGAAGTGTTAGGAATCCATCCACACAAGATGATCCTTTCACAATGATTATGTTGTTTAATGTAGTGGTTATCTTTTCAGAATCCATCCTCTATTAGATGCTCTGTTGAGTAACCCTGTGTTTCTCTTTCTTCTAAAGTTGCCACTATAGATCCATCCCCTGATTGATGCCTACAGGGAAACGCTCTTTTTCCTCTTTTCTTCTCTCATTATATCTTTAATATGGCTAAACATTGCGCTTACTTTGCCCCAAGTTTGCCGACAAAAACTAGCCTCGATTCCATAGCCCAATGGTCCCTTCTCTTGCTGTTTTCGACCCACAATTTTCAACCAAATCCTCGTTCTTCATAGCTAGCCTAAGATTCATTTATTTCAACCACCCTCAGTTTGAAAAGAGAGAGCCCTCTTTGGTCTGGCAGGTCTAGATGCCAGATCAAAATCTTGGTCTGTGGTTACCTCAGAATTGCCTCTTCTCAGCCTTAAGGTTCATTCTAAGTGCTAACACCTAGCATGCAGTGGACAAGACTACTTTCATTTTTCCGATGTATCCCTCAGTATAGCCTGTCCATAGCATAGAAATAATATAATCACATAATATCATCTCATAACCACATGATGCTGACCTCATAGGTTTGTCAGGGCTACTCTTCCCAATTGATTCCTCGTAAGACCAGGAACCTCTTCATGCCATTCAACTGCATAATCAATCATTCTTCCACAATATTGATCCATGATGACCCTATCGGACAGTGACATACATACATACATACATACATAAACATTAGCATAAACAATCATGCTCCTACTAGACAATAATATGGATACGTACACATATATACATATAATCATCAACATAAAACAATAATGATCTAGTCAGACAATGACATACGTACATACATATGTACATACAAACATTAGCATAAACAATCATGATCCATGATGACCCTGTCAGACATGACATACATACAGACATACATGTATACACATATAAACATCAGGATAATCATGATCTCAACGTAATTACTAGATATCATAAGGTCACGGTTAAGAGAACTCCATTTATGCACGCAACAAATGTGCCACATCGAGAACAAAAATTCCCAACATAGCCAATGCATATGATGCCTCAAATCCATTTACTTCACCTTTCTTGTTACCTTTCCCATTACTATCCTACCATCATCCATTTACACCAATGGACCCAACCAGTCCAACTGGTTACCATACTCTTTCCTTCAACTTCCCTTATACATGCATTGAGCTTCATCTAAGTCTTACATCACCTCTCGGGTACCACACATATCTCCCCAAGGTCCATTGATTTCTTCATTCCCCAACTAATTTGCAAGGATTTCAAAACTTAATATGCAAGAAAAATAAAAAAACAAGAAGAAACCCATGAAAACCCATGATCATGCACTTAGACATAACAAAACTATATATCAAGTGCAAGGAAATCACAACAGACCAAAAGAAAAAGACTAACAACAAACACGATGAATCAATCCCCATGTTTCCCAGTGCTTCCAAAGGAAATCTCAGCCTGAGCCTTCTTTAATATTTCATGGCAGTCCCTTTTCCATGCATTCCCTTGCATCATATTTCCATGAAAACATAATTGTTAACCCATAAATAAACATAACAATACATTAGTTACCTTAACTTGCTGTGCCAAGCACATTGCCTTTTAACTGAACACATCCATGCCATCTCTCAAGGGACTCCAATTCCCTTGACAGGTCTAGCTATAACTAGACACCAGTTGTTATACCTGTCAAATACATGTCCATGAATATAACACATACCCACACAATGTCTTATGAAATAAAGGTTAAGAATACTTTTGGTATGCAAAGCACTCATTCATTTGGAATTAGGGTTTCCAAACATAGCCAAAGGAATTTCTTCCCAATTTCTTTCTTTTACCTTTTTACCTTGTTGCAATCGAGACTTACTATGTACTGTCACATCACCAAACTGTTAGTTATATAAACACATCATGTGTTACCTTATTACGCTAATACTAAGCATGTTTCCTGCAACTGTTTACACTTGTCAACCATATCTTCCAAATATCAAGACAATCATATCTATCAATTTCAAATCATCCTTTACCAAGACTGACAATCCTGTCATAATCCATAGTCAACTCAAAATTATTAGACATAATTCTACAACTGTCACCTATTACACTCAAGTACATGTAAATTGTCTCAACACATATGTGTTAGTACAATCATCTTGAAATAAGATCATTTGAACACACACTCATATTATGCAATTCATCACACATCCAACCAACTTGCAAACATACCATCTTCAATTAATCAACTAGATGATATAATCAATCAGTCAAGCACCAAATATATGACATAAGTGAACTCATACCTTAATGTGTCTTAGGGGAGGCTATATTGTCTGCACAATAAATCTTTTTAGCACAATATAACTTTACAACACATAAACGCAAAGCACAAATAAGAGCCTGATATCCATAACAGTAACTAACTAGCATGTTCACATCCTAATCTCATCAACATTTGTCGTTCATGCATAACAATCACGTATGTACAATCATTCTAGATTGGTACGACATAATATCACAACATGTTAACTCATACATGAATGTCATAACCTTAACTATTTGCATAGACCAATTCAACTTAGTATGATACATACGATATCAATATCTTAAGCTAATAACCCTAATCATCAATTTACTAGCATATAACAAAAGAAAGTTATATATCATGCTCATCCACAAAGTATAACCTAATCATCAAGCTAACTATCATATAAAAACAACAAGTTAACCTATAACATACTCATCAACAACATATAACCTATAACATACTCATCAACAACATATAACATAATCATGAGGTTATATAACATACAATAGCAATAGAAATGCATGCAACCACATGTTACTATCATTCATGACTATCTGACACATGTGAATATGACTACACTAATCAACTGGCATCGATCATGTAAGTAATCATAATATCAATAAAATGAAAGGCATACACATAACCATCATTCACATAACAATCCTTAACCTACGTACCTGCATTCCCAACATACAAACCTGGATGACGACAAGCTATTTCCTTGAGTTCCAATGCTGCAACTTCACCTTAATCGACTACATCTCCTACTCTATCTCAACGAACACATTAGCATCATAACATACCAATATCATCATAATGACCTAATTTTATAGAATGACCTCATGATGCATGTTTGACCTATTATGCATGCATAACCATAACTATAACAATGCATGCACAAAAACCTATAGACACTGACATGCATAACAAATGCTTATACAACCATACACTCATGATGACACATTCTACAACAACACTATCAACCTTGACATGGCGACATCACTACATCCATGATCAAAACCATGCAAATGTAATAAGAGCATGGACTACACACAAGAAACATATATGCAACCAATATGAATGCATGACCAACACACAACCCATCCAGTCTAAGGGGTGAACCATGCTCCGCTACCACTCTGGAAGACCCTCCTCCCACATTTACCCAAGTAACCGACCAACCAGGGTAAACATGTGACGAGAAGTTCCTATGATATGATTTGACCTCCTAAGTCATGTTAAGGAAGTAAAATTGATGGAAACACACTATACAAACCTTCAACATTAGCAATAGGACTACTAGGAAGCATCCCAACCATTTTGCTAACAAGCCCCTAACTCCCATTGAGATTTTAAGCTATTAAACCTCTAGACACTCCCATGCTATGGGAATTCCAGCATCCAGAGAGCTTGGGATGCTCCCACAAGCCCGTGTGCCTGCATCGAGGGAATATTTTTCAGCGGACCTGTGGCAGAGTTCGGGGAATATAAGGCACTTTTCAAGCCTAGAATTCTGGCCACTACCCATAACTTAATGTAACTTTCATAATCCATTAAGCACATGATGACAAGACTAATAAACCAAAAGCTAACTCCAGTACTACGTCTTACCATCCCTAAATGGGACTGACATTCTGTCAAACAGTTGGCATGAATGACATCTATAGGTTTAAATAACATATTTAAGCATAGAGGTCTCATACTTATCTCGGATTCACTATGAGTCATTGTTTCCTTATCACTCTAGCTTCAGTTTCATCCATTGGGTCGTAGATACATTTTTCATTCACATACAAGTAAAAACATGATGGGATCCATACATAGCCATTGTCATAATACATATTCATAACTAGCATAATAAGAACATAAATACGAAGGATATTGTATCCACATATAAACCAGTATAACACTTATGAGATAACAAGGAGAAATAACCTCATATTAATGATGAAAAATCCAACCTGATATGGGACAACCACGTTCCACTTGACTGTAGAATGGGTGATCCAAATCTCTCTTCATCCATTCACACGCATGCTATATCCCAAGAATGAATACGTGATCTCATAGAACACATCAATGCAAAACCGTCCAAGGCTTCCAGATGCCATCCACCTCAACCCATAAAACAGTGATTCCACCTCACAGTCAGACATCACAAAACCACTATAAGATTTGTCTCTACCCAAGCCTTCCACGGCTCCAGAGTTTTTGTTCCAACCTGGCTTCCAGGACTAGTAACTCAACCTACAGCTGCGACCAAGCTTCCAGAGCATTTTTCCAACAAAGGATTCCACGACTAGTAACTCAACCCACAACTATCCTCAGGCTTCCAGAGTGTTTGTCCAAGCAAGGCTTCTAGGACTAGTAATTCAACCCACCAAGGGCTTTGAGAGTGTTTTTCCAAACAAGGATTCCAGGAATAATAACTCAACCCAAGTTGTTATAGGGATTCCAAAGTGTTTATCCAACCAAGGCTTCCAAGACTAGTAACTCAACCCAAGTTGTTATGGGGCTTTGAGAGAGTTTGGCTAACCAAGGCTCCAGGAACTAATAAATCAACCCAAGCTAAAGGAAACATGAGAAGCAACCAAAAAAACAAAGAAATGTACCCAAAACACCATGTCTATCTAGGAAATGGCAAGGCTAGGAAACACCACTTTCAATCCTGGCAATCCTCCATGGCAATGACATCTCATAACCAAGAAACCACATGCATGTGTCATGCATGCTAAATCTAGAGAGGAAAACGTACATGCAACTCGGTACCTACAAGAAAAACTTGTTGTAGCTACTAATCCCGCTGTTCCCTTGCATTTTCCTTCTCTTCCTTTGCCTTCTTGCTCCAAAACTCCAAGTATGACATACTCTCCAAGTGTGCTCCAAGAAAACTCTAAGTGCCTAAGAGTATGAGAGAGAGAGATAATAGAGAGAGAGCTCCACCGAAACCTGTCAAAAACTTACCCATTGATCCTTAGAAACCTTTTTATTAATGAGGCCTCTATTTTCTTTCTTTCCATCATTTTCCTTCAATTTCCTCCTCACATGCAACCTTTGACCTTTCAGCTCCCTTTTCCCCTAATTTCTATTATTTTCATAAATAAATGTGCCAAAAATGCCATTTTCCTTTCCAAATCCTTAGCCATTTCCTTAGCCAATTTCCTTAGCCATAATAAATTGAATGAACACCCACTAGGATGTTTTTCCCACCATTTAGCTTGGAATATGAGTTCCATGATCGTGGTCTTATATATTTAACATGGATTTTTAACCAGGGTTTTTACACATTCCAAATATTTATATTCTTCTTTTTTTCCTGAAAAATGTATTTGTATGGCTTTAAATTCTAACGTATCTTAAAATTAGTATTCAATGGTTTTCTAAATTATTTTCCAATTTTGGTCAAGGATGTAAAAACCATCATTTACTAATGCATAATTATTTGTTTTGCAGATGGTTCAATAGAGTACTTGGTTTATGTAGTTCTTTTAGGTAACTAATTTACAAATGTCTTTCTTTCTTCTTCATTTTATATTTCATTTACTATATTTATGAATAAATATTAATGTAGTCTTTGTTTCTTGTATACTTGTAGGTAAATACATCCTTGAGACTATTTGAAAAAATTTCCTTCACAGTTACTAGTTGGTCTCTTCTGTAGCTTCTAGGGCATTCTACTTTCTCTTCCAAGTCAGATGTTCCTAAAGCCCTAGGATATTTATATAATTCTGTGTGACTGTGTTTTCAAAGACCAGATTCTAGGGTTTTATGTCATTTATATTCAGTTATCATAATGCTTTCCTAGAACTATTTCCTCTTAAGAAGTTCATATTTCGAAGGCGTTTAGCCTAGCATATACTTGATTAATGGGAAATTTAATCCCAAACATTCAAAATTTGCAATTTCTATTTATTATTACTATGGTCATCTCTAATCATTCATGTGATTCTAGTAGTGAAATATTTTGTCAATGAACTGTAATGTGCTAATTTAATGAATGTATATATTTTCTCAAAGACTCTTTTCTTTTGTTATTATAATGTATATTTGGAATTCTGCTATTCATAATTTAGGAATTAACTTTAATGCTTTTGTATATATTTAATTTTCAAACACTTTTACCAAAGATAACTATAAAGACATTTTAAATCCTTTGTAAGGATTTATTATCCTAGTGTTAAACTACTAGGAATTATGTATTTTTATTCTTTGTTTATTACTTAAAATCTCAAGTCTTAACAACCTTGTATACAATGTTGATACCATAATTTTTTTTTTTTTTTGTGTGTGTGTGTATATATATATATATATATATATATATAGATATATATATATGTCCATTTTCATCGAGCTTCCTCAAGAATAACCTCTTCTGAGTCTAATTCTAGTTTTATAGTGATATTCAAACTACATTATTACAAGGTATATTACTGTAACTAAATATACTTTCTCTTTGGTTTATTAGAATAACATAATCCATCTAAATAACATGCATGTATAAACAAGTATGATAATCTAATCTAAAAAAATGGTCATCAACATATCATCTAGTTTCTCTTTATCATAATCACAACTTAAATTCTGAAATGTATACATTCACTATGTTTATATCAAGGAATAATTTTCTTTAAAAATTACTTCAACTTTTTGTACTAAGAAATATATATATATATATATATATATATATATATATATATATATATATATATATATATATAGATATATATAGATATAGATATATATATATATATATATATATATATATATATATATATATATATATATATATATATATCTATCTATATATATATATATATATATATATATGCATGTTTTACTAAAATTAATCTAAGAAATTGAAACTCTTTATCCTTCTTTATAGCATGATCATTTAGAATTACTTTTCTATTGCACAAAATTATAGATATTATGCATCATACTATTTTAGTTCATAACGCAATTCACATGATACAATTTCAGGGTACCGACTTGAAAAAAGAGTCTAAAAACTAATATTGGGGTTAACCAACTCCTCCCATCCTTCACACCTTTATGAAGAATGGTCCCCTTGAGAACTTAGTCTACAAGTTTATTTCTTAAGCTATTTTTTCACCTCTTTTCCTCTCACCAGTTTACCATGATGTGACTTTTATCCATAAAATGACAAAATAAAATACCCCTTACCAAAACAATTGATATTTGGTAACTACATCAACCTCATCCAATAGGTGGCAATTAGTTACTAGCTCATTTACAAGCTCCATTGTTATAACCCTATTTGCCACTCCATTGTAGTGAGAAAACCCCAATATCAACTTACCTAAGTTGCTTGGCTAAAATGCAACCCTTTTCACCTTTTATTTTACTTATGTGATATTTATCCCATTATAAAATGGTGAAATTACATGATAGAGTTATTTCTATAATTAGTTTTCCAAAATATTATAATTATGAGATACTAATTATTTTATAATTGAGATAATTGAGAAAAATCTCATAATTCTGAAAAAGGTTTTCAAAGTTTTCAATTCTCAAGGAGAGAAAATTGATCCACTTGTGTATGAGTTGTCTATGGGTCCATTATTGTAGAACGTTCCTAACTTCTCAAGCCCCTAGGTTTCTAGATACATTTTCCCAAAGGATAGAATGAACCTATATAATCTCACCAAGAGGAAAGTGGGTTAGATTTAGTATCCACACTATAGCACGAGAGCTCTTCTGTATTGGGAGAGGAGACCATGATACAAGATTAAGGAGAGGATATAATTTTTTGAAGGTATAAGTGTACCTTTTGATTCATGATTAATAGAATCTATTAGCCTTCCCTATATTTACATGTTTTCAATAGTTACATGTATTGATTCTATTATGTTTTGAGTTCATGATCTTCCCAGGAAGATCACTTATTGTCCTTGAGTATTTGTGGCTATGTGTAGGTGTTTTGATTGAGTGTAGATGAAGCAGATCACTTGAGTGGAGCACGAGGATTCTATTGTGAATTCAAAACCCTTCACTGACCTGCAAGGAGGCCAAGTGAACGTTGTTTCCTTTATAGTATATAGAACCATTTTCTTGTTGCATGTTTGAGCATTGGGTTAGGATTTGATTGTCTATTTATTGGCCATTTGTTCTCTTGTAATTGGGTGATATTATTCAAGGCACAAGATCATGGAACAATAACTCCTTGCATGTAAATTTCATTCCAACAGAAATGGTGCTTTCAATGAAAAATTTTCTCTATTTCCCTCTTTATTTATAGATATCCTCTTCTTCTTCAATTTTTTGGTTTTATCTTATTCCCATTGAGTTATTTGTGGTTTTTTGGATTCATGTTGATCTCCAATGGTTTTACTTGCTTTAGAATTGAGTTGATCTTAGATTTGAGATTTTGTTTATCTGTTTTTTTTACAGAATAACAGGTCGTGGTTATTTTATCAATTTTTTCTCTTCTCTATACATAATTTGATTTTTAAAAAAACATAGATATGGATTGCTCTCAAAATTATACCCAAAAAAAATCATTGAAAACATACTCTATATGAGGATTTTATGACTAATTGAAGATCAAATGGTTTGTTTTCCTCTACCCTCGCATGCAACTATTTTTTATATTCTTTTTCGTAGAGAATTCAGTAAAACTAAGCACAAATTTGTAATTCATTTGAAATTTTACCTCAAAAATAAGAAAAACACACCTGAAACGAGGTTCGTATGAGGATGATATCACTGATTGAAAAATTAACCTATTTTCTATCATTTTTTTCCTAATTTTGGGGTTTTCTTTTAAGTTTTTTTGCTTGATTTTTCAGGTGCTTTTCTTCAGAACTTGGTATTATTTGTTGGATTAATTTTCTGTTATGGTTTTGAAAGGTGAAATATATCATATCGTGATGTACTCTTGCTGGTTTATGTTGGATCCTTCCTTTCATGCTAATCTAAGGTTTCCCTTAGAGGTTTGGTGTGCTTTGGTTAGGGCTACTATCCTCATTTTTTGATCTAATTTTTCATATCTATTTAGTTGATAAAGTAAGAGCTAAGATCTATTTTATTTTTTATTTTTATTTAAATTTTGGCATTTTTTGACTTTTATCACTTGTGTTTGAGTGATTTTCCTTGATTGCTTGTTTGTATAACAATGGTGGTGTTGTGATTGGTTGTGTAATTGTCATCTAGAAAAGTTCATGTGAGTGTGTTTCTATTTTTTTTTATCACTCAAGTTTGATATTGTTTAGGCCTTTCTACCTCTAGGGTGTCGTTTTTACCTTTGTAGAAAATTGGCCTTTGTTGAGCCATTGTGCTATAGCCCTAGTTTGTTGGCATTGCCTTCCTTTTGCATTTTTTGGATTTCTTTTTGATCACTTGAGTGTGCTGGTATTTTTGGTTTTGTTTTCCTAGCTTTGATGCTTTTGAAGTGCTTGAAATTCTAGCTTAGTGACTTTTCTTTGGCCTCTTTTTGGTTACTTTCTCTCTTTAGTTTGATTTTTAGGTCAACATATTTATAAATTTGGGATTTATTTCATTTACAAATTTAGTGAGAGGTTCATTATTTTAGGTATTGGTGCATTGAGGAAAACTATTACCCTCATGTAGTTAGAATTCATCAAAGAGAAAAGAAGAATTTACATATACCTGCATCAGGGTTACTAACAATAGCCATTCACACCATCAAATTTTCACATTGCATCCTAGCTATGTATAGAACAACCACTTAAAATTAACATGATAGTAGAATCAACTAGACTTGTCCCTTTCTTTTTATTGGTAGTACACCAACACTAGCTTAAGCTAGGGTCTTGGAGATAGGTGTGTGAGTCAACTGCTCAAAGAATACAAAACAAAGTTAGAATATTGTGGTAGCGAGATAAAATCCACTTATAGTAGTGCACTTTGGGAAGCCCTTCAAACAACAGGGTCAATCATGAGGTCACACTTGGGCTAGGCAAAGTGACCTAACCCATTTTTCTTAGTTTTGAGTGGCGTAGATTATGGAATTTACACGTATTATAAATGGTGTTATTAGCATTTTACTATAGCACTTTGGGGTCCATTGGGAGGAAACTCTCAAGGGGGTTTTGGTCTTATCTCTTCAAGCTAAGCATCCTATCTATATGTGTGAATTTGGCTTATGACTATAACCCCAGGATGTATTATTATTGGCGGTAACTCTAGTGGTCAATATTTGTAGGGCTCATATAGAGGTGTAGGATTGCGGTCGTCTTCTCTATACCTATGATAGATAATAGTCATGCTCTCTTAGTCCTCTCAGAGGGTGATGTTCTACGACAATAGACAAAAATATTTTTCCTAGATGTAGTGTCCTGATCTAGAACAAAAGAAATCAAATACTATAAATTTTTCCTTAGAATAATTGGAGAATCGAAGGATGATTACTTGTGATTCGTCACAAGCTCTTCTCTCCTCTTAGCTTGTCTGCTCCAACCGTATCTCTGATCAATATAATTAGTACATGCACAAACAAACAACACAAGCCAAATATCTATGACATATATGTAGCATTATCTAATCACTCTATTCAATGGATCAAAATAGCATTGAAACACATGTATATAAACATAACATAACACACGTCAGAAAACAATATACTCTTTGTATTAATATGAAAGGGAGAGACTTTACAACCAAAAGTGGAAGTTGATCTTGTAGAGATCCTCCCAAATTTACTTTTCCTTCCTTTCCACAATGTATACCTCAAATCCATACTAATTCATGAGAGTGATAACTATCTTATGATCAAAGGAGCAGCATAAGGGTATCATTAGTCTCCAAAATCCAACCTCTAGCTTGTTCATGGCACTAAATATATAGGAGAGGATTGTAGTTTAGGAATTGTTATCCATTTACCAATCTAGGCTTGAGATCCACTCTTGATGGGAGGATGAGCTCAATGGATAAGAGGTGAATATTCCAAGGAACGATAACATAGGATTGAAAGTTCTTATCCAAGGTAAATGGTTGCAACAACTCATAGAAGATTTTGGAAGAGAAAGCTTTGGGATTATTTTTATTTTTCCTGAATTTATAGAATCATTGGAAACCCAAAAAGGAAAAGCCTTATTTTATTAGAGAAAGTTCAAAAACTGAGAAACCCATTGTTGAACGCAAGTCCCTAAATGGCCAGGGGACACTAGGCCTTAAAAGCACTAAAATGAAGTTGTCAAGGTCAAAAACTTAGGGATTTTAGAGAGTCATGTTTAGGGCTTTGTGTAGGGATGATGACAAGGTGTTCATGGATGTTTATTGATATAGTTTGTAGGCCTATTGATTATATGTGACAAAATGGCCTATAAAATATTCCCCCCTAAAGTGAAAAGTTACAAATGGAAATTAAAGACTGAAGTGCTTTACCTTGTGACAAGTTCGAATCAAGAACAACTGGTCAAATCATCATCTGTTAGAAAAAAAATTGATCATGGTATATTTTCTAAGGGAGGCATAAACACGCTCAGTACATAAGCTAACATTACATGTACAATGATCAAGAAGACATGTCCACTGATGACAAAGGTTGGATTCGTAATTGGATGACTATGTGATCATAGCCATAAGTATTTTTAATCTTGCATTAATTCTGAAATCGTAGCCTAGATGGTTGGAACTAGATCTGAGGTGTTTTATATCCATCACTCAATCATCTAATGTATGAGACTAACCATGTGAATAAAGGAGTTGAAGTCAAACATGGAAGGCACCATCTAATTACTTGCTAGTGATGTAATTTTTTAACAAATGCAAGTGAAACCATTGAAGATGTTAATGGCTCTCAAGGAATTGTAATACAATCCATATGGTGTGAATGAATGATTTGAATTCAAACACTACATAGACTTTGTCAATCGAAGGCTAATGATCAAAATATATCACCGAGAGAGAGGAAAATTGCCATTGATGTATGTAAGCTCCAAGGTACTGAAGGAAGAGTTTGTAAGTTAACTTCCTAGATAATGAGTTGATTTTGAAAGGAATTAACATGTTGGAGGAGGGCCTTGGCGTATCCCCCATCAACGACATGAAACAAGTACCATGATTCAAGACAAAATGACATCAATGTGGAACTAGTTCAGGAAAAACAAGCAAGGAATGAAGGCTTACAAGTATTGTAGCTGATATCAATTGAATCACTTCTCTTGAACACATCGACAACACTGAATGAAGTTGGCAGCATTGACCCAAAACCAAAAATGGAGGCTCTAAAATTATGTGATGAACCAAAAGATAAGAAAATTTCCCAACCCAAAAGCCACAGATATGAAGTGGAAGAGTTTCATGTTCAATTAATAGGTGGAGTATCCCATTTCCCCAATTTACCCAACCATTGTTGGTCAATAGCTCTTTATTTTTTAACAATATTAAGGAGGATAACATATGCTTAATTTTTAAGTTCATCCTTTGAATGAATCCCTTCAAGTATGTTTAACGAACTGTGAGAAGGAGTGGTTTGGTCTCGTCATGTTCAACAAGTCCATCATTGTTTAATGTTTTTACGAGTCCATCAAAGTTCTAACTTGGAATGTTTTTAATGTTTAGAGAGTTTGAAAAAGAGGTGACAAAGAAAATTCCAAATGATCATTTTCGTAGATAGTCTCTTGAGTCCGAAAAGGCATAAAAAAATGTTGATGAGAACCTCTTAGACATGTTTGACTAAGGTATTCCTTTTTCATAGATAGTCTAGCTCAGTCCGAAAAAGAGTTAAACTTATACTGAGTAGACTTGTTTCCATTTTCTTTAATGAGTTTTAAAAGAAAAGTGATCGACAATATATTCATATTTTTGAAGTTCGAAAAGAGTTGAAAGAGGAGTCCTCCTGGAGGAATCAATGGTATAAAGGGCAACAACAAGTTATGATCATGACGGAACTACTTAAAACACACAAATGTTAAGAGGTTTTATAATAAGACCACTCATCACAGTGGTTCCTCAAGAAAGGGTAAAACAACCAAGTGCAAGTGTATGATCAACCAAGCATATGGTGTCAATGGAAAGGAAAAAGCAAGGTTCATCTAGCATAAACAGGCTGATAAAATGGAAATCACAATGGATAGGATGAAAGTGGTTTCTTTCTTACACAAGCTTGAAACATAGGAAATTGTGCTTGAAATTAGTTTCATTTTTACACAAGCTTGAAACAGAGAAAAAATATGCTTAAAATAAGTTTGCATGTCCCAAGAATACTAACTCAATTTGAGGTACATCCCCCCTAAGCTTCATTTCATGCAACTACGTAGACTACCGGTTAGTAATAGATTGTTGGAATGAAGGTTCATTTACAAGATCAAGTGAAATACTTGACCAATAATTTACAAGATATAATCAAAGACTTGAATTGGAAAGGGATCTATTTCATTTTTTAGCGAGCTTGACACAATACAAAGAACTCTTCTTTGGGACCTTATTTCATTTTTTAATGAGTTTGAAACAAGAAAAGGAACTCTACTCAGGACTTTGTTTCATTTTTTAATGAAATTAACACAAGAAAAGGAAAATTTCTAAGGGACCTGGATCATGACCTACAGAAGGCAATGGATTCCAAGAGGTTTTATCATATGGTATAACAACGCTTTGGAAGGGATACATATTAAGGGATGTAATGGAAAGAGCAATATATAATGCCCCCAATATATAATGCACTACATCACCGACTAGATCATCAATAGAAATGGGCATGTAACATGTTTCCATAGAATTAACCCATGGTTGGGGAGATACAACTTGTATATAATGACCGTTTAGGTAAGATGGTTTATTGGGAGTCAAATTAGGATCAGTGAACAAAATTTGGTCAATGGGAATGATTCTTTTGCCATGTGGGAAATACATCACATGAAGGAGAGAAGAGACAAGATATATCATGGCATAAACATAGTCACGCCCAAGGAGTAAATTGAAATCCAAATGGCCTTGGACTTCCATCACATCGATATATACAATGTTTCCTCCAAAAGTAATAGACAATTGTGAAAGGATCCCTAACGGTTGATTGGTTCCTCTATTAAAGGCCAACATATTATGGGAAACATGCACAAGCTATAGAGAACTGAAATATTTCTAAGTAGTCAAGGACATAATACTAACATATGCACCTTCATATATAATTATGCCATGTAAGGGCATATTATAAGCCTGTACTATGATCTAGAAGGGCATGTGAGGAGGAAGATGATATCCTACCAGTTGACTCCAATCAAAGGATGTGTCTAGACTACTTGGAGGGGGTGTCGAGGGAATGGTAGAACTGCCCCCTGGTGGTATGGAAATGGGAGGATTTTCTCCAGTGCCATGGGAATGGGAGGATTGTCCCCATGGACTATTTGAATGGGAGTATCTCCCCCTAGTTCATTACAACCTTAAGAAACAAGAAGAACCTGAGCGGTATGAGACTCATTTTCTATGGGAAACGTACGATCAACTGAAAGTGGAATCTTGTCAACCATTTTCTCAGCCAATGGTTGTTCGGGAACAAACTCATGGGATTCACATTTAGAGAGAGTGGAATTGAACGGAGGTGGATTCTGATCAATCACTTCATCAATTAGTGGAGTATTAGGAGAAATATTTTGATAACAAGTTGGAAGATGAGGCTAAGAAGCTGTGAGGTTTTCCAACACTTTTGAGGCTTCATCCATATAAGGAAAAAGGATAATAGGATGATTCCCTTCACATAACTTACAGGGAAACTTAACTTTACCCTTATCTCCATGAACCTTATGATCACTAGTTGATGGTTTGTCACCATCATGCTCTCTAGAAGCTGACGATAAAGGTTGATGTGAGCCTGTGGACCACACTTCTAATATCTTGGGAATACCAGGACAATCTTTAAGAAGGTGATCACCCTTACATAACTTGCAAGGGCATTTAACTTTGTGAGGCTAATTGGAAGTTTCCTCCATACTATTTTCATGGGTACCAATGGTTGCTTGGTTTCCCCTCTACTTATTTTTCTTCTTATTATTAATCCTTTTCTTCTTCTTCTTCTTAGCTTCCTGGTTTCTATAATCAAGACATTCAACGGGAGAGGAAGAAGAAAGGGATGAAGAAACAACATGTGAAGAAGGTAAAGTGTCAACTTTAGATCAACTTAACATCGATGTTGTCCAGGTGGAGGAATACTTGGTTGAGGAGTGGTTTGGGCATTTAGAACCATAGGGGTAGAGAACAACCAAACTTGAAAACCAATGGTAAATTGTGGAAGGGACAATGTTTCCATATAAGGCGAACTAATATTTCCAAAAGAAGGAAAAGGACCAAGATTCCCATCAAATTGGTTTCCTTTATTGGTATACTTGGAAACTTTCACCATTAGTCTCAACCTAAGATCCACTAAGGAGGTGTCGCATGGTAAGGATGTTGTTTCATGGTCAATTAATTGATTTTAAAAATTAACAACAAAAATAAATAAAAAAGGGGTAACTAGGAAAAAGGGTTTACCAAGAAACTGTGAAATGAATATATAACCTTGGAGAACCAAGGATTTGTATACATGCAAGGAATCTCCTCAAAAGTTGTGCTCGATGTATCACAGTGTACATGGCAGCCGACTTGGTGGGCTTCCAAAATATACTTGAAGGTACGTGGAAGTGCAGTCTATAGTAGTGTTTTTTAATGTGTATCCGTACAATGAGAGAATTCCCATATACTTTTCACGCTAGTACAAAATGGCTAATTAGTTACTAAAACAATGACTAAAATTTTCATATAAATGACTGTTTTTCGGTCGATGACCAATAGTAGATAATTTATAGTATTTTATAACATGACCAACTTTTAGTCATTTTTAGCTTAGTCATTAATTGGTTGTCTCAATTTTTTTTCTAGTAGTATATTTGGTAATTAATTTAGCTATTGATTTATTCATTGATTTGGTCATTGATTTAATCGTTAATTACCATAATTAATGACCAAATATACAAAAAAATATATTACTAAATGATCACTCGAGAAAACCAATTAATGACCAAAGTAATATGACCAAAATGTTGGTCATGTTATAAGATACTATAACTTAGCTACTAATAGTCATACATATGCAAATTTTAGTCATTGTTTGAAACCAATTAATGACCAAAGAAATATGACTAAAATGTTGGTTGTGTTATAAGATATTGTAAATTAGATACTAATAGTCATATATATGCAATATTTAGTCATCAATTGTAATCACAAATTTATCATTTGTAGTAGTCATTTATCTTTTTTTGGTAGTTTCATATTCATTATATAAATGACTAATTTAGTAGTTTATATTCATTTCATTTACTTTCATTAACAATCGTTACAAGAGACTAATTTAGTTGTATATTAATTTTATTTTTGTTCTTCATTAATAAACATAAACTACTAATATAGTAGTTTTAGATTGATTTTATGTGTTCGTTATTAATCAAGATAAATTAATTAGTACGATTTGCAACTGAATTTTAAAAAAATGTCATATAATGTACATGTTCATCTAATATGAAAACGCAAAGTTACATATATTAATTACAATACTAGGTAATATCAAGTGCAACTATAAATAATTCCAACCACATAAATTATATTATAAAAATGTCAAGTATTGCAATATGAGTTTCCAACTTAATATTGGTTGGAGTACAATTTACACATGAAATATTGTTTCATCACTTCAAAACATTATCATTAGGTTGCGAAGACATTGCAGGTGAATTCACCAACTCTAAAGACTTGACCGTCAGTCTCTATGTGTATGTCTTATGTGGGATATTGGCTCTACGGATGCCACTAGACCAGTTCTCTTCATCATCTCTTTAATTTGCATTTTGTCACTCTAATGTTATTATTCTCCTCTTTCTTCAATCCCTGCTTGTTACCATCAATATTGATTTCCTTTTCCAAAAAAAAAATACTGCAGAGTATAAGACATGAAAGTCAATGAACACTGGAATATAAACTAAAGTAGACAATAAATTATTTATAGGATATATACCTCAACATCAGAAATATTGTCAATGTCATTTCCCCCCATAAAATAATGAAACTCAAACATGTTTTCTACAGTTGGGCAATAGTGGCCACTTTGTGGCCAAATGATCAATATAAACAAAGTAAATAACATGTCACAAATAAACACAGTATAGATAGCAATTTCTTCTAAGAATGTATCATACTCCACTTTTGTATCTTGTGTATTGAAAGTAAGTGTTTGATGAAATTCCATGCATGGTTTTCTAACCTTCAACACTATAGTCACATGTTGTGTGCTTAATGGGGATGGTGAAGAAGCTTTGGCACTTTTTCTCTAATGACAATATCCAATAGGAAGAGCAATTGTAATCGAAATCTAGTGAAATGGAGATCACAGAAACTTGTGGCATATAGGTAACTTGTGCATTTGATGCATAAGACGAATACCAATCAGAGAAATTCTAACAACAATGTTATGAGATGGTGACTTGAGTATGTCATGGGATTCTAAAGACTTTAGCATGTTGAACAAGTATAGGGATTGAGAGAGAGAATAGAATCTATCTAGTGATGCCCTTAGAGCCAATATCTTGCATAAGACACACTCATTGATCCAAAATGGATTTTGTATAGACTCCTAAGTCTAAGTGTTCCTCACTGAGGAAAATTAAAGTCCAAGGAAGTTCTTGGAAATAGCCCCATTGTACAGATCATTTCATTCTAAATCTACTGCAACTTGAATGGGAAAAAATGGACTTAGGATGTAGAAGTTATCACAGAAATAAGATGCCCTGTGTTCTTTAGAAAAAGAGGAAAAATCCTCTAAAATGGGCAAAAAAACCCTTATAAAAGGAAATCGCATCGGACCAGGGCAAAAGAGCAGACTTAAGTGGAAAGGGGAGAAACCCCCAATCGCTAATACCCGACACATCAGGTCGGAGGCAAACATGCGATATAACATAAGGACTAGGCCGATGTGATACTGTGATTGCCAAAATTGGCAGATCGACATTGGTGAGGGCATGGGACTTAAGGTGGGACCCTGAAACGAGCGATATTGCGATCGCCGATATCGATGTCAGTGGATCAGCATCGGCATAAGCCAGGCCATATGGAAAGACCCTGGGTCTATGCAATATGTGACTGCGATCAATCGCATCACAATAATGCTTCAGAATAATACAATGGAATGGGGCCGATATAAATATGAGTCGCAATAGCCAGACCCGATGGGGTTATAGCTGATATTTAACATATTTTGAGATTTGGAAAACAACATTTTTCTTTGTATTTCGCATTTTTGCCAAATAAATGAAATACAAAGGGAATGCGCCCGATGTGATGAATTCGAACCCGAAAGGGTTTATAAATGCAACTGTATATTATTTTAAGTCCACTAGAAAGCCATTCGCTGATATTTTCAGTGTTTTAATGTATTTTTACAAATACAAAGGAAATGCGAATCAGGCGATATAACGGACTTGAAAGGGTTTTTATACGCAGCGAGATGCATTTTGAGTTCCGAAACGAGCGGGATTTCAGGCGGGCCTTAGGTGGTAAGTGGTATTGGCCGGGCTCCGCCCGAGCCTATACACTGGCCACCACGTGGCTAGGCACTGGAGAGAGAAAACCACCTTTTTCTAGTGGGTAATCTCTGTGCGCGTTAGCCACCTGAAAACAATAATAGTCGTAAGATCATGATCACTTGTGATAGCACTTGAAGATGGATCTGAAAGGATTATAAGGCAAATTTAATGGTATTTCAAGTCTGATAAATGACAGATTGGCATATTTTCCTATGTTTTAGAGTATTTCTTTGTGTAAACAGAGAATGACTATTCTGAGGATTTCAAAGACGCCGATGGTCCTAACATTACAAAACAGATGGCCACCATCCATGAATGTATTTAGTAATGATTTCTAATGCTTAGAGGGGGATTCGAGTGGACAGAGGCTGGGAGCCAGAGAGCCCAGCAGAGGAAATGAACAGAAAGCGCCAATTGGCTTAAAAGCCATAGAATGACAAAGATAGAGAAGGGAGTGCTGAGTTAGGAGCACAAAAATCTGAGTCAAAGCAGGAAGCAGAGGCAAAGAGAGCTAGAGCCAACAGCTAGAGCCGAGAGCGAGAGCGAGAGCCAGAGGAGCCGAGAGCTTCAAGAGCCAGGGATAAAATGGTGTCTAGACCCATTGTTTCTGTGTAAAATAGTGGAGTTGAACCAAGAGCTTGTAAAAGAACTTTGCCATAATCCCAGAGAGCCTAGTTGAGTTGAGTAGAGCTCATGGAGACGTAGCCCAAGATTTTTGGGTGAACTCCTAATTAAATTTTTGTCTTATGTGTGTTGTTGTATTGTTGCACTATATTTGCTGCTTTAGTTGTTGTTATATCAGTTCAAGGAAATAGACTTAAAAACACATAAATAGTAAAAAATAAACATAAGGATGCACCTTATTTCAAGAACATATTTAATTCCACATTGGTTAAACATAAAGACTCGGGAATATTTAAAGCTTTGGAAGTGGAAGAGGTTCTTGAAAATTAGACAAGAATCCTAAGTGCCCCATTTTTAGATCAGGTGGTATTGAAGCTTGAGGTTGGTTAACCCCACCTTCAAAGAAGGTTATATCAAGGTGCTTGATTGATAGAGCAAAGATTTCTTGTTTGAATGGTGTTTAAACAGTCAAGGATTGATTGTCTGATTGATGTATGCTTGTTTGCAAACTGACTATTGTTTGAGTTTGCAGAGGTGAAGGGAAAGCTATTCATAGCTCAGTCCAGGAAGGAAAAGAAGGAAGAAGGGCTGAAGACATTCTTCTATCCCAAAGGACCTCAAAGAAATCCTTTAACCACAAGAGGTTTGTTGCAAAAGGTTGCTTAAATAAGCTCTTTCTTAATCTTGTTTTAAGTTCTTTTGTTCATTGGCATAATGAAAAATTCTACAAGTGTATCCTCAAATTCCCCCTCCATCACAAGACTCTTTAATGGAGACATGAAGCAAGACTTGTTCATCATGATGGACAAGGTGAGAGAAATGTATGAGGATGAAAGAAAGAGTAACATACATAGAGAGCAGTTGAATTCCATGAAGGAAGAGAAGCAGTTGATTTCTAACAGACTTCAAGAAGTGGAGAGGCAACTTCATATTGAAAATATGAACCTGAAGAGGATGCATGAGTTGGAGTCACAACTCTTTGTTGCCAAAGAAGCCTTGGTAAAGTATCAGCTTGAAGAAGAGGTAAATCATTCCATTTTGTCTTCAAATTCTTCTAAGGATGCTTATATTGGTTCTTTTGAAAAACATACTAGAGGCATAGGTTCCAAGCTAATGTCCAAGATGGGCTATGAAGGAAAGGACTTGGGAAAGCATGCACAAGGTATTGTTGAACCAATAATGGTTGAGGAAAGGCCTAAGTATTTGGGTCTTGGCTATGGATAGTCTTATGGAGAGAGTTCCAAAGCCACCATGAAAGCCATTTAAATAGCTCCAAGAAGGAGTTGCATTGCAGAGTGTGAAGATTTTGTTTAGGAGGAATATAATAGCTTGAAACATCACTTGTAGGATGTAGGTGTTCAGAAGCACACACTTGAACCAGAGAGTTGTGGAAACTCTAACAACCTTGAAGAGATTGATGGTGTTCCAAAGGGAGCCACTTCTTCATTTGCTTCACCTCCTCATGAAGGCAATAAAGGTGAAAGAGGCAGGTATAAATCTGGTTCTAATCATATTCCTTTTGATTTTTCAAAGCATGGTAAATTTCCACATAAGCATGGGAAAAGAATTGCATGTTCCTTTTGTGTTTTGGATAGCTATCATGTTTCTAGATGTTGGAAGAGAATGACCACATACAGGGAACTTTTGAAGGAAAAGAAGCAAAGAGCCAAAGGTCCATTGGACAAGGAAAATCATGTTGTCAAGAGGATGTACATGTGTTTCACTTACTGCCATAAGCAAGGGCATCTTGCTGAAAGGTGTTGGACTCTGAATCCAACAATGCTTCCACAAAAGTTGAAGAAGGTGGAAAGAGAATATGGCAGAAATGGAAAGGAAGTTTCCATGAATGATGTGTCTCAGGATGATTCACATGTTGATGCTGATGTGCAGACAAAGGAAAGACCTTTGAACTGGATTGGTAAGAAATGGTTAGAGTTCTTTTCCAATTAAGGATTGCATGTCTATTGATGCATCTATTTGCATTTATTTGTTGATGAGATGCAAGTTGTAGGTTTCTATCAAGAAGGTGAATGGAAAAAGGTTGAGTAGGAGACTCACTTTGTTGCTGCAACATTATGTTTCATTTCAGCTTACAAAGTACAGTGTGCTTAAGTGAAAGTTAAAGGATGAAATGCATGCATAAGCATGATGTGCATGAACATAGGGATGTTGATGTTTTCCTTGTATTTGAACATGTATGTGTAATTAACTTGAAGGGTTGATTGCTTTGATGTAAACATGCATGTAATGTTGACTTGAGGAAAGTTGACTTGGTCTCCTAGATGGAGATAGTGATGAAATGTTTCATCTTTTGAAAAGAGTCCTAATGATATTTTTCTACATGCTTGAATTGAAGGGTCATTTATTTTAAAGGCATGTTTTGTGGGCTTGTTGTCTAGTCCATCATTTGTATGCACACAAGATGTGAAATCTATTTCTTTTGTTGAAATAAGAGTTTAGGCCATCCAGTTGTTGTCTATGTTTTTTGTTGTTGTTAACAATTGATTGTTGACAGCATTTAAAACATGTATAAATGAAATTTTGTGGAGCAGGTGTACTTCACATTTGTTGAGCCACCTTGGATCAATGATCAAGGAAGAAAAGTTCAAACTACCTTCTGTGACCATCTAAGCAAGAGTTCTGCAGGAAGGTAAGAAGGAAGGTAGCTCATCCTAGGAGGACAAACACATCCAGGAAGGAAAGTGGTCAAACGCTTTGGTTCAGAGGCACTATGCAAGGCAACTATATGTAGGCTGCAATAAGAGGGTGTTGTTACTCTTAGGTATTGTTCAGATCAATATATCAGTCTTTTGGAGACCAAAATTTCTTTTAGTGGGAAGGCATGATCCAAAATGGATTTTAGATAGACTCCTAAGTCTAAGTGTTCCTCACTGAGGAAAATGAAAGTCCAAGGAAGTTCCTAGAAATAGACTGATTGTAGAGATCTTTTCATTCTGAATCTACTGCAACTTGAATGGGAAAAAATGGACTTAGGATGCAAAAGTTATCACAGAAAGAAGATGCCCTATGTTCTTTAGAAAAGGTGGGAAAATCATCTAAAATGGGCAAAAAACCCCTTATAAAGGGAAATCCAAGGATAATTTTAGGGGCGAATGTTCGCCCTTTGGCGAAATTAAGGGGTTTTAAATTTTTAGTGGGCAAATATTTTGTATCATAGTACATTTTTACAAATCACCTCAAATAGCCCACCTTATTTTAAGGGAGAGGGTAAAAAAGGTAAATTTAGCCCTTGAAATTAGGACTTACAACCTTCCATTCGCCCATTTTCAAGAATAGGTTTTATTTAAGTGAATCCATTCGCCCATTTTCAAGAATAGGTTTTATTTAAGTGAATCCTATGGGCCAAATACCATATTTATAAAAGAGGTATGGTAAATTAATAAAAATATAAATAAATGAGAGGTATGGTAAATAAATAAAACATTTTTTATATTTACTCTATAAGTCACCTTATATACATGTAAGGGTGTAAACAAATAAAAATATAAGTGGAGGTATGGTAAATAAATAAAACGTCTTTTTATACTTACTCAAAAGGTATGGTAAATAAATAAAAATATAAATAAACTAGACGTATCGTAAATAAATAAAACCTCTTTTTATATTTAGTCCATAACCCTTGTTCTATTTATGAAGGCTCAAGAAAGAGGTTTTATTTAAGTGAATCCTATGGGACAAATACCATATTTGTAAAAGAGGTATGGTAAATTAATAAAAATATAAATAAACGAGAGGTATGGTAAACAAATAAAACATTTTTTTTATATTTACTCCATAAGTCACCTTATATTTATGAACACTCAAAAAATGGGTTATATTTAGGTGAAACCTATGGCCAAAATACTATGGGGACAAATACCATGGACTAGATTGTTATTAATACCATGCAAAAAACCATTATTAACCCTAATATTAGAATTAATAAAAATAAAAATGGCACATGGTATTGACCCATGGTATTCACCAAAATGGCTCATGGTATTGACCCATGGTATTCACCTGGAATGTAGCCTATTTAAATGGGGGAATTAAACCAACATGTAGCCTATGCTAAGATTCACTAGGACTTTACAAAGTTTTATTATTTAGTGAAAAACTCGCCAAGATCTTACAAGATTTTATAATTGAGTAAAATATTCGCCATGCCTGGTGAGAGATTCGCCAAAAAATTATATATACATATTATATTATTGATAAAATCGCCTTTCATTTTTCCTATATACCATGGAGATTCGCCCATTTATTATATTTATAAATTTAGGGGGGGTTCTTAAAATTTTCCCTGGGGAAATCGCATCGAACTAGGGCAAAAGAGCAAACTTAAGCGGAAAGGGGAGAAACCCCAATCACCGATCCCCGATACATTGGGTCCAAGGCAGACATGTGATATAGCATAGGGACTGGGCCGATACAATACTGTGATTACCGAAATCAGTGGATCGACATCGACGAGGCCATGGGACTTAAGGCGGGACCTCAAACCGAGCAATATTTCAATCACCGATATCGGCGTCAACATAGGCCATGCCATATGGAAATACCCTGGGTCTATGCGATATGCGACTGCGAACAATCACATCGCAATATTATGTTGGAATAATACAACGAAGCGAGGCTGATATAAATATGACTTGCGATAGCCAGACATGATGGGTTTATAGATGATATTTAACATATTTTGAGATCCAGAAAACAACATTTTTTTGTGTATTTCAAATTTTTTCCAAATAAACTAAATACAAAGGGAATGTGCCTGATGTGATGAATCCAGACCTGAAAGGGTTTATAAATGCAAATGTATATTATTTGAAGTCCACCATAAAGCCATTCGACCATATTTTCAACGTTTTATTGTATTTTTACAAATACAAAGGATATGCGAATTGGGTGATATAACAGACCCGAAAGGGTTTTTATACACAAAAAGATGTGTTTTGAGTTCTGAAACGAACGTGATTTCAGGCGGGCCGCAGGTGGTAAGTGGTATTGGCCGGGCTCCACCCAAGCCCATACACTGGCCACCATGTGGCTAGGCGCCGGGGAGAGAAAACCACCCCTTTCGGGTGGGTAATCTCCGCGCGTGTTAGCCACCCAAAATCAATAACAGTCGTAGGATCATGATTACTTGCGATAACACTCGAAGATGGATTCGAAAGGATTATAAGGTGGATTTAATGGTATTTCAGGTTCGATAAATAGTAGATTGACAGATTTTCCCGTGTTTTAGAGTATTTCTCTATTAAAACAAAGAGTGACTATTCTGAGGATTTCAAAGGCATCGGTGGTTGTTCCATTACAAAACAGGTGGCCACCATCCTGAAGGCATTTAGCAATGATTGCTAACGCTCAGAGGGGGATTCGAGCAGACAGAGGCCAGGAGCCAGAGAGCCCAGAAGAGGAAACGAATGGAAACCCGTTGATTGGATTAAAAGCCACAGAATGACAGAGACAGAGAAGGGAGTGCTAAGATAGGAGCGCAGAAAGCTGAGTCAAAGTAGGAAACAGAGGCAAAGAGAGCTAGAGCCAAGAACCAGAGCCAACAGCAAGAACCGAGAGCTAGAGCGAGAGCTGAGAGCCAGAGGAGCTGAGAGATTCAAGAGCCAGGGATAAAATGGTGTCTAAACCCATTGTTTCTATGTAAAACAGTGTAGTTGAGCCAAGAGCTTGTAAAATGACTTTTCCATGATCTCAGAGAGCCTATTTGAGTTGACTAGAGCTCATGGCGACATAGCCCAAGAGTTTTGGGTGAACTCCTAGTTAAATTGTTATCTTATGTGTGTTGTTGTATTGCTACATTATATCTGCTGCTTTAGTTATTGTTATATTAGTTCAAGCAAATAGACTTAAAATCACATAAACAGTCAACAGTAAACATAAGCATACACCTTATTTCAAGCACATATTTAATTCTGCATTGGTTAACCATAAAGACTTGGGAATATTTAAAGCTTTGGAAGTGGGAGAGGTTCTTGAAAATTAGACAAGAAGCCTAAGTGCCCCATTTTCAGATCACTCATAAAGGTTGATGGTCAACTCTTCAGAGTTAGTGAATTCACTTGAAATGATTTGACAACACAGTGATAATGTTTTGAAATGATGAAACAATATTTCATGTGTAAAATGTATCCCAACCGATATTAAGTTGAAAACTCATATTGTAATATTGGATATTTTATATAATAAAATTTATGTGGTTGATATTATTTTTATTTTCACTTCACATTATTTAGTCCTATAATTAACATATGTAACTTTGAGTTATCATAAACACGCACATTGTATGGCATTTTTTTAAATTTAGTCATAAAATCATACTAATTAATTTATGTCGATTAATAATGAACACATAAAATCAATCTAAAACTACTAAATTATTAGTTTATATTAATTAAGAATGAATACGAATAAAATGACTATATGAGTAAATTAGTCGTTTATAATGATTATGAATGAAATTGAATGAAATGAATAAAAACTACTAAATTAGTCGTTTATATAATGAATATGAAAATACCAAAAAAAGATAAATGATTACTGCAATTGATAAAATTTTCATTAAAATGGTGACTAAATTTTTCATATATACAACTATTAGTAGCTAATTGTATCTTATAACACGACTAAAATTTAGTCATATTTCTTTGGTCATTAATTGGTTTCAAATGATGACTAATATATGCATATATATGACTATTAGTAGCTAATTTACAGTATCTTATAACACGACCAACATTTTGCTCATATTTCTTTGGTCATTAATTGTTTTTCTCGAGGATTCATATAATAATATGTTTTGTTGTATATTTAGTCATTAATTGCAACAATTAATGTCTAAACCAATGAAAAATTAATGACTAAATATACTACTAGATGATAAAATTGAGGAAACCAATTAATGACTAAGTTAAAAATGACTAAAAGTTGGTTACGTTATAATATACTGTAAATTAGCTACTATTGGTCACTGATTGAAAAATGGTCATCTATTTGCAAATTTTAGTTGCTTTTTCAGTAACTAACTCTCTTCTAAAACCATGACTCTTGGTAGTGGTTTAATATCATCATTTTTTTTTCATATAGCTATGCCATCATTTCCTCTTGCATAGATAGTTGTATGTCTAGAATGATGGCTTGCATTGTACATTTTTTTAGATGCAAGAGTGCTACTGCTTATTAATTATTGGGAAAGACTATCTCTATGGTGTAGTCCATTAGCTAACAATTCCACTAATAACAGGTTTGATTCAGACATCAATCATGAATTGAATCCACTATCAAAAGCAGACTAGATTTTTCACATGGGCTATTTATTTTTGTCTTCTTCCATTCAAACATATACAATTTGGTATTTATTGTTAAAGATGGATCTAGAGTCTTTTTTGGTCCATATCATATTTAAATGGGAACAAAGATATAGTGTCTCTGTCTAAAGTTCAATAAGGAACTACCCATAAGGCCAAATTTGGTAACAATCGATTGAATCTAAGTCAATGCCAAAATAACCCTTGCAATGATTAATTTAATAAGAGGCATTTGTGTAACATTAAGTTAGAAATGGTATAAACTTAATATAAATATCCTTTCACTTCAAAGCAATGATGTAAACTTGGTCAAGGGCTTCAAGGAGGGTGAATATTTGTTATTGTGCTCAATTTATGAAGCTCAAGTGTATTACAATTAATGATATTAATACAAGTTAATTGTTTCAAACAAGTTGATTATGTGGTTATGTTGTCTTTCATTGAACATATTGGTTGCATTTACTACATTATGTGATGAGAAAGGTGATGTATATAAATAATGTTTAAATGTAACAGTACCTTGAAATGTTGCAAACATGTTCAGCAAACTAGTAATCAGAGGTTGGGGACTCCTTAATGTTAAAATAAAGTTGTTCACTAAATTTACTTTCATGTGGTTGCAGCTTTCATGTGGAGTTTGATTTTATCTGTCGAGTAGTTACTAGTGTGCTTAGATGAATATCTTTTCCTAGTTTGTATGTTTGGGAAAGTAAAATTTAGGATTGTAAAGCGCTAGAGCTTGTGGTGCTGTTTGAAGCATTCATGCAAGTTGATTATTAAGTTACACAGTTGAGCCACTCATTAATTATAACTTGGTGGATTGGACCACCAAACCATCACATGCAATAGAGTGGAGGGTGAATGGAGCCAAGATATCTTCAAAAACACCTTGATCTATAAGTTTTCCTTTAGGGAAGGCATCATCGTAGTATTCTCCAATCATAATATGGATGAAAAATTTTCTTTATAAAGGTATGCCACCTGAAGAATGAAAAAAACTAATGGGTGGAGTGGAAACATGCATACCTTGGGGTTGCATGACAATGGCAACAACTGAAGGGTTCATCTCACAGACACTTTTTACTAATTTCTAAAGAATATAATCCTCAGTAACATAGGAGCTTGTTGGCATTGTTGAACCACTATATTATATCGATAAGAGACTCTGATTTGCATTACAATTATACCAAAGAAATGATTTCCAAAAACATACGTCAATGATTGCTCTTCACAGCTAAAAGACACATTGTATTGAAGTCATTCATTTGTTGCTATTTTTCCATCTATTGTTGGTATTTCACATCAATGGCATTCCTCTACCACAATATGCATGGATTATGGTACCCATTTTCAATGATTATGCAAACAAAAAATTGGAGTTCAAATTCTCAATAGAATTTTATTAATAAAGGACACACATATTTAAACAATAATAACTAGCCTTGAAAATTAAATAGAGAAAGTTTATGACATTCAATATAGTGGATCAAGGTATACTAGTATAGCAAACTTTTAGAATGATTATATACATCCTTTAAGATATACTCTCTCCATATTACTCTTGGCCTCTAGGAAGCAATATAGGGTTCATTCCAAGCTTGTAACTTATGCATTCTAGTCCACCTCCTTTTGCAAGCAACATGACTTCCACATAGGCATAGGAGACATTGCTCAATTGAAACTAACAATCTATTGGAGGCATAACAACCTTTAACTAGAACATTGAAATGGTCATTTGTCTCTACATCTATAAAGGATAAAAGAGGTGACACAATAGAAGAAGAAGTTGTGTTTAATATAAAACTACTACAACTGATACTAGCATGTGTTTATGAGCATTTCTCCAAATCTATGGGATCGACATTTAAAAATTGACTAATCATTAAGTATTTTCTCAACCTTAATCTTAAAACAAATCATTATCCTAAGAAATTAAGATTGAATCCCCCATTGGTTGATATGTGTTTTTCATTCACATTCCCCAATATATACCTACCAAAACATCATCGCTACATCATCCTATGGAGCGAACCCTCACGAAGCATAACAACATTATGTTCTCCCATGTGGTAGCAAAGGACAATTTTCAAAGTTAATGGACAATAATAATTTCAGTCCTATGTAAGAATGGATGGATAGATCTTGTAGTAGCTTATTTCAATACCTACAGATGTTTGAACATTGAAGGTACAGCTGATTTGCAGGTATCCAAATTCCTATTTACCGCAATAGTGATAGAGAACCTGACCTATGAACAATGGAATTTTGATGTTTCATTGTTTTTCATGATGAATAAGCATAAGGGAAGAAAACATTGTATTTATGAATTTCTAAGGTCACTGTGTTGGCTCATTGATTTCAGGTAGCACCCTCATTTTGCACGTGCCTTTACTGCATAAACTCTTGAAAAATGGACTCTAAAATTAGAATGTATAGGAGCTCCCAAGTCTCCTTAACCTGCCTATGAGGATTCATATCCTTCCAAAATTATAATTTCATTGTATTTATGACTTCATAGACTCTTTTATTTACTGCCAAATCTTTGTTAACTTGGCTGACAGAAAAAATTTGTGTTGTAAAATTCAGTGACTATGTAGCTCAAAATAGTCACCCTTCTTATGAATTGTGTAAATGGAACCCATTAACCATCAGAGCCACCACTTCAAGAAAATTTTCCAATACTTGAATGTATCTTGGACCATTTGCAAAGACTGGGATGATAACAAAATCCTGAGAACATTTTCCCATATGATGGTAACATAAACTTCAAAGTACAACATTTCTGGGGTTGGCACTATGATAAAAAATCATCCAAATGGAAACACAAATACTCTTCTTCTTCAACTTTGTGCTTTAGAATATGACAATGGGCCTATGTAGAAATATGTGTACAAAAGTTATGAATGTCTGTGTAAAGTTTATTTTGTTTTGATCATATCACTGTGACATAGAAATGCATTCTCACATACTTAAAAGGAAAAAAAAATCAAATCTTATTAATTTCAAATTTTTAAATGTTGAACTTACAAATTAAGAAATTTAAGGGTCAAGAATTTTTAATGGAAAAAATACCACATGATATATGATCACATTCCCTTGGTGGTTATCAATTTTAGTTGATAGGCTCAACAAGATGTGGCTCTCAAGCTTATAAAGAATTCATATTTTCAATTATTGATAGAATAACTATGTTCTAGTATCCAACAAATAAGTTTACAACAAATGCCCCCTTATAGATTGTATTTGTAAATAAATCAGCCAAATAGAAATAAATAAATTGGAATAATGCCTACCATAGAACTCCCTATTTGGAAGTTTAAACTCATGTTTATTAGAGGAAGGAAATAATCTTCAAGGCCTGTAGATTTTTTGTATGAAGGCTCATTTAGAGGGACCCCATTATTGGCCTCTAGAGTTCTCTATCCATAACCGATTTGTTAGCCTCTATTGTCTTCTTATATATTCGGAGGTACTGGTCGTTTTAACGTATTTCATAAAATTTAAATTTATTATTGATGTGCTTATATGTAGGTAAGACAAAAATATGCCCATATAATATGATTTGTATTGATACAATAAGTTCCCAGAATACCAAATTTCCCAATAATTTCTAAAACAAATCCACCTATGTTTTGAATAATTACATTTTTCAAAATTTTGTCCACCTATGTTTGTTCAATACGTTCTAATTTTAGAGTCCATTTTTCAAGAGTTTATGTAGTGAATACATGCAAAATGAGGGTACTACCTGAAATCAATGAGCTAGTCCAGTGACCTTATAACTTCACCAATACAATTTTTTCTTCCCTTATGCTTACTAATCATGCAAAATAGTGAGACATCAAAATTCCATTGTTCATAGGCCGAGTTCTCTATCACTCCTAGGCTGAACGGGAATTTGGATAATGATTTCTCTTCATGGCTAAAAGACACATTGTATTGATCTTTCTAAAAAAAATTGATAATGCCAAGAGAAAACCAAGTCCATAACTCAGTCAATCCTGAGGCCTTCAATGAAAGTTTGATCTTTCTAAATTTCTGAAGCTCCCAAGCCTCCTTATCCTACCGATGAGGATTCATATCCCTCCAATTATAACTTTATTATATCTATGACTTTGTGGACTCTTTTATTTACTGCCAGATCTTTGGTAACTTGGCTATTAGAAAAAGTTGTGTTTTAAAATTCAGTGACTATAAATAGAATGCACTAACCATTAGAGACGCCACATCAACATTTTTTCCAATACATGAATGTATCTTGGACCATTTACAAAGGCCGAAATGGTAACAAAATCCTTAGAACATTGTCCCATATGATGCTCACTTCAACTTAAAAATACGATCTTTCTGTGGTTGGCGCTTTGATAAAATATCATCCAAATGACAACACGTATACTCTTCTTCTTCAACATCATGCTTTTAGATATGACAAGGGGCCTACCAAGAAATATGCGTAGAGCTATTATGATTTCTTATGAAAAGTTTATTTTGTTGTGATCATATCACTGTGAACTAGAAATGCATTCTCACCTACTTAAAAGGCCAAAAATCAAATCTTATTAATTTCAATTTTTTAAACTTTGAACTTACGAATCAATCAATTTAATGATCGAGCATTTTTAATGGAACAAATACAACATGATATACAATCATATTCCCTTGGTGATGATCACGTTTAGTCAACATGATCAACCAGATGTGGCTCTCAAGTTTACAATGAATTCATATTTGTAATTGGCGATAGAATAACTATGTTCCAATATCCAACAAATAAGTTTACAGCCAATGGCCCCTTATAGATTGTATTTGAAAATAAGTGAACCAAATAGAAATAAATAAATTGGAATAATGCTTCCAATAGAACCCCATTTTTGGAAGTTTAAACTCTTGTTTATTAGAAGAAGGAAATAATCTTCAAGGCCTTGCTGTACCAGCTACAACCACCCTCCAAAATTTTTCTGATGCTTCATTCTAGAACCTCCCTCCTAAAATCATAGCATCTTATCTTACACTGACCCATGTAATTGTGCTTTAATTGAGCTTTATCTTTTGCATTATGGCTTGTGTTTCTCACTTTACATACTATCTAACACACAAGTCAACCTCTTGACTTAGATTCAACCCGGTTCCACGCTTACCTTAGTGAATTGTGTAATCCTTGAGGGAAACTAGCCCTTCTCTAAGGAATTGTGCAGTCTAAGCTAGCAGTGAGCCTTCAGCTCCATAATTTCATAGAGAAAGCGAACAACCAACCTTTAGCTAGGAAGATGCGCAGAGCATGAGGGGGCAGCATGGGCCACTCAACCCAGAAATTTCGCAGAAGCTTTCCCTCAGTAGTTGTCTGATGCATGAGCTAGTGAGTAGTTCAGTTCTCCCCAGAACTATGCAATCTCTCTTAGCATGCATGGAAAAATTTTTCCCCAAAAAGAAGAAAAAAAAAAAGTGAAAAGCATCCCTAAAAAATAGGGATCTATGTTTAGCAATTAGAGTGGCACTTGAGTTATTTTGGAAACTACTGTTGAGTGTTGCTTTTTCCTAGATTTTTGGCCTTCGCATCATAAACCCTAAATTGACTAAATATGTTTAATGGATGCCCTATGAGCTCATTTTCACATTCGATCTTGTACCTCTAGTATTCCAGAGGAGATCTAGCAACCTTCAACACACTCATCGCAGCTTCTCAGGGTAAGTCTTGCTTTCCTAGTCTTTTGTTGTTTTTCCAGTTGCTTTTGTTTGTTTTGCTTGTGAGAGTGTTGTTTTACCCATTTTATTGAATGAACACTAATTTTTTGATTGGTTTTATCTTGTAGAAGTGTTGTTTTAATTTTTTTATTTCATTTCCCAAGTGTCGCATGCATAACCCAGGCTTTGCACTAATGGTCATTGCTGTGGAAACTCTCTCCACATGCTTCATTGCTCTTTAATTTGATTGATTCCTGCATTCATTTTGTTTGCATGCATCATCCACTCAAATCTGCACCCACCTTCACTTCCACCTTTAGATTTGCTCAATTTTGTGATCCCATTAGCCAGATATGGGCTTCCTTGGCATGAATCTTGCTCCTCCCTAGCATTCACTGTGCATTTTTGGATCTCAAGGCTCTGCCTTGGCTCCAGGAATTGCATAGAGGCTACCAACGCCTGGCTCCAACTGCACATTGAGCAGTTCCAGGAGCCACTCCTAAGCCTTGACCACTGATATTTTGTAATGCATAGTCCCATATGGATTAAGCATCACTAAAATTTGCATTACGCAGTTCCAGTTAGTAGCACCTCCCCACTAGCAGTTGGGATAATACAATACGTAAAACCAGTTGGCAGTTAGTCACCTATAAGAGGCAGGATTGTGCAATTCTTCCTTGCAGTTTCCCAGTTTTTTGGTTGATCTATTCTTCAATTTCTTTTGGTTTCACGCTAATATTTGCATGCTATGAGTTTCCTCTCTATCTCCAGGTAAAACATTTGTTGAGAAACTATCCAAAAGTCAGAGGTAACATGGATTCCAAGAGAGTTGCATGAAAGGATATTGTTGGAAGTAGCACTAGAGAAGCAGTTGAGCAGGTGTCAGTAAATTTTCTAGTTTATGCAGACACTCAATTTTTCATTGAGAAGGGCATGGAGTTAACATGATAGGAAATCAAGGATATCTTTGTAGGGTACTTCAAGTAAGATCTATAGGATCAACAAGTGTGTGTCAATATCCACCAATAAAGATTACATAAGGTTGCATGCACATACCTTGCCTTCCCATGTGCGGACATCATCCACTAGCTTGTCTCACACACAAATCCTGAGACTATTACATTGAGAAGTGTTAGTGGGATATAGCTTGCTACCTTTAAGACAAAGAACTATCATTAGATGTATCACTTACCTTAGTTGGTGAATCACATGGACACACTTTTCTATGCCACCCACATCTTTGTAAAAAGCAGAGATATTATAAAGCGATGGGTGAAAGAGCCATTGAATTTAAGATTAGCACCTAATCATGTTTATAACACGAAGTCACTCAGAAAGGTAGGCCAGTTCTTGATCATCTTTGCATGTCGATTATATGGTCAAGAGAGCACAACGACATTTTTGCATAATTGGGTGGTTCTGTTGGAATAGTTGGTGAATGATGAACCATTCAACTAGTCAGATATTTTGGCTCATCGGTTGAAATTCCAAGTGATTAACGCCCAAAATCCACCCAAAGATGAGCAAGTGATATTCCGCGTGTCTGTGTATTTACTTGATGCAATATGTGTCCAACATCGATTTCCTAGAATGGGTTAGATATGGAAACCACAATAGCATGCCATAAGTATTGATTGTAAATTTCTTTCTAAGCATAGCTACTGAGTAGTTATGGCGAGGCTAGATGACCATTTCATTACCCTAGTGTACAAGTTGATCTTTGAGAAGGATCCACCTTGCATGTCCCAAGAAGTAATGGATGTAATACTTAACATTGCAGATTGATATGCCTCACCTGGTGGCACCTTCATTGTGATGTTTGGTGGAGAGAAGCCTTTGCATGTTCTACGAAGGTATGCCACAAACAATTTTGTCATGCAAGAGGTCACATATCACATCTCCATGGGGTTATCAGCAAGGCTACATAGGAGGAAGAAGGAACCATGGCCTGCTCTTCCTTTGTGAATTGGATTGTATGAGAATAAGAGCTTGAAATATGGAGATGCGAAAGCTAAGGAGATAGTGAAGCTTGATTATGGCACCATAGATTAAAATCCGTATGATTCCCATGAGATTTGCAAGAACCACTATGTGAGGATGTATTATCCATAGATCCATGGGGCATGTCATTAGGTAGAGGAGGACCCTTCGAGATATTGTTACAACTACTCCAAGCTCAATGAAATAGTCAATATAGCCACATCATGGAAAGCTACTCTGCAGGTTGCAGTACCACAAGAAGAAAAAACAACATCAACAATAACCAGCAAACTGGCACAGGACAAGGGTAAGAGGATGATTACTGAGAACCCATAGGCTGAGAAAAGCTACAAGTTCAAAGAAAATCCTCTCATTGAGAAAGAATCTTTTACAGTGGAGGTAAAGAGGTAATAACACATAAAGAGAGTAGAACAAAGGAATAGAGAGAAGTAAAGGTTGGAGGAAGTAGGAAGGAAGTTGTGCGGAACAAAGAAGAAGTTGAAACAAGAATAGGAGCTAAGAAGGAGAGAGAGGGAAGAGAAGTAGAAACAAGAATAGGAAGAAGGGAAAATGCTTGATGATAGAGAAAACTACACCCATATAGGTTGAGGAGTCAAAACAGCCAACAGATGAAGAAGAGGGTGATAAGATGCAGGACCAGGAGCTTGATCAGGAAATTGAGCAAATGGTTGAAGCAACAAACATGGAGTTGGGACTGGAGCCACAGGACCAAGATATCGACCTCATTTCGAGAGCATCTAAGGTTTTCCCATAGTCTCCACCCCCTCCAGTATCAGAACCAATCCCAAGCAAGAAAGAAGAGGTTGTTCTCATTGATGATGATGTTGTGATAGATGTGTACAATATGTTATTTGATGATTTGGAGTAGAATATTGCACAGGGGTGGAGAAATCATTTCCTAGATGATCACACGTTAGCTACATTTATGAAGGAAAGGGTGATAGTGCCAGATGTTAGGAAGAATCCAGTCGCCACGACCGATGCCACTATGGATTATGCAGGAGCCACAAGCTCAAATGTCAAGTTCTTGTTAGCAGAGAATGAATAGATTGCAAAGAAATTGCGAGCGGCCAGGCAGAAGGCAGAACAATCTACGGGATCCGCAATGGTAAAGATGAGGAAAGAGATACTTGCTAAAGTATCCTCTTGAGGCCACCATGCGGAAATTCTACGATGGATTTGTCACTGTGTGTAAGGTGGTTGTCAATCTATTTGGTTTCCAGTAGCGAAGCAGAAAGATTTTCCAAACTCTCAGAGACATACACACTTCTATCTCCCATATGAAAGAATGGACAATGAGGTAAAAGGGATCTTGCCTCCACTTTCCCAAGATGATGAAACCATAGGCATATCTAAAAAAAGAAAAGATGTGGATGCAGATCCAAAACTATGAGAAGCCTGCCCCATTCGTCAGTAACACACAGGCTTCATATGCATGTTTTTTTAAGTGTTTGGTTGTCATGGTGAGAACACACAAGATCTCGTCAATCGTTTCCCTCCTTGTAGCTAAGGAGAAGAACCAAGTCCGACTTGATATTGACAGGTTCATGGAGTAGTTAAGATGAGAGGCCACTAGCAATGACTTGGATTTGAGCAAAGAAATCTTGCAGAAGTACATTGGTAGTCCTGTCGTAGTCAAGACCATGTTGTGCATGCTTCAGGATGAGTTGAACAAGGGTTCCAAGACCATATACCCACAAGCTATGGAGGCAAGGGTTCTCTATCAAAAAGACATTATCAAGAAGTATAGGGACACCATAGGACAATACAAAGCTTTGTATCAATACATCACCAAAAGTCATCAAGTGGATGTTTCCGAGTTGGTATTTCCCCAAAATTCTGAGTCGTAGTTTCTTGTCTTGTTAGGATGTCCCTATCCTATTTTTTCTCACATGGGTACATGTGGAAAATGTATATTATTTGTATATATGTTGTAAGTGAAATTCCAAGTGTCATTAGTGGAATGTGAGTAGTCTCTATGTAATGTAATGAGTTATTTGTAAAGAAGTTGAAGAGTCATGAGGGTAGTCAAAGAGTCAAATGGGAATGTCATGTGTCGTCCCACCCTTTGTTATAAACAGAACCTCATAACTCATAGAATAGGATTTTGGGGGCCAATAGTTTGGCTAGGCTTAGGCTTAGAGAAGGCTTGGGAGTATTGTTACAAGCCTTGGCTTCTCCGCAATGTAGAGTGAGTATAATTCTTTAGAGGAGCAGGTGTTATTGACTATAATGTTCCACTATTGGGGCTAGTGGCTATCAATGGTGTATGTATGGATGTAACTTTCACTTAAAATAATAATAACTGAGCCAAAACGTTTTCATGCATATGTTGTTGTTGCAGTTGGACTATTCTTGTTGCTTTAGCAATGTATTCTGTTTATCTTACACATATTCTTATGAACTATTTCATATGCATTTGTATGAATTTGGTTGAAGGCGTGTTTTTGGATTAACTCATCACTTTTTTTTGTGGACTATTCTGTATTTCATCTTGTGATGTCATTCCACTCGTGTGTTCCTTCGAGGATGCATTGTTGGAAATAATACTGAGAGGGGGGGGGGGGGGGGGGGTGAACCAGTATTATCAGATCAATCAAACTTTTTCAATGCTCAGAAACATATACGCTACTTCAGTTAAGTGAAACAGCGTGTACACACTACTGTGACTAAATAAAACAGCGTATAAGAAGAAAACTCATAATTTTAGTTGGATTAATCTTCAGTTAAGTACATCAGGACATTATTCACCACATTAACAGTAAAGAGGTGCAGTATAACAGAACAGATCAAAAGCCACACACATGAACACCAAGATATAAGGTGGAAACCCAATGTGGGTGAAAACCACCTGCTGCAAGTCGTCTCTATCTTTCTTTAATATAAAACTTCAGTTTACAATCTTTTTGTACTGGTGCAGCCTTATACCAGTACGCAGGCTACTACCTGCAGAAGGCTACAACCTTCTCTCGTTCTCCAAGCTTCCTTGGAAGGGAGCTCCAACCCCCTCTGCTCTTGTACTAGCTAAGATACTAGTACGTAGGTGCTGGCCTACAATCTTCTTTCCTTCAGGTACCACTTTTCATACATTCTCAGACTGGATATTCCTGAAGCACAACATTACAATCTGAAGACCACAATTCATTCACCTTTCACAACAGATCATTGAAGCATAAAACAACCAAACTTTGAATCACTGAACCACTGAACCCTGTCAATCACCAGTTACCAGAACACAGAGCAGATTACAGAACTCTGTAATAACAGTCAGACCCAACTGTAAACCCAAAATCAAGCTTCAAAAGATATACGCTACTTCAATGAGCAAAACCCGCGTATACACGCGCTTTTACCGAAGCCAACATGCGTACAGATCTAAAAATAAACTCTCTCAATTTGCAGCTGTACCAGACATCAGTTAGACCCAGAACATAACATTGCGACAGTATGCAGATCTAGAAATACGCATAATCAACCATATCATAATAGTGCATTTCAAACCATTAGATCCCGATCTATCCTTAGATCTAGTCTTCCATCAACCAATGTGATCTCTCCTTGGCTTAGATCAAGCAACCCAGAACCTGCATATCAGATCTCTTTCCTTTTCAGATATTCAAGCCTTTTCAAAAGATGATATTGCCTAATGATCTTCTTCTCCTTATATAGCCTTAGGCCTTGCTCAATACCAAGAGCCAAAACCATAGAAATCCAAAACCATCAACTGCAAAACTAGAGATCTACACGACTGTCGAGGTACTTTGGTCCAAAGACATGGGCACAAGTACCGAGGACTAACTACCATGGACCAAAAGGAAACTTCCCGACATATACGCACTTTTCTGTTCATGCATCTGCGTGTATACGCGCCTTATTATATAGCTCTCCTGCGTATACGCGACTTAGTATGCATATCACCAGCGTGTATACGCAACTTGGACTTAATTAACCTACGTATATGAGATTTCTCTTCATTCTGTAGACTGAACGGAGATCTGTCATCAAAGAGAGTTGCCATCAAGGACAACACCTGTATCATAGCGCCATACCTGAGCCAAAATGCCAACATGCATACTATTATAGGCTTCTAAGGGACACATTCTTTTTCCCCTTCATGTGTTTGAACCCCCTTGCATCTCACTTGATTCACTGCAAGATCACACACTTTCTTCCGACCAAAGTCATCATACTTATCTTTGTGCACTACAATGGTCGAGGCACTACATTACCACCCATTGTTGGGACTCCTACTCCAAACGGTTTGAGATCTAGTTGGGACTTATTATCGGGGAGATCCCCTTGAATGTTGGCAGGTCCAAAACCATCAATAGGCCTACATAGTTTCTTTATGAAGCCCCATTTAAAGGGATCCCATTGTTGGCCTCTGGAGTTCTCTATCCATAATCGATTTGTTAGCCTCTACTGTCTTCTAATATAATAGGAGGGTCTACTTGTTTTGATGTATTTGCTTCAAATCAAATTTATTATTGATGTGCTTATATGTAGGTAAGAGAAACATATGCCCATATAATATTATTCTTATTCATGCAATAAGTTCCTAGAATACCAAAGTTTTTAATAATTTCTAAACTTTTGTCCACCTATGTACATTATGTATGTTCTAATTTAGAGTCCATTTTTCAATATTTTATGTAATAAAGACACATGCAAAATGTGGGTGCTACCTGAAATCAATGAGTAAGTACAACGACCTTAGAAATTCATCAATAAAATGTTTTCTTCCCTTATGCTTAATCATCATGCAAAATAATGAAACATCAAAATTCCATTGTTCATAGGTTGGGTTCTCTATCACTATTGGGTTGAACATGAATTTGGATACCTACAAAACAGCAGTACCTTAAATGTTCAAACACATGTAGGTATTGACATAAGATACTACAGGATCTGTCCATCTAATCTTGCATAGCACTAAAATAATTATTGTCCATTAACTCTGAAAATTCTTTTTCACTACCACGTGGGAGAACATAATGTTGTTGTGTTCCATCCCTCATCAAATATTCACCCCACAAGATGATATAGCAACGTTGTTTTGGTACGTCTATATTAGGGAATGTGAGTGACAAACAAATATCAACCAATGTGGGATTGGATCTTGGCTTCTTAGGCACGTGATTTCTTTGTAAATAAACTCTAAAATTGTCTCACCTATGTTTTGAATAATTCATTCCTTTTGTACATAAACCCTTGAAAAATGGTCATCACATGATCTCAGAAATGATGGAAATAATACCTTTAATTTAGACTTGAAAAAATCCTTGGTATTTTTCTTTTGGTCTTTATTTTTGATTTTGTAGTCATATTGATATGATTTATTTTTGATACAGTGAATCAAGAGTGCACACTGAACTTTAGTATGAAGGAGGATATATATTATTCCATTCCAAATCTCTTATTTCTTTGTTTACCATTCCTAATCTCTTCCCACTTTGTGTTTTTATATGAGATATTACAAGCAAGAAAATTTGTTCCCGTTCCTTGTATCCTTCTGCTGCTTTTGCACAACAATATCTTATAAACAGGTAAACTTTAATAGCTTCATGAGGTTAGTTTAAATTTTTTTGAACCTTTTAATGGTGCTAACATTAAACGTGAATTAATTGTGCAATGCCCTCCAAAAAGAGCATTCATGCAAATTACAGGAGATAGAGAAGACAATCACAGAGAATAATTATATGTGCATACATGTTGTGCATGAGCTCATGCACATGTATACAGTAGCTCATAATATCAGAGGAATACGTGATTGATTGTTGGGCATGGAATCCCCCCACAACATGTTTTGGGGCTCAAAGCCCAAGTTTTGGTCAAATATGTTGTAAGACTCTGTGAATTGCGGGTGCAGAGCGCGAAATGTATATTGAGTCATAGGGTTGTTTGCCCTAGAGTGTTGTGATGTAATGTGATGTCATGTTGACCTACCCATGGTCTGCGGACCATGGGATTGTATAAATAGAGCGAGGCTCTAAGTTGTAAAGAGAAGAAGAATTAAGAAGCGAGGGATTAATGTAATGATCTAGTAGCGGATAGAGAAGAAGTCTAAGTGTATTGGGTTGTAGTAGTAGTAAGTGGCTTTGTAACTGAGTGCGAAGAGGCCTAGTAGATTCCGCAGCTGAGTGCACGAACCCCTGTAGTTGAGTACACAGGACGAAGTTGAGTCTGTAATCCAAGAAGAAGAATAATAAAGAGAACTTTGATTCTAAATACTGTGTATCTGTTTCTGTATGATCTTCTATGCATTTATAATGTTTTGATTATTGGGTACACTTATATGAATATTGAACACTATTAAGGATAATTGGGCTCATACAGATAAGTTAAGTAATCAGATAATATTAGGTTAATAGTAAGGAACTTGGGTAATAACACAGATCGCGCCTCAAATAGATCTTTGCGGAGGTAGCATTCCAAGCTATGAGGTACTGATAGGTGAGCATAGCGATGTGAGCACACGGTCAAACCGCAGACCACCCAAAAACCATTAGACATCTCTAGGGTGTGGAAACATGGTTCTAGCACCCTCCCATACTACTTCGGGTGAGACCTAAGTTCGCACTCCGTGGACCGTTGCCAAAAGGGCCAGTATTACCGAGATTTCTTTAGCTAAATCATCTCTGAACCTGGGTCAAGCCCCTATAAGCCAACAAATGGTTATGTTTCCGGGATCGGGATTTGCATAAGGGATGTCTGATGTCATGTCACTGGAATCCAACAAAGAAAGAAATTGAAGGGTCGTTGGACAAGAAGATTCACGAGTTCGCGGCATAGGAAAATAGGAATCCGTGAGTATATAAGGAACAATGGTTGGAGCGCTACTTATATACAGAAATCCACAAAATTTTATTTGCATCCTTTCCTTCTAAGCTGTATGAGTGGATCGCGAAGCTAGCAGACAGTCAGGGAAGGTGTAGGCTCAACAAATTGATCAAGTGGACTCCATAATTAGTGCAAATAATAGAAGCATCAGGAGATAAGATCGCATGAGCTATGGACCATTGGCTCGATAGAATTATAGGGGGATTTATCACTGAGTTCATAGTAGATACGACCGTTAGCTATAGTGAGGTGGAGCAACGCTTCCTGAACAAACCACGAGGTAAGTATATCAAATCTTTGAACACTTGGATTAAGATGCTAATGTGTGAAAAGCAGGTTATGCAAATAAATTAATTTTTGGGACTAAGCGAAGTGGGAAGATCTATAGAAGTGGAAGTAGTGAAGAATTAGAAAGTGTCCCTTAATTTCACCCTCGTGGGAAAGCGAGGAAGAGCTTGCGAAAGTCTCTCTGAGAAGTGCGATCAGTCTAATAAGGCAGTGGATTTAGCACTTACAACCTCCACCTACACTGCCACTCGTCTCACCCTCCGCAACTCCATATCCATCCACCCTACCTCCACCACCACTGCAATATAGTATGGCAAGTGTGATTAAACTACTGGTATTCAGAGGAGTAGGGAATGAAGATCCGGACCAATTCTGGTTGTGGTAAGGGTGGTATGGGAAGCACAAGGCGTCGTGGATGATAATATCAAGAAGGCTGTGTTGGTAAGAGCATTGCAGGATCGTGCACTAACATGGTACATCAAGCATTCTAATGACCATCCAAACGTAGGAATCATAGAAATCCAGACTGCGCTGAACAGGGAATTTAGCAGACCAAAGTCGGAGACACAATCAATTATCGGGTTTAAGGAGATTGCGTTGCTCCTAGGCGAGACCCCCTAGGATTTGGACCAAATACTAAAGGGTATGATTCGCAAAGCCAACATGACTTTGATGGATGGACAACACCGTGCATGGGTTTTAGCATCACTAACATCGCACTTAAGGACGGTGCTATCACAGTGAAAACTTTCCACCTAGGCCGAAGCTTTGGAGATGGCAATGAGATTGCATGAGACCCCTATACAAGACCCCGATCTAGGAGTCCAAAAAATCCATGCGCAACTACAGAATCTATGTTTGGAGATGCATAGTTTGAAACAAGATAGGACATCTCAACCAGAGGTGCACGAGGAGGTATGGTGCATAAAATCCAAAGGCCATGGGCATGACAAGGACCACTGTCCAGTGTTCGCGAATTACTTGGTGAGAGGAGGGCCAATGCCATTAAGACCTAAGGCACAAGTAGGACCAAGAACGACGCCTGCTCTATGGTGCGTGATCTGTCAGATAGGAGGAAAACACACCACGGATAATTTTCATCTATTGCAGAAGTATACGTAGATGTCCCAACAATTGTTTTGTAATTTGCACAGGTTGGTAGGCCATGATGAATGCACCTACAGAAGCTACAAGCTAATGATGGATCGGACTCCTGCCTACAGGGTGCAAACTGAAACATGAGCCCTCAACCCAAATTCAAGAATGACGTGTGCTAGATTTCAGAGGCGCGGATGAGGTCGTGGCAGAAGCAGACTAGGAAGGGGTCACAAACAACTAATTTGTTACAATTTCAAGGGGCTAGGGCACTATGCCTGCGATTGTACAAACCCAACAAGGACATCATGTTTGTACTGTACTCAGTTTGATCATGAGGTAGAAGACTTCCCTACAATGATAGCGAGGCTGTGGGAAAAATGGGTACTTCAGCCCCCACCGACTCAGAATTTGCAGATGATGAGGTCTAAGCCACACGAAGAAGACTCAAATGTAAACATGATTCTCAAGAGTGGTATGGCCACTAGCGATGATAAAGGTAAGCAGTCACAAGAAAGAGCATGGGTTTGCAAGGCTATTACAAAGGAACCTAAATTTGATTTAGAACGCGTGAAGGAGACATTAATGGAAGCTAAGAAGAGCTTCATGGAGACCTCCACTTCAGGTAGTAAGGATCAACTAGAACCAGGGATGGATCCTTAAATGCTCACTACTTTTTCTGGAGACATGCATGAAACTGCTACGTGACAGCAAGGCAGTAAAAGGACTACAGGAACTTATCACTAGGTATGCAGGGTTAGGAGGACCACGCGTGGTCTGGAAACTTGGAAAGCATGCATTGCGCACAGGAAGGGAAATGAGGTTGACTGCGCAAATCGGCGAGTATGAAATGGATTAGGTAATCCTGGATCTTAGATTGGATGTGAATGTACTGCCAAAACAAACATGGGAATGCATGGGTAGACCCATTCTACAATGGTCTCCTATTCAGTTGCGAATGGCGAACCAACAGAAGATCTTTCCCATGGGAAGATTGTAAGGGGTAATAGTGGATATTGAAGGTGTGAGCACGCAAGCAGATTTTGAAGTGATAGAGATTGTCGATGACAGCAATCCCTATTCCATGTTGCTAGGAATAGACTGGGCCACCTATATGAATGGAGTCATCAATCTGAAGAAGCACAAAATGATTTTTGAGAAAAAGTCACTACGCATAGTAGTACTGCTAGATACAACTGAAGGAATGCGATACACTGAACCAGTGTGCAACGATGATAGTGACGACGATCTCGATTGCATCTACAAGATAACTACGCAAGAATAGGATTGGGTGAATCTGACTATAGATGGAAGGATTTCGTGGGAGCGTGGGAGCTCCTGCACTTCAAATTCAGATGAAGAAATAGAGCAGTGGCAAAATTGGTTGCATGAAGTAACAATGCTTAATTGCAACATGATGGTTAGATCACTGCACTGCATGACAATAGAGGCAAGGGATCTACCTACATATGATGGGTTGACAGCAGTGGATGAATTCCTAAACAAATTTGAAAGCGCAGTACCAAAATAGCAACAGTTCAATGCTCTGAAACGGGCACTGCACGTAACGCTCGAAGGATGGTGGGGTACACATCAAGGGAGTTTTGAGGACTAGTGCAGATGCAAGAAGATGATGTGCCTACGATTTGGAAAACCCCAACTAAGGATGAGAGTGGTTACTAGGGGCAAAACAACTTGCGCGCCTACCTTTCCCGATGGGTACGGACATATGCCATGTAGCCTGCACAAGCACACACCACTCCTCAAATAGAGAATCGGAACAAAATATAGCAACAGGAAAGGCGAAGCACACCAAGACTATCCACGGATAAGCATTTGATAGGGTGTCTGAAGTGCTGAATAGGGTTCACCAGGTGAGATGCACTGACTGGGACCTATGTGATCTAGCCATTCAATGGGCCTATAGGACCATGTACAAAACCCTGACCGTGAAAACAATTCTAAGGTTCAGGAATAGGATAGGGACCATAATTTCTGAGGGGCATGCAATGATGAATCCACACATAATAGCACCTACATGTGTGACAGTGTGCGAAGCCCAGGATGAAGACATCACATAGTTATGTGAGGTAGAACATATAAGACTTCAGGAAGCCATTTAGCGAGGGAACCTTAGACTTTGTGAACTTCAAAAGGACTGGGTACAGCTAAGGAAGAAAAGCATTTTGATGGATGAAGAATTCAAGAGGCTAGAAAATGAGATCAAGCGAGCATGTCTCATTGATAAACCAAGGATGACAAAGCAAGGTGCGAATGATCATACTCATGAGTTAGAAGACTATCACTGAGAATTGATTAGTCTACTGCCATGGCTAGGACTACATATCACCACACGGAGTAACCAGGGGAATGCACTGCATACTGTAGAGTGTGCGGCACCGACTGTCACGAGGGCAATTGAGGATTTTCCGCGGACTATACTAGAAGATGAGCTGGAGCCCCACACGGGTGGTGTGACCACCTGACTAGCCATAGGAAGAACAGTCTCAGTGCTCTATGCAGTTGAAAGGGAGCACGGGACTATAAAAGAATCTGCTTGGGAGGTGCACGATAAGGGAGGTGCACGTAGAGTCAACATGTCACAAGGTTCATAGCCACACATGGAGGGCTGCACTGCCACGTGGGTAGGCTAGGAAGTGACTGTTGGTGTCACTATTCATGACGGAATGTTTGGTTTGAGGCCAAATGGAGCGGGCGGTGGACATTTAAGAGAACATTTATTCAAGATTTTGGAAAATCTACTGCCAAGGAAGCATTAATGGCTTGGGATTGGGGGGAGCAATTAAATTTGAATTCAAAAGGAATTATAAAACTCCGGGGGCTAACCACGAGACAACACTTGTTCACTTGAGACTTGAGTAGTTGAATAGAGCATAGAGTGTTGGGCGCTGAGTGATATTTGAGCCCCTAAGTTTGCGAAAGATTGCATACAGTACAGACAAGATGACAGATACCAGGGTAGGTTTGGGCTTTGAAGAAGGAACTACTAGTCAGGCCACGCTGACCCATATGGTACACGATGTTCCCGAAGATACTGGGGTCATGCCAGAAATCCTGAAATCACCTTGGATGTTGAGACCAAAAAAAGATAAGTAGACAACGGGACTAGTTTGCATGTCCTCGAGGAATTCGTGGTTCGGTAAGCTATCAATGGAAGAAAAGGGAAAGGTTGTCACCATTGAGTCAGATGAAGAGTAGGAGGAATTACAGGCTCTGATTGCCAAGGTAAAAGAGGAAGAAGACGTGGAGGTGGACATCCAACCAATGCGCTTTGCAGAAAAATTACTCGAGTATGTCCCTCCATGAAAGGGGAAAGCTAAGGTACCAAAGGATCTGGATGCAATGAAGAGTGTACTCTAGACTCCGCTCCTCCCCGATGGAATTACGTTTTAGGGTCCACTCCTAGGACGTGTGCCTACCCTAAAATTTGAAGACTGAGACCTCGTGGACAGTGAGAAGTTCTCACACTTAAAGATATAAAGCCTAATGAAACAAAATATGGAGGGGTCGGTGATCACATTACAATCGCGGAAATGGTTGCGCAGTGTCGAAAAGGCCAAGTTGTTTCATCTACTATGGATACCACATTTTCACTACGTGCCCATCACCATTTTTGTCATCAAGCAACTGCTTTTCCTGGTGCATGATGGGTACTTATGGCTAGAGGAGCCTATTCCCAACATGATAGATCTCATCCACAGAATTTCTCAACTTCCTTGTAAGGGAAAGGACCCTGTGACAATAGTTGGAAAAGGGGTGATTTGGCTCTCGCGGAAGCCATGAAGAAAAAATATAAGATTGAGAAGAAAAAGAGCAGTTACGCCATCAACAGTATCAAGGATAAAGGGGTGTTCATAGCCACCCAACTCTTGGCTGGTAAGGTAATGAGAAAATGCCACGATGATGAAGTACTAGTGCCAGCAGTTGCGTTGGCCAAACAGTGTGCGGAAGGGGTCTAGTTCAACTGGGCCGAGTTCCTCTGCGAATAACTTTTGCCCAACTGTAAGGAAGCCCAGGAGTAGGGTAATACCTTCCACTACACATGGTTGCTCTTGTCCATCTTGCTAGTAGCGGGAGAATTTCCAGAGGACAATCAGTTCTCGGGCATTGAGCATGACTTACCAGAGGCCGTGAAGTACGCCTCTCTCTAGGCTACCAAGGACGTGAAGCAGATTCATGATACAAAGATCTTTTGGGTGCTCATGGAGGTGACCATCTGGATGTGGATTGATAGGAGGCTGGGCCTGTCCCCCAGAGTGCACAACAGTCTGTGGAGTTTTACAAACTTCAAGGAAGACATGCATAATATTTACATTAGGTCGCGAAAGGATCCGGCACAACAGTGGACAAAGCACCCATTCATAGCCACTGAAGACATGATCTTTACAGTGTTAAAGTCATGGCTTCTAAGTGGCATGCCCCGATTTGGCAGAATTGGATAAGACAACAACATAGAAATGGAAGTATGATGCCAAGCAGTGCATCACCTAGCTGGTTGAGAAAATGCACAACAAAAAAGTAGCAGTCAAGGTCAGGGTAGCTCGTGAAGCAGCATAGGTAGTCGCGGAGCAAAAGAAGGCAGTTGAAGTAGCAACATCGCAGATAGCAAACGCTGAAGCAGTGTAGGCAGAGGAGGGAAAAGAAGTGTCTGTAGGATAGGAAGCAGAGGACACAGACCTTGCAGAAGAGAGTGCGGACCTAGGAACCACCTTGACCCAACTCAAATGGCCGCATGTCCTAGAAAGATGGGGTCCAAGAAAAAAGGTCAATGCCTCGAAGCTGGCCATTGACCTGATCACCTTAACTGAAGGTGACATTGGCGAGACGGTTCAAGATGTCACCAGTGAAGTGCTCCGAGACTTCATGACGGAGTAGCAAAATGTGTTGGGGGCCCTCGATGTTGCAGGAGTTAAAGGTGCGGCCCCCTGAGAAAGGTATCTTGTCTACCCACGTCACGGTGGGCACTTCAACAGTAAAACAGATGTTGCACGTGAGGATGGACAACACAATAGTGTTTCCCAAAGGAGCATTGGTATTCGTAGGTGCGATGGAATGAATGATGGTTAGCATGATGAAAGACCTTAGCCTTAATCTAGCTACTCTTCCCCGAGAAACACTCTATCAGCTACAGGATGGAATAATAGTAGAGTTGTGCGCTAGGGAGAGCCGCGCGGTCCAGGTTCTAAGTGAGCAGAAGATTAATATAGAACAACTTAGCTTGCAGTGCGACGAGCTGGTGTCGCAGAATAAACAGTTGGTGCAGAAAGTAGATGAAACTTGCCTATGTGTCCCAGAGCTGGCTATCACAGCAGATTTGTCGGTAGAAGTGCGGATTCACATTTTAGCAAGTGGAGTCTGTGATGCTAGAGAAGAAACAACAAAGGTGCATTTGGAGCTAAGTCTCGAGATTTTTGAGCTGTGGTTGAAGGCGCAACTTTCCACTCCCCTAAAGGTCAGAAAACAATGTGCCAACGCTATTGCAACAAGGATACAAGATATTAGACGTGCAGTGCGCGACTATACCAACATGTTGGAGCAGGCGCTTGAGGTCCTCATGATGTTGCAGGAGAACCAAAACATTCAATGTCTGGAGATAGAGGCACGCAAACTCCAGCAACAATATGACAACATCAGAGGGACTGTGCATAGAGTATTCCTTACTTAGTGGCTTGCAAAGATGCAGCAAGCCAAGGCATTAAAAGAGCAGGTGGACAAGGCATGCCATAAGGAATCCATTCTCAAATCATACGTCTAGCCATGGATTGATGAAGCCTTCAAAATCACAATAGATATCGAAGGAAAGATAGTGCAGATTCAGGGGATGCAGGTACAGATGTAGCACAACATGCCAGAAACAGAGGGCTCAGAGGATGGAATGCAGTAGGTACAGCAACAGTAGCTCAGTGTGCTGCCGACATTCAGGCCGTTCAAGACCAGTTGGAGGGACTCTGTGCCAAGATCGTTGTGCCGATAGAGTGACTCGAGGGTGAGTCATGATGTTTATGTTGGGGGCCTATTGAGCATGGAATCGCCCCACAACATATTTTGGGGCTCAAAGCCCAAGTTTTGTTAAATATGTTGTAAGACTCCGCAAATTGTGGGCATGGAACGCAAAATGTATATTGAGTCATAGGGTTCTCTGTCGTAGAGTGTTGTAATGTAATGTAATATCATGTCGGCCTACCCATGGTCTACGGACCATGGGATGGTATAAATAGAGCAAGGCTCTAAGTTGTAAATAGAAGAAGAATTAAGAAGAGAGGGATTAATGTAATGATCTAGTAGCAGATAGAGAAGAAGTCTAAGTGCATTGGGTCATAGTAGTAGGAAGAGGCTCTGCAGCTGAGTGCACAAAGGCCTAGTAGGGTCCACATCTGAGTGCACAGACCCCTGTAGTTGAGTGCATAGGGAAAAGTTGATTCTATAACCCAAGAAGAAGAATAATAAAGAGAAGTTTGATTCTAAATAATGTGTATCTGTTTCTATATGATATTCTATTCATTTATACTGTTTTGATTATCACACGCACTTATATGAATATTGAACATTGTTAAGGATAATTGGGCTCATACAGATAAGTTAAGTAATCAGATAATATTAGGTTAATAGTAAGGAACTTGGGTAATAACACAGATTGCGCCTCAAATAGAGTTGTGCGAAGGCAACATTGTAGGTTGCAAGGAACTGATAGGTGAAAATAGTGACATGCACATAAGGTCAAACCGCGGACCACCCAAAAACCATCAGACATCTCTAGGGTGCAGAAACCTGGTTCTAGAACCCTCCCATACTACTTCAGGTGAGACCTCAGTCCGTGCTCCACAAACTGTTGCCGAAAGGGCCAGTAGTACTGGGATTTGTTTGGCTAAATCATCTCTGAACATGGGTCAGGCCCCTATAAGCCAACATGGATTAAGGGATAAACCTTGATGGGTGCAGCTATCACCATGGCTAGATAGTCACCATCCCAGCCACACCAAAGGGAGTAAAGACTGTTTTTAAAACTGGAGCATGGCATTCACCCATTTATTGTGAAATTCCATACGATATATTTTACTAGTAATGGAGTCTTTGAGGGTAGGTTTACACACTTTATTTGATTAAGCCCTACTAACTAAACTCTAATTCACTTCTAGTTAAATATGAAAGAGAAAGACACATCTAAGAAATAAGCACTTATAGATATAAATATTTAATGAATATGGTTAAAATTATAGTTGTCTATCAACTCCTATTATGTTGGACGCCTTATCAAATGTCTAGTTACATAATAATAACATAAACAAACTTAGTATGTAAGAACCCAAAAATAGCTATACATGCAAGATCTCATTGATTATCATCATATCAGTAAAAAACATAAATAACTATTGATATCATTATCAAAGGATTTGCAACTAAAATACATGAACGGAAAAATCATTGGAGATATTTCCCTTGTTGGTTTGTTTAAAATTTAGCAGAGAAATATCTCTTTTTCTTATGCCTTCAACATGAAAACTATATCCCTAATAGAGCCCTCCCATGCACCAAAACCTTGAGGAGATTATTCTTCACTAGCTAGAGCCTGCTCCATCTCAAAGGTTGAAATTTCAACCACAGTTTACTACTGGACAGACCTTCAATCACTGGGTATGCACAAAGTATTCTCCAACTGAAAATAAATGGAAAGTGGGAAATGAAAAGAAAGGTCAAGGAAACAAACAACAATGAAAGAGGAATAATTGAAAGAGGCCCATGATTCTAGAGTTGTCCTCTCGTTATGTACAACATGGATTTGTACCCTCAAGGAGGGTCAAAAGTGATGGCCAGTTGGATATCTTCGAGATTAATTCTTCCCCATCCCCAATCATATCAACATAAATCAACTTTCCCTTATGGGTAAATTAGTAATTAAGCACGTGTGAGATACTACATGTACAAAGAGGGCAATGTGAGGAGAACAACCACAAGACAAAAACATTGCAAAGTCTCCAAGGTGAAAAATATCACAGTCAAAAGGGACATGCATGAACCAGATGTTTTGTGCAATTAGATCAACGTCGCCATGGGGAAAAGGTAGTGGATTGATGCAGATGCAAATAATTGAGAAAAATACATTTGGGCAAGAATTGGAGTTTGATCTATGGTAAATAAAATTATGATTTATGAATAGATTCTTGTTTCATTGTATTGTCTTATGTAGAACTTTTTTCATATAAAGTTATCTACTTCGAAGGTGTTGTGGCCACCAACAACCCCCCTCCTTATTTAGTATTAGCAATAACACTAGGTAAGTGGGGACCCTTAGTAAAAAATTCAAAAAAAATTCAATTAAGGCTTATGTATTCTACTCCTTAAGAAAACATCGAATCGCGCGAAGAAGATAGGACATTTCCTTATGAGTAAAATGATAAACTGCGAGAGTGCGACGTGAATTCCATCACATCGCATGCATTAAGAAACGCTCATATTCGAAAACCTTAAAAAATCGCCGATGGCCGATATGAGATATGCAATATCGCATAAAAAAACACATAACCATTTAACGATTGTAAAAATTTTCGATCTTGCGATAACGCGATACTGTGATCTGCAATCGCGCGATACAACAATCTGCGATTCTGCGATAAGCACAGTCGGGCAAGCCTGTGATAACACATCTTAATGAAAATGCGATAACGCGATACTGCGATGATGCGATGCTGCAATGCGAATCGCAAAAATCGTCCATCGCAAATTTTTCCCGGCTCAACATTCAAGAAAAGCTGTCCATAAACCAAAAATTGGATACGTGCTTTAATGAAAATTAATGAATGATACGCCAAGTGTTAATGAAAGACAATTTTGTGTTTTTCGAAGAGTTATTTCATGTCAGGTGGCATGTTTTTTTTTGTACATCCGTAGAGCTCAGAGCTTTCTTGTCGATTTTTATTATCATTACTCTCTCCTCATGTGTGAACTGCAGGAATGAAGAACAGAAACAACATGAAGCAATGTGCAAGAAGCGATAAAGGAAAAGGGTAAGGCTCCAATGCTCGCAAACAGAGAAGAGATTCCCTCATGAACAGATACCGCATGCAACAGAGCCACAAATTCCAGAGCGCTGCTGAGCTATCCATTACAGATCTATTAGTTAGAGCCATGGTTGAATGAGTAGTTGAACAATGCTGATATCAACAGGCGATCTAATGCTCAAAGTCAGAAGCTCACGAAAGCAATATGTTTACAAAATTTTTGAAGCTTATACCCAGTGAAGGAAAAGGCGCTAAAGGCGAAAAACGCACCAGAAAGGCCCGGATCAAAGAACGGAGGCAGTTTCCAATGCGCAATTAGCGCCTAGCACTAATCGCGCATCGCTGAGAAAATTTCTCAAAAAGCAAAGTCCCTAACTGCTTAGTCACTTGTAAGCCCAGAAAACGCAAGAAGGAAAGGCAGAGGCAATTTGAGGATTAACCAAGTAGAACTTGGATTATTACTGAGCATACACAGTAAATCCACATAGCCAGAAGATGATTCTCAAGTATATCTTCTATTTTGCTAAAAATATGGTGCTAGATCTTGCCATTTCTGTTTGCTTAGCTCAACCAAAAGCGGAAGACAGTCAGCTAACTCTACCCAGGCAAATATTGAATGCTCGCAACATTAAGGAGCAAATGCAGAAATAGTTAGATATTACATTTAATTTTTAGAAATAGTTTTGCTTAGAAAAAGGGTGGTCATTTAAAACGTATCCTAAATCTATGTAATTAAGTTATTTAGTTAGTAGTATTTAAACCCTTCTCATGCATTTAAAAAAGGGTCCAGAAATTCATCAAAAACTTGTCCTCAGAACATGCACTTTTGCACCCTTAGAGGAGGTTTTGGTGAATGAATGGATCAAGATTTGTTGATGTTTTCATTTGATATCTGCTACTGATGTTGCACTTCTATACTCTTAGTAGATGTTAGTGCAAGGAGAGATAAATCATTATTACTTGAAGCTTATGAGTAGGACTAGTCATAAATGGTACTTTTATCTCTTGACAATTTATGCTTATATGTTAAAGTGATATACAATTTTTAGTTGTTTATATGTTATTGCATGAATGCTTGAGTTACCATTTGGCACTTTTGTACGGTGGTAGCTATTTATTTATGTTTAATGTATGAATAGCTTATTATGCGATATGTTGTTCACAACTGTTTTGCCTAACTTTTTATGCGAAATATTTCATCTTAATTGATTTCCTTTCTTATAATCGTTGAATGATCTTTATTACCAGTTGTTATTTGAAATCTCTTTAGATCACATAATAAAAGAATTACATCCCGGGTTAGCATAGATTAGATGTGTTGTTTTTATTAGATTACAATAGCATAGAATTAGATTAAAGTTTGAATTAGAATAGCTTAGATAGGAACTGTTAGATCAGCAACATCCAATTCTACACACACACACCCATAGATTGGGAAACGGGTCCCATTATCCCCAGTCGGACCCGCTATACCAAACGGATAAGGAGCTGCCAAACAAGGTCCAGACCGGGTGGGTATCCCCCTTATTGTCGACCCGATTTTCGGGGCTTCAACATATTTGGCGCTAGAAGGAGTGCCTGAACTATGAATGGCAAGTAAATCAAAATCGGAATACCATTTTGAGAGTAAATCACCCTCATCATCTCCCCCGACTTCCCCATTACATTTAAATCTAGAGTCAAAAGTCGCTCGAGTATCAACCGCTACTACAGACCCTGATATTTCAGACCAATTTACCATTGAACCTCCTGAAGTCGAATCCCTGATTCACAAACTTGAGAGATTTTCCATCTCTCCTCAGAGGTCTGATAAAACTCAAGGCAGTGTGACTTCGCAGTACAATCCTGCTCACCCCCTGACTAGGCTAAAGAGTGAAAAGTTTGGTGTCCAGCCAACCGAATTACCTCTTCCCACCAGGAAAAGAGCGAGGAAATCACCGCAAGAGTCTGACAGTGAGACTCTTTCGTTTGCATCATCCATCTCAACTACTTCACCGCAAAGTCAACCATCCACACCTCCACTCCAGATCATCATCCATCCGTCCACTGGAACCCCCACAACCCCTCTTCAATCATCTACGATCATAGTATCCCCATCCTCCCAGCCACAGGGATCATCTTCTGCACTTTCCTCTGTTAGCAGTTCAATAATGGCCCAGTCTCCATGGAACAACCCTGGGGCAGTCTTAATGCCTACACCCTTGAGTCAAATACCAGCCCATCCTGAGAAATGGCTGCCTAAATTTAATCCCGAGGCAGGCATGCTAGCAGAAGAGCACATAAACAACTTCATGCTTTCCATTAATCTCAATGGAGTTACTAATGAAGATGTTGTTGTTCAGCTTTTTCCCTATACACTGCAAGGGACAGCCGGGTCATGGTACTTTTCATTACCCTCCAGATCCATCACAAGTTGGGACATCTTCCAGGACCAATTCCTAACCAAGTTTGGTGATGACAGATCAACGACAACATTAATCAATGACCTATCCAATCTTAAAGCTGAAGCTAGAGAGCCTATCAAGGAATTCAAATTACGGTTCAACAAAATTTTCAACAAAATTCCTACTGCTTCCCAACCCAGCAAAGAAGTACGATGTGAATGGTATATTACCGCTCTGCCATCGAACATAGCCATCTTCGTGGACAAGGAAAATAAAATAACCTTAGCTGATAACATGAAAGAGGCAATGGCAGTAGAGAAACGAATAATAGCTCTAGAAAAGAGATCCGCGATAGAGGAACGTAAGTCCAAAAAAGTCACCTTCAAGGAAGACTCCAAGAAGAAATAAGCAAAAGATCCTTTTGATTTGGAAGGATTGCAGAAAGTTCTAAAGACCATGTCCAATGAGATGGTCGACATAAAAAAGCAAGTAGCAGAAACTTCTTCGAAAAATCCCTACAGAGCTTTTAAAAGAGGTCCTTCAACGGATGCAAAGCCACCCAATGCCATTTCAAATGCTGAATCCGAGGAAGAGGAAGAGGAAATTGCCACTGAAGGGTAGACCGATGACGAAGAAGTTGTGGAATTACAAGGAATGTGGGATTTCATCCTCCCACAAGAAGAAGATCAAGAAGTATTTCCAGTTAGCACACGAAGCAAAAATCAGCTTGATCCTCCCCAAACTACCCCTAAGCCGAAGAGCGCAAGCTCTGCAACAAAGGATAATGTCGCGACAAAGAAAACAACATCTAAAGGAACTCAAACTAGCCCAGTCCAAGCAGATGAAATGACTCCATCGAAAACACTGATAGTGTCGGATGAAATGGAGTACAATATTATTGATGACATGAACAAGACTAGGGCTAATATCACCCTTTACGAACCGAGCAAGTTGAAACATAAACAGAAGATAATGATGAAAGAATTACATGCCATGCCAGTTGCACCTTTGCCTGCCGTTGTACTTTCTCAAGCTTCCCACAACATGGGAAGACCTCCAACTAACGCGATCAGTAAGATTGATCCAAATGACATTGCCTTGATTGGAGGAAGATCAAGATCTCACACTCCCCCATTTCTCCTTACTTATGAAATCTTCAATAAAAATGTGCACAATTGTTTGGTAGATTCCGGTGCTTCATCAAATATTTTACCCAAATCTATATGTGCCAAATTAAATGTTCAACCACAGAAATCCGCAATGCGCATAGTTCAGCTAGATCGATCTCAAGTCGAAGTGATTGGCGAACTAAATCAAGTAACCATAAGATTGTTATCCAACCCGAAGGTATGTCAGGTTATTGACATTCTAGTTGCTGATATCCCTGAATTCTATGGCTTAATTCTTAGCAGGGATTGGTTAGAAAAACTCCATGGATACTTCGCAACCGACTGGTCGCATATGTGGCTGCCCTACAATGGTAAACCGAATCAAATAAAATTTGAACAAGAGCTACACCAGAAGTACATAGTAATGGAGTTAGAGGGAGAAAATGAACCAGTAGCGTATAACAGCAACATCATTGGCAATTACTCGGTAGATTCTTTCCTCAGCATGCTCATGCGTCACCCTATTTAGAACACTCCATTTTGTCCCAAGTTGAAATTTTTTCTCGAACTGATAGTTCGAAATGTATTAATTTTTTAGATAAACCTGTAAATAAATCTGTGTTTTGGAAATTATTTTTTGATGGCTCTAGATCTAACGAAGGAGCAGGAGCAGGATGCGTTCTGATTAGTCTAAAAGGAGAAAAAATCATGCTCACATGCAGACTCGAATTCGATTGCACAAACAATACAGCAGAATACGAGGCTTTGGTTCAAGGCCTGTACAAAGCAATCGGGTTAGACGTCAAGTATATTCAAGTCTTTGGAGACTCGAGATTGTGGTTAAACAGGTACATAACACTATACATTGCTTATCAGGTCACTTAAAACACTATCAATCTTTAGTACAAGATCTGATTGAGCATTTCATAGCGTTTAATATTTCTTCAATCCCCAGACTCCAAAACGCAAGTGCGGACCTTTTGGCTAACGTAGCTTCTAAGCTTATTCCATTTGAAGATTTTAGTCCAGATAGATTCTCAATAGAATTAATATTTAGACCGTCCATTCCTGATAACATCACAAATTGGAGAGTATTCAATGACGATCTTGATATCGTAAATTTCCTCATGTCTGAAGGATCCTACTCCAATCAAATAATTGATGAAGACCAGCACGATCGACAATTGCAAAAAAATAGCACTAATAATGTTATACCTAAGTCGGTGGTCAAGTTAGAAGACTTATACGATATGAAAGGTCGGTTTAAGAGGTCTACCAATTCAAAACTCTACAGTTCAACCTTGAACTACGAATTAGTAAACCTAGGAACCGATGCTAAACGACAAAACATTAATCTAGGCCTCGGCCTAACCCCTAAAGAGAAACTAGCATATATTCGTCTTTTGAGACAATATAAAAATGTTTTTTCCTGGAATTATGATGAGCTAAAAACATATGACACTTCTATCATTCAACATACTATTCCCATGATCGATAACAAAAAACGTGTCCAACAAAATCTAAGAAAGATCCACCCCAATTTAGAAAATCAGATAAAAACTGAGCTCAATAAGTTACTGAAATCCAGGATAATCTTTCCCGTCAGACATTCCAAATGGGTCTCCAATATGGTACCCATTAGAAAGAAAAACGGAGATATTAGGATTTGCATTGACTTTCGAAACCTTAACAAAGCCTGTCAAAAAAAAAAATTTCCTCTTCCACCTATGGAGCAGATACTGCAGGCGGTGGCGGGCTTAGAATTAATGTCTTTCTTGGATGGATTTTCAGGATACAATCAAGTGTTGGTACATCCTGATGATCAGTTGAAAACCACATTCAGATCTAAATGGGGCACATAGGCATATCGGAAGATGCCATTTGGTTTGATTAATGTTGGTGCCACATTTCAGAGAGCCATGGACATCGCATTCAAAGGTTTAGTCAATAAATCTGTAGTAATTTATTTGGATGATATAACAGTGTACTCGAAGAAGCGAAGCGACCATCTCAAAGACCTGAAACAAATCTTTCAATGGTGTTTAAGGTATGGAATTTCACTTAACCCAAAGAAATCTTTTTTCGCACTAAGTGAAGGGAAACTTCTAGGATTCATAGTGTCAAAATCCAGTATTCACATTGATCCTGACAAAATCAAAGAAATTTCTGAAATATCCCTACCTCATAACAAAAAAGCCATGCAATCTTTCCTTGGTCAAATCAATTTTGTAAAGAGATTTGTTCCAGATTTTTCACGAATCGTGTCTCCTTTGCAAACCATGATTAAAAAGAATTCAAATTTTAAATGGGGTCAAGATGAACATGAAGCATTCAACTTGATCAAGCAAGCTATTATTAATGCTCCATCTTTAGCAACCCCGAATTTTTCAGAGCCTTTTATTTTATACACATTTTCCTCAGATAAGTCATATGCTGCGATTCTAACTCAAGCGAATCAAGAAAAAGCGGAAGCTCCAATTGCGTTTTTTAACTAAAATCTACAGGGTACTGAACTCAATTATTCAGACGTGGAGAAATAGGCTTATGCTATTTTCAAAGCGGTCAAATACTTCAGACCTTTCCTACTTAAAACCCATACTAAGATCATAGCACCATTCCCAGCGGTAAGGAATCTTCTAGTACAGAAGGATGTGGGTGAGAAAAGGGCCAATTGGGTCACTGCCTTACAGGAATATGACCTTGAGATCAAACCAGCAAACATCGTAAGAGGTCAAGGCTTCTGCAAAATGCTCGCCGGAGCATCGCAAATTGTTGAAATTCCATTTGAAGAGGTACAAATGTGTGAGGTAAGCCTAAACGATGCAGAATCATTATATGCTGATATCATTTATTATCTTAAGAATGGGTATGTTCCTTCACACCTTGATCATACTAAGAAAAGAGCTCTAAGATTGAAAGCTAAACAATATCAGCTCATAAATGATATTCTTTTTAGAAAAAATTATGATTCTGTTCTTCTTAGGTGTCTTGAGAAAGCTGAAGCTAAAAAAGTTTTGCAAGAACTCCATGATGGGCCAGCAGGCAGACACTACGCTGGAGATGCTACTGCACATAAAATCTTACTGGCCCACGCTGTTCAAAAACTCGCACAGTTACGTGAGAAGATGTCCAGTCTGCCAAACTACTGCTGGAAGACAGAAGAAGTCGTCCCTGCCACTACAACCGGTAAACATTGAGCAACATTTCAGTCAGTGGGGCTTGGACATAATAGGTGAGATCGTTCCTCACTCTTCTAAGCAGCATAGGTACATCCTCACGGCAACAGATTATTTTACTAAATGGGTAGAAGCAGTTCTGCTCAAGACAACTAATTCTGAAAATATTATTGAGTTCATAGATCAACTTCTAATCACTAGGTTTGGATTGCCATCCGCTTTAATGTTTGATAATGCATCATACTTTTTTGGAAATGCAATGACTGAATTTGCACTTAAAAGAGGATTCAAACTTAAATATTCGGCCAATTACTATCCGCAAGGTAATGGGTTAGCTGAGTCAACAAATAAAAACCTAATCACGATTATTAAAAGAACAGTTGACCAGAATCAAAATAATTGGCACAAGGATTTGATATATGATTTATGGGCAGATAGGATAATGCAAAAAGCTTCAATCGACACTTCTCCCTTTAATTTAGTTTATGGGAAAGAAGTGGTTCTTCCGACTCACTTAGCCATTCCCTCTTTGTCTTTAGTACAATACATTGATGAAGTACCCACTTCCTCCTTGCATTTGAGACAAATGGAAATAATTAAATTAGAAGAACAACGAGAACAAGCTAAGAAAACGCATGCTCATCATCAAGCACTAGTAAAGTCCTCTTTTGATTCAAACATAATGACGAGAAAAGATTTTCAGATGGGAGATTTAGTTTTAAAGTGGGACAAGGCTCATGAAGAAAAGGGTAAACATACAAAATTTCAAAGGATGTGGCTTGGTCCTTTTCAGATTGTTGAAGTCATAGGTCCATCAACATTTGTGTTACAGGATTCAGCAGGTAAGAGGGATCCTTTGCCTGTTAATGGACAAATTCTCAAGAAATATTTTCCATAGAAGATTATTCTTCTATTTTTGTAGAATAGTTTTTTCTTTTCATAATAAAACCAGTTGTAAGTGGTTACATTAGGTATTTACGAAAAAGACACCAATTCTTTTTCAGATTTTGAGCTTTTCACTTGTATAAATAGCAAATCTTTTGGAAAATTGATCTTTATTATTGACAGATACAGTTAAAAACTTTAACCTAGATATGATACTAGTTTCAACTTCAAAAAATTTGATGAAAGCAACCTTTAGTAAAGAAATTGTTTTATCTCAGCAAAATGAAAGGTATCAATAACAAAATAAAGATTCTCTGTAGAACAACTGTTTCCAAAAAACTCTATTATTGTTGTCCAGAGCTATCTTAAGGAAACAATGACTTCCTCCCTGCTAAGGACATCACAGCTTTCAGAGGAATAATCCAAGGATACACTATGTCTTGAAGAATAAGAGGTCTCATCACGAGCCGTCTTATCATGATCACAGATATTATAACTTGCTGACTTTGCCAAGACTGTCCACCACAACAGGGCAATGACTCAAGATTGTTGCAATCAAAAGACAAGGGGTCTCATCATGAGCCAGCTTGTTCAGCAAAGTTATGAATCAAGTGAGTGACTGTGTCATAATTTGGCTACCAAACCAAGACATTGTTCTTTAAGAATAAAAAAGAAAGCAATAAGTGTGGATATGGATTTTTCTTTGAAATTTGTAGGTCACCTTAAGTAGGATACAGGATCATTGCTGGGTAACAGGTAACCCTATCGAGGCTATAAACGCCTGCTGGCAGCAGAGGCTCTACCTACGACAAATGAGCATATTTAAAACTAGTTTACAGAGGAGACTTTATTTTATCTTTACAAGACCAAGTAATGGCTAATGTAAATACAAGGACTAGCCTGAGGAAGCAAATAATTAGAATAGAAATAGGTTGAAACAAAATATCATTGACAGTTTAAGGCATAATGTACTCTATATTTCCATAACAAAGTTTAATTTTTTGAAAATTTTTCTGTTTTGGAAGTTTGAAAAATTCAATAGAAAAACAGAGATAACTGGTTCTTCCAAGTGAATCGGCAATTGTTGTGGCCACCAGCAACCCCCCTCCTTATTCAGTATTAGCAATAACACTAGGTATGTGGGGACCCTTAGTAAAAAATTCAAAAAAAATTCAATTAAGGCTTATGTATTCTACTCCTTAAGAAAACATCGCATCGCGCGAAGAAGATAGGACATTTCCTTATGAGTAAAATGATAAACTGCGAGAGTGCGACGCGAATTCCATCACATCACATGCATTAAGAAACGCTCATATTCGAAAACCTTAAAAAATCGCCGATGGCCGATATGCGATATCGCATATCACAATATCGCATAAAAAAACACATAACCATTTAACGATTGTAACAATCTGCAATCTTGCGATAACGCGATACTGCGATCTGCGATCGTGCGATCGCGTGATACAGCAATCTGCGATTCTGCGATAAGTGCAATCGGGAAAGCCTGTGATAACACATCTTGATGAAAATGCGATAACGCGATACTGCGATGATGCGATGCTGCGATGCGAATCACAGAAATTGTCCATCGCAAATTTTTCCCGGCTCAATATTCAAGAAAAGTTGTCCATTAATCCAAAATTGGATACACGCTTTAATGAAAATTAATGAATGATATGCCAAGTGTTAATGAAAGACAGTTTTGTGTTTTTCGAAGAGTTAGTTCACGTCAGGTGGCATGTTTTTTTTGTACATCCGTAGAGCTCAGAGCTTTCTTGTCGATTTTTATTATCATTACTCTCTCCTGATGTGTGAACTGCAAGAATGAAGAATAGAAACAACATGAAGCAATGTGCAAGAAGCAATAAAGGAAAATGGTAAAGCTCCAATGCTTGCAAACAGAGAAGAGATGCCCTCATGAACGGATACCGCATGCAACAAAGCCACAAATTCCAGAGCGCTGCTGAGCTATCCATTACAGATCTGTCAGTCAGAGCCATGGTTGAATGAGTAGTTGAACAATGCTGATATCAACAGGCGATTTAACGCTTAAGGTCAGAAGCTCACGAAAGCAGTATGTTTACAAAATTTTTGAAGCTTATACCCGGTGAAGGAAAAGGCGCTAAAGGCGAAAAACGCACCAGAAAGGCCCGAATCAAAGAACGGAGGCAGTTTCCGATGCGCGATTAGCGCCTAGCGCTAATCGTGCATCACTGAGAAAATTGCTCAAAAAGCAAAGTCCCTAACTGCTTAGTTACTCTTAAGCCCAGAAAACGCAAGAAGTCAAAGGCAGAGGCAATTTGAGGATTAACCAAGTAGAACTTGGATTATTACTGAGCATACACAGTAAATCCACATAGCCAGAAGATGATTCTCAAGTATATCTTCTATTTTGCTAAAAAGATGTTGCCAGCTCTTGCCATTTCTATTTTCTTAGCTCAACCAAAAGCGGAAGACAGTCAACCGACTCTACCCAGGCAAATATTGAATGCTCGCAACATTAAGGAGAGATAAATCATTATTACTTGAAGCTTATGAGTAGGACCAGTCATAAATGGTACTTTTATCTCTTGACCATTACTGCTTATATGTTAAAGTGATATACAGTTTTTAGTTGTTTATATGTTATTGCATGAATGCTTGAGTTACCATTTGGCACTTTTGTACGGTGGTAGCTATTTATTTATGTTTAATGTATGAATAGCTTATTATGCGATATGATGTTCACAACTGTTTTGCCTAACTTTTTATGTGAAATAGTTCATCTTAATTGATTTCCTTTCTTATAATCGCTGAATGATCTTTATTACCAGTTGTTATTTGAAATCTCTTTAGATCACATAATAAAAGAATTACATCCCGGGTTAGCATAGATTAGATGTGTTGTTTTTATTAGATTACAATAACATAGAATTAGATTAATGTTTGAATTAGAATAGCTTAGATAGGAATTGTTAGATCAGCAACATCCAATTCTACACACACACACCCATAGATTGGGAAACTGGTCCCATTATCCCCAGTCGGACCCGCTATACCAAACGGATAAGGAGCTGCCAACCAAGGTCCGGACCGGGCGGGTATCCCCCTTGTTGTCGACCCGATTTTCGGGGCTTCAACATAAGGACATGGTTATTAGAGTGCATGTGACCAGAATTTTACTCGTATTTTCATTGTCAATGAAATAGATATGATGTCTTTATCATTTCCAATTCCTTCGATGCATATTCTAAGTCTCTTTCTATTTGCTTGTCACTACAATAAAAGAAAATCAAGGAAGACATCTCCACCATATTGTGTATTATTGCACAATGAAAATTATAACAATTGGGAGTATGATGTACATGTTTTTATGGAGATTATACCAGAAATATCCTTGATATTTTTGTTAATATCTTGCCAAAATCCCACTACAATGGCCTCACACTTTTAATTATTTGTGCTCATGTTGATGTTGAAGAACATTATACATAGCTTCAAGGAAATAGAATAGTTCCATTGAGCTTACCAATGATCGTTTATGAAGATTTCATTCACATTGACTTTTAAAGAGCACTTTATACTATGATTAGGGTAGAGTTGTAGGTATGCACATCAATGTTAGTCATATAAGTACAATATGTAAAATTAACTATAGGAATCTTAGAATGTAGTCCCTTGAAAATGGAATGCTAATACATCTATAATTTTGAATGTCAATTTGTAGCTCTCTATAAATGAAATGAACCAAAGCCAAGAGATCATGCTATTTGTGGTAGTTCAGGAACTTGTATTATGAAGGAAATGATAGAGAGTATTTTATGTCTTCTTTCAGTTTGCATGGCTAAATTTTTTGTAGTGCATATCCTTGTCTGCAATTCATGGAAACTTGTCTTTAGTTGTATTTTCTAAATTGCAAGATAATTATTTTCCCTTGTAGATCATTTTGGTGACTTGGTCAAGTTCCTGTGAAGAAAGCTTACTTCTATGATTCTTTCTAGTCAATCATTCCACATTTTTATGTTGCTTTTCACCTTTAATGATGTTAAAGGGAAAAATAGAATATGAAAAGCTTTAAAGGTAAGAGAGACATATATATTATGTATGTATTTTTCTTCTTTTGATTTTTTGATATGCAGTTGTTTTTGTTGTAGATTTTGTATGTATTTTTCTTCTTTTGATTTTTTGATATGCAGTTGTTTTTGTTGTAGATTTTGTTATCTATGGCCCAAAGAGTACTTAGGTTAACTGAGAGGTAGCATCACATGATTTTGAGGGGTTAAATGTCTTAACACATTTCACAGATTTGTCAAAGTGGATATGCCATTGTGGTAATAGTTGCAATTATCCTGGACATCACAAAGATGACAATTGTGAACCATAGAGGGCCAGAAGGCACAGTACAAGGTATGGAATCGAAACCACTAAGGATTTTAATTCTAGAATGAGGAAAGATACGATCACATCCACCTGGTGTTATGTGCCCTGAAACAAACTTCTAAATTGGCAAGGCTCTAGCAAAAGACATAAATTTCTAGTTTTAAGACCCCCTTACTGATATCTAAGTATCTCAGAACCTATTCTTGCAATGCTCGAACCTCAAACACATAAAATATTCATGAGTACTACATGAGTTAGACAATGAGGATAAATGAATGACTTTTTCAATCATTTAATGCATATGTTATAAAATGTTTCTAACAAGCAACTGTTGATAAGCGTCCACAACCTAGTACATCTAAACTGAGTTTTTGTGCAAACTACTATTATTGTACATAATCCTCACCCATATGTCAATATCCAATAAAAAATTAATAATATATTTATTCCAACCAGTCCCAGTAATGAGTCTCTTGCCACACTATTCGACCCATGTGGGACAGTTAATTTTGGAGGAGTTGGTTAAAATAAGTAATTCACGCAAATTTAGGAATTCATTTTTGTAAAAGTTCTAAAGTGCATTTACCTGGAATTAGTAGATTCTACATTAGCTTAAGCAGTAAGTCCAGTTCCAGGTGCAATTGATCCGGTAGCTTACTCAGTAACAAAGGGAGAAAATCCAAATCCAAGTAGCCTTGAGCAATACATAATTGAAACGATTGATTTTTGGGTTCTTAGAGACCATATAGTCCCCCAGTCCCATGTAGGTAGAGGTCTCGCCAATTATGACTGGGTTGTGATTCCAGTTTGATAGCCATAAAAATGAGTTTCAGTTGACCGAGAGAAAACAAGGGCACCACCACCCATAGCACTCAATAGCACAGGCCACCATTATAAGCACCCTCAATTTGAGCTTCCATTTAGCTAGTTATAGCCTCCTACCTAGTCCCACACCCAAAAATAGGAGCCTAATGATATTTCCTGAAGGCGTGAAAGGTGAGGATATTTTCTTCCTTATTGAAAGTAGAATGGGAATGTCGGGTCTAGGAAGGTGCAGGATGGTGACCTCACCAAAATGTGTGGAACAAGATAACACTGAAATGAAATAATAAGATGGAGATTCCATAATTCAATGTAAGGAATAACAAACCACTAAAACAAAAAGAAAGATACAGAAATGAAAGAAGATACCACAGGAGGGAAAAATATGTGACCATGGAGAAAGTGAAGGGGAATTACATTCCATTAAATAAAATTTTAAGTCTTTCTTTTGTTTAATGGGAGGTATTTCTGATTATAAATAATTACTAATTGTATGAAAATTTTTAGGTATTTGTGTCACCAAATATTATTTGAGGGGATTTTGGTTGATTTATCGAAAGTGAATTATGGTGATATCAAAACAAGTTGTATGTGGTTAAAAAGTGTGGAAAAGTAGTAATGTCATGGTAATGATCAATCATCATTTCCAATTAAATGTTTTGTTTAACAAGGATAACTAATTTATGGATATTTTTCATGATGTTCAATAGAAGGAGTCAACATGGGAAAGGTAATACTTTGGCTCTCACATGTTTTAGAAAATTGAGATCTCTTTGTTCATAAACATTAGCGATGGAAAAATAACATATGTTCTAGAGCTGAGTGTGTTCCAACTTAGTTATATATTGAACCACAAATTGGTATTGACCTCATGGATATGATAGAAATTTGGTGGCTTGTAGGGTAGCCTTGTCATGAAATAAAAAGGGTAGACATCAAAATAAGCTATGTGTGGTCAAAACGTATAGTGAAGTAGGAATGTCATAGGATTAATGATCATTTCGAATGAAATGTTTGTTTTAGTAAGGATAACTAATCTATGGAGGTTTTCCATGATATTCAATAGAGGGAGTCAACATGGGAAAGGTGATAGTTTGGCTCTCACATGCTCTACAAATCGATCTCTTTGTCCATAAACATTAGAGGTGTAAAAGAATCCTAGGCTCTAGAGAAAATTTGTTCCGAATTAGATATATCTTGAACCACAAATTGTTGTTGACCTCATGAATATGATAGAAATTTGGTGGCTTGTAGTGTAGTCTCATCATGAAATAATTTTGTCACTTATTATCTAGTCATATTCTGTAATCCTAGACTAAATTAGTAATTTAAGTTAGTCACTTTTAGTTTAGTCACTTATTATCTAGTCGTATATTTTATACCTAGACTAAATTAGTCATTTAAGTTAGGCATTCTTAGTTTGGTCACCTAAAATCGCTCAAATTTAGTAGTAATTCACTTGAAATAATTGTGGTGACTAACATTTTTAGTCACCTAGTCATTAATTTCATCATTTTCTACTAGTGTCATGTGTGGATCTCCATCCAATCTACCCACAAATACGTGGAGAACAGTCTAATACACTTACATACGTGGAGTGAGATATCACCCCCTGAATGAAATGCTGGCAAAAAATGATAGCTCCTACGTTTAAAGATGTTGGAACACGTCTTTAGCCTATACCTTTATGTGTGTTGTTAAGTTTCAAATTCTCCTTAGGTTAATTCAAGTGAATTTTAGAGTTTATCTTGAATTATCTTTCGATTTCAAGGCTCAAAACTCAATGGCACTTTAACACACCTATGGTGCAACTAACATGACAAAAAAACCTCTTTACATTTTCCTTTTAATAATGAACATCCTAAATAGGTAGGGGAAGAAGAAATCAATCAACAATGCAACAAAGAAAGGATGCAATAATTGATCTCCTCAAATTCACTATTCCAATCAAAATCAAAGCCCTATATGCAACGCAAATAATTGTTTTCATTTTATTTTCTTTTAATGTTTCAACTACAAGGAAAAATATGAATGCAACTTGATCGTTGACGAAAAAACACATAGACTTTAACTGTAATGGAAATTTTACTTTTAAAATTCAACAATAAATCTATGAATACAAACCCACATTAAGAAGAAGAAATAAAGAATGAAACAAAATCTTATAAAAAAGGTGATGAAACTCATTGGTGATTAACACTCATACACAATTTATCCCCCCCTTCCTCGCCCCCCCACCCCAGTGATTGATGGGGGAATTTTCTTGCAAAAATGAAAGAAAACACACTCAAAAGTTGTTAAGAAACTAAAGAAAACCTCTAAATAATGAACAAAGGAAATTTCAATCAATTTCACACAAAATCAAGTGTTGTATTGCCTTCAAAGATACAAAAATACACTCAGAGGCATAAGGAAGACAAGCTGGACCAAGGCAAATGATCGAGAAAGGAACAGAAAGAAATTTTTCATGTGAAATAGGGGTCAGCGTAGGTGTAAAGAGGCTACTAGTTCTCTATAACCGAGGTACAGAGAAGGCAAGAGTGCTCTACAATGCTCCAACATTAGACCAAGGGGTGCGTTGATCAAGGAAAAGAGAGTTTTCGACCAAAAAAAATCAAATGAAACTCAATGAAAGCTCTTCCTAGGGTCAATTCAAACTGACTGAGTCACTATAGAACTATTCAATAGATGTAACAATGGAACAATTCAAGGAATCCACTAAGGTGATGAATCAATCCCCAACGTAGTCGCCAATTTAATATACAGAATCTACAACTGTGAACATGAGCATATTCCCTAGACCTAGTGGCCTAGTCTAGAACTATAGAAATCAAAGACTACAAAGGTTTCCTTAGAAGAAATGGAGAATGGAAAAATGCTTACTTGTGATCCATCATAATCTCTTATATCCTCTTCACTTTTCAGCTCGAACCATAGCTCTGATTGCTATAATTAGAACCTACATGAATAAACAACACAAGCCAAAGATCTATGACACCTATGTAGCATTATCCAATCAGTCTATTCAATGGATCAGTATAAAATTGAAACACATGTACATAAACATAACATAACACACATAGGAAAACATTATACTCTTTTTATTAATATGAAAGGGAGAGAGTTTATAACCAAAAGTGGATGTTGATCTTGTAGAGATCCTCCCAAGATGAATTATCCTTCCTTGCCACAATGTACACCTTAAAACCACCCTAATGCATGGGAATGATAACTCTCTTATGATCAAAGCAACACCATAAGGGTATGATTAATCTCCAAAAGCCAAACTCTAACTTATGGATGGAAATAAATATAGAGGAGAGGATGGTAGTTTGGGAACTCTTATTCATTTACCAATCTAGTCTTGACATCCACTCTTGATGGGGGGATGAGCTTAAGGGATAAGAGGTGAAACCTCCAAGGTAGGATGAGATAGTATTCTAATTTCTTATCCAAGGTAAATGGTTGTAACAAATCTTGGAAGATTCTAGAAGAGGAAGCTTTGGGATTCCTTTTATTTTTCTTGAGTTTCTGGAATCAACACACCCCGAGGAAGGAAAAACTTGCTCTGATTAGAGAAAGTGCAGAATTGAGAAACATGTTGTTGAACGCATGTCCCTAAAGGGTCGGGGTGCACTGGCTTTAAAAGCACTGAAATGAAGCAGTCAAGGTGAGAAACTCAATGATTTGAGAGAGTCATGCTTAGGGCTTTGCATACGGATAATGACAAGGTGTTCATGGAATATTGATTAATCAAGCTTGAAGGCCTATTAACTATATGCAATAAAATTGGCCATAACAAGTTTCAAATAGCTAGTAAGGGAACTTGCACTGAGGTCACATCTAAAAGGGTTGGAAAGATGGTCGCTAGTATAACTCTCCCACTGCCAACTTCTTTCTACTTAGTTTGCATGCGGCTACCTCTTAGGAATTTTATAGTGTGTTTTGTATGGTTCAAGTCAATAGTCTTTACCTTAGGGTGTATGCACTAACATAATTGTGTTAATTTTAAAAAAATAATCACATTGACTAAATTTATTTACCGTCAATCACATTGTATACATGGTTTTCCTCCTGAATGAGGAGTACGTTCGGTGAATGTTGGTGCTCAAGAACCTGACCCGCCCATAGTTGTGGAATCTATACCTAGTCCTTCTGGTAGTGATCTAATTTCCATTGAAACTTTGGCAGATGATTCTGCTAGTCTTGTAAATCCACCTTTGATTGATCCTTTACTACTTGAATTGTTGCAGTTGAACCTTTATGGTTCTACACCTACCTACACTTCCGTTCCTTTTTCGATTATATATCCTATGATAAAGTCTCATACCTATTTACCTTCTAAATTGGAAGTGTCAACTTCCATGTCATCATTATCTCCTCTCAGTGGGGCCATACATACTCCTTCATCTACACCTCTCACAACTTCTTGTAGAATCCCACCAGTTTCATCTGTATCTCTCATAAATTTCCTAAATGTTTCCATGCCTACTCTATCATCTATGTCAACCATGGTTATTCATCCTAGTCAGTCGGTAGGGTCATGAATCTTTTTAGCTAGCTTTCCTCAACCAATGTTTCTTGTTCCTCAATTAGGTGTTGTAACTTCTAAAAATATGTGGGGGTGGGGGCTCATTAGCTTCTCCTAGCCAGCCTGGGGGTAACGTCACTTCTAATATGTCACAATCCTGGTATAGTTCATTATTTGGAGGGGAGCCACATTCCAACACTTTTTCTGGAGTGGCTAATTTACCAAGGGTCAACATTGATGCTAGTATTGTCGCCTCTATGAGTCATCCTCATTATATCGGTGCTACCACTCAAGTCATTCCATTCTTTATTCCTGGCTACAACCCTATTAGAAGTCATGATCTCAAGGGTCCATTGCTCTTTGGGGGAGCTTACCTTGTGTGGTAAACTCCCTTTACTAGTTATCCTAGCCCACATGCCTTATATGTTGGGACGAATCCTTACAAAGGTCAACAACCATTACATCAAAATTATTATATGGGGGGACCACAAGGTTAGTTGGGTAGTTCTCCTTCCTATGGCCCATTTAGTGAACTTAGTAATCCATTTCTATCTTCTCTTGATTTACCAAATGTTGATAAGTTGACTAATGAATGCATTAGACATGATCCCTAGTGGCCACCTATGCCCGCAAAATTACCTTCTAACACACCCAAATTTAAAGGAAAGCATGGGGTGAATCATTCTACTCACATTGCCACTTATCACCTATGGTGTTAATCCAATTATTTAGTATACAATTCAATTAAACTTTACTTCTTCCAATGGAATTTGACTGGGGATGCTGCCAAATGTTACATTGAATTGGACATTTCATCCTACAAGGACTTTTCGTCATTAGCCCAAAAAAATTTGACACAGTTTCAGTTGCCTACATTGTACGATATCGATTCTGATCTCTTGTCAATCTTTAAATAACATGATGCCACATTTATTTATGATCACATTCACGAGTGGAATCATTTCAAGAGGTTGGTGAGAACCAAGCTTCTTGGTGACATTTTTGCATAAATGGTTCACTCAATCCTTAAGACCTCATATTTGCAAAGATGTGTCCATGTTTAGGCCTATCTCTAAGGAGAAAGATATCTTAGTTTCCCATCAACTGGATTTGATTTATTCATAGTCAGGCATGCTTTATGCTCCTACGCCTTCCATTGACCCACCAAAATCTACTCCTAACCCACACACTGATGGTGTGATTGGATCAGTTTGCAATTTCGTGAGCCAACATGTTCCTAAACTTGGGCACTTGATCATTACATCACAAGCCCTAGAAAGTGTCTCTGGCTATACTACAACACCTTCTTCTGGGTAGTTCATTGATGTTATTACTGTGAAGTACACAAAACCAAAGAAAACCTAACAAACTAATGGTAAAAAGAATAAGAAGAATAAACAAAAAAATCAAACTTCTCAAGTAACTCAACTAAACCTTGAGAATAATTTTGGGGGCGTTACAGAGTGTCGTCAAAAGATTAAATTCCCTTGTAAAATTTTCAAGGTGAACATGTTACTCACGAATTGCCTCGGATCGATGAAATTCCTAGGATCCTTGCACCACCACAATCTACCCAACAACCTCTTGTTTTAACTCATCCATTTCCTTCACAACCTCAACAACAAATGGTTGCACAACCCCCTCCACCTCCACAAGGGGGAAACAAGGGGCCATTTCCAATCCTACCAATAGTTAATTTTCCTTTATGTGAAAACAAGACATCAATGTGACCATGTCAGCTAAGTCATCTGATGTTCCAGAGTTGAGTTCTTCTTCTAAGGACTCACCCTCTCCACCTACTTCCATTGGGCCTCTCACGGTAGATAATCCCGTGGACCCTATTTATCGCCCCCCTAGAGGATGTCATTCGTCAGAAAACACACAATCCTTATGCCTTGGCCACTCAATACTATAGCATTTTTGAAGATCTTTCCCACGCTCTTTGTTCCATGTGTTCCCTGGAGGTTTTGCAAAGCTATCCTCAGCAACGCAAGGCCTTGTTTTCTGGAATTAGTGGAGTTGATCATTCTGAATCAAACTTCATCACCTTCAATCTTGACTAGGTTTCCTTTTTACTTCCCCACCATATCAACTTTCAAATTATTGTGCATATTTTCCATAAGAATATTCATCACACTTTGGTGGATGAAGGCTATTCACTTGTTTCATCTCGACATCCTATTGGAAGGCTCTTAGCTCTCCTTCACTTTCCACATCCAATACTACTCTTCAAGCCTTTGATTGACACAACTTTGTGCCTAAGGGGGTTCTTCCCAAGTTTTCCACTGAGTTAGGTGGGAAAATGATCTACGTTGATGTTGAATTTATGGACACTCCTTTATATTATATCATGCTCCTTGGTTGTAGTTGGTTCTATCCCATGACCGCAATTGTCTTGTTTGTATTCTATGTCCTTTTTCTTCCTTGTGAAGGAAATATTGTGGCCATCGACCAACAAGAATATCATATGCCATTGGCCCAACTTAACACTACAGGGAGCTTAGTCCCAATTGTCACAAATAACCCTGGACATTATGAGAGTATTAGTGTGGGCCTGTTTAAAATCTCATCACTTATTGGGGTATTTCCCAAATTACCACCGCCTAACATTCCTTCCTCCTCTTCTAGAGCTCCTATGCATATTATATCTTTTGAAACCTATGGAACCCATTGAACTCTTGATCCTTTGGTGGTGTCACCCGCTCCTACGGAATTTGATCAAGATAGTGGGCATCTTTTATCACCTATTATGGAAGTGATTTCCCCTTCAGTAGTCCCATCAGTACCTCCTAACACTGGTCAAAAACTCCATCCCAATATGGAATATGTCCAAGTTCCTTTTCCCACATGGGTTGTTACTCTGTATGTTCCCCATGACTCTCTTGATGAAAAACCTCCTCAAATCATCAACTTGGAGGTGATGGATCGAACTATTGATAATCCTAGGGAGATTATGCCTCTTCCTACCTCTAGTCTCCCTAATTTGGAACATTTAGAGCTTGGAAACGTAAATCTTGAATCGACCCAGAGGGAATCTCCTCAACCCTCCTTGGAAGTGTCACCCATGGATCAATTTAAGCCTTAGGCTTCTACTACCGAACTTGCCAAAAAATTGCCCAATGCCTTACCACCTGTTAATGAGTGTCTTGTACCTCCTTTATGTCTTGATCCTCCCTTATATCCTCAGGTTAATTTTGAGAGCATAACTATTTTAGAATGTCCCTAGCATGGTCAACCTTTCCGGATTGGAAAATTTTACTTCCTTTGGCATGGCCCCACATTGGTGAGCCATATGGTTCCCTTACCCTCCATGATTTCACGTATAGAAACCCTTGGCCTGTGCCCAGTTGTGGTCACCCTTTAGCATGACCTATTGGAATATGTTGCAATTGTACATATTTTACATAAGAGTGTGATGCTTTATCTCTTATTGGTTTAGTGTGTGACAAGAATATTTTTCATGCCTGATTTATTCCAAAAAATAGAAATAAAAATAACAAATTCAAAAAACCAAAAATATATGGTCATATTTTTACCTCAGCCATGTTTATTTCTTTCATTATGTGATTTAACCATGGGTTTAGTCTTTCTAGATTATTTTTGAGGGGTAGGGTGGCATTTTAATTGTGACATCCATTGGACCTTAGGTGCATTTATCTGAACTTGGAATATAGGGCTAGGTCACATATCACCATCTTCATTTCATTTTGACCATCAATGCCATATTCATGCCTTAGGTATAACCCCATCAATTTTTGACTTCCTCCACTTTCCATTATGCATGTCAGCACTTGGCGGTAGAGCTTACCTGATCATGGATACCCTAGTATAGAACTTCCTTGCTATTTTGGTGTCCATGTAGTCATTTTATCTTGTCTTCAAAATCCCTCTGTCTAACCTGCCATGAGTTAGAATTTGAGCCTCTTGTCTTCTTCTTCATCATATTTCTAGCCAAACCTAGATATGGCTCCCTAGGATTATCAACAGTTAGATCCATCACCTCCACGTTGATGATTTGAGGTTTGTCATCAAGTGAGTCATAGGGAACATGCAGAGTAACAACCCATGTGGGAAAAGGAACTTGGTCATATTCTATATTGGGATAGAGTTTCTGACAAGCGCCAGGAGGTACTGATGGAACTATCAAAGGGGAAATCTCTTCCACAATAGGTGGTAAAAGATTCTCACTAGCTTGATCAACTTCGATAGGTGTGTGCAACACCACCCAAGGATCAAGAGTTCAATGGGTTCCATAGGTTTCAAAGTATATAATATGCGTAATATATTTAGAAGAGGAGGAAGGAATGTCAGGCGATGGTAATTGGGGAAATACCCCAATAAGAGACAAGCTTGTAAACAAGCCCACACTAACACTCTCATAATGCCCAAGGTTATTTCTAACAAGTGGGACTAAGCTCCTTGTAGTTGTAATTTGGGTCGATGGCATATGATTGTCTAGTTGGTCAATAGCCACAATCTTGCCTTCATGAGGAAGTAAAAGAACATAGAATACAAACAAGACAATTTTGGTCATGGCATAGAACCAACTACAACCAAGGATCACGATATAATCTGAACGAGTGTCGATAAATTCACTATCTACATAGATCATTTTCCCCCCTAACTCAATGGAAAACTTGGGAAGAATCCCCTTAGGCACAAAGTTGTCAATCAAAGGCTTGAAGAGTAGTATTGGACGTGGTGAGAACCAGAGAGATAAGAGCCTTCCAATAGGATGTCAACATGAAACAAGTGGAAAAGCCTTCATCCACCAAAGTGCGATGAATATTCTCATGGAAAATATGCACAATAATCTGAAAGGCGATCTGGTGGGAAAGTAAAAAGGAAACCTAGTCAAGATTGAAGGTGATGAGGTTTGAGTTAGAATAATTGACTCCACCAACTGTAGACAATTAGGCCTTGTGTTACTGAGGACAAATTTACAAAACCTCTAGGGCATACATGGAACACAGAGCATGCACAATATCTTCAACAATGCTATAATGTTGAGCGGCCAAGCCATAAGGATTGTGTGTTGCCTTATGAACGACATCCTTGGGGGAATGATAAACAGGGTCCCTAGGCTTATCTAACGTGAGAGGTCTAATGAAAGTAGGTGGAGTAGGTGAGTCCTTAGAAGAATAACTCGACTCATGAACATCATATGACTTAGCTTGCATGGTCACATTCATGTCTTCTTTTCACATGAAGGAAAATGAACTATTGGAAAGATTAAAAATGGCCCCTCGTTTCCCCCTTGTAGAGGTGGAGGGGGTTGTGCAACCATTTGTTGATGAGGTTGTGTAGGAAATGGATGAGTTAAAACAAGAGGTTAAATCATAGATATGGCTCCTTACGAGAGCAGGTTGAAGCTAAGGAGCCATTTCCCTCATCAGTACAAAGAGACCTTGTTGACCTTATATCTACAAGAATTGATAAGGATAGGTAGTATTTTCTTGAGGAGGTCAATGAGAACTTGGAGAAGTTCCTAAGGAAGGAAACATAGCCACGAACCTTCAGATATATATGGCTAGGAATTACTACACCAGGAACTAGATTTCCAAAATTAGGGTTATGAAAATGAAAAGGAAGCTAAATAAAACCCTAACTAAGTTAAAGAAGAGAGATAACTTGGATTTTATTTCTTATGCATATCTGGTTATCTAGGCATTCAATGAGAGATGCTAAGAATGGTGTTTCAGTAAATTTTGAGAAAGTTTGAATTTTGGGTGAACTCAGGCAATTTCAGTTGTACCAAAACGCAGTGCCCTGTCACTGCGCTTTTCCTCAGTGCATCCAAATGACAAGTGGCTTACAACTTTGGATATCTCTTGACCCCTACAACACATATATTTACTTGGTTTTCCATGTCAGATCCTAGGTTTGGAGGAAAATTTAAAAAACATGTTGTTTTTCACAGTTTTGCTACTATTCTCAGGCAGGTGTTGTGCTTCTGGGAGTACCTTGAGGAGATTTCATTTTAAGGTGTCTTGGAGGAAAATTTTTGCTCGTTTAAAGGTTCTAAGGTCTAGAGGACATCCAGGGCTATAACCACTAGGTTTCAATTCATATTAAAGATCGTGAAAAGTCATCCAAAACTACTCTACAACAAGGGTGTTGTGCTTTTGATGATAGGCATTGCATTTTTTATTAGGGCGTCGTGTTTCTGATAAGGGAGTTGTGTTTCTATGAAAGAGGAAAATTTTCAATTTTTCCTCAGTAAAATTCAATTCCACTTGATGTAATTTGCCCTACAAATATTTTAAACGATGTAATTGAATGTAATAATGATGGTTAATGTCAAATCCATGTAAATCTCATAGTAATTAATGCTTGTAAAGTCAAATTAGTCAGTTTAAGCTAAACAGGGAGTTGGTTTCTATTCTCCCTAGTTTTAGTTATGATTAGATATTTTGATGTAAATAGTTCCTATGATGATGGATTCGACCCCTGAGAGCGGGAAAGTAGTTTTTCATCTACAGTTAGACATTTGAGAGTGAAAGGCATGGAGCTAGTGTACACTTTACAGGAATAATACAACCAGTTGTAGCTATTATGTTGGGATTATTGTGGTATGCTTTTTTACAGTTTTTTTCCTCTATTTTATCATAAAATTGAATATATATATTTCTCCTTATTACCATATCTATGTTTTCTTGTGATCATCTCATAGGTGTTTAACAGAATCCATAAAGTCTTATGCTTTGTTCTAATGAGATTTTCATGTTACGTGTTCTTCCTTATGATAAATGAATTCATAAGTTTATGCTCATTTTGATCCTTCCTTATTCCAACGCTATGCCACAATGACAACTCCAATATTTCACTGATCATACCTACCTTGCCCCATTTTATCTTTGCAACTGATCTTTAGAAACCTTGACCTAGTTCCTAGACCCATGACCCTGGTCCAACAAACCCTAGAATCAAACCCTAGTGCGTTGATATCTAGCCTAAGATCTATTTTCCTTCTGAGTCATTTTATTGGTTGTCAGATTCTTGAGAGATCCCTCTCTCATTTTGCAGGGCTAGCTACCAAATCTAAAGACTAGCTTGAGGTTACCTTCGTCGGTCTCATTTCTCAGCCTCGGGACACTGAGGAGTGCTAACATGACCTGCCAGGAATTAGAATCTAAGCCTCTTGTCCTCTTCTTTGTCATATTTATATCCATAACCTAGGAGGATTCCACACTTTATCCCTTTTGATCACCACTTTTATTAGCTTATTTTTGCAGTTTGTGCCTTGTTTTCTCTCTTCCATTATCATCATTTTCCTAGCCTATCACCTACTTTCACTTGGTTTTCTACCCTTTCTTGGTACAACCATTGTAATGAGTGGTCCTATTAGCCAAGCTCTTTTCCTCATTATGTCATGAGATGTTTTGTCATTACCGAAACCAATTTCTATACTCTATACCACTGGTTCCTCCAGGAGGAGTTTTCTTTAAGCTCCTTTTAGACTCCTTAATTTAAAAAAGATTGCCAATTGAACTTGTCTCCTTCATGCCCGTTAAATTACTTGAAGGGTCATCTACCTAGTATATGTTTAACCCTTTTCCTAACTAGGATAGACTAGTTATGAAAAATGAATACCCTAGTTCTCTATGGCTAGGAGGTTCTCCCTTATATGTTTTTATCTCTTTTTCGGGCTTCGGGGACAAATTTATGAAAAAGGAACTTATAAAAGGAGAAGAGAGGGAACATTTATTTCCATTAGTCATCAAATGGAAGTATCCTTTGTCTTTCCCTTCAACATGACACTTGTTTGTTTCATTGTCTCATAGTTGGGTTTTAGCTTGTCTAGGAGCCATACCATCCATATGAGTCTAACTACTCCTCCGACTCGTTACCCTTCCAATCATATGGTGCATGCCTTATTGTCTCTTGATTCATTGCATGATATCACATGGTGCTCAATAGTCATGCTGCCAAGTAAATCTTGTATTGTACCACTATGTTTTCAAGGGAAGTATCAACCTGTGTCAACCATTTGCAGTAGCCTATTGACATTTTTGAGTTGGCCATCCTATGTCAATTGTACTTCATCACTTCATGACTTCATCCATACATCACATCATCCTAGTATGTTCCATGTCAATTGATGGGGGATGCATCAAGGCCCTCCTTCGACGAATGTTCAACTTTTCACTCCATCTCATTATTTAAGAGCTTGATCTAGGAACTAGTAGTACCTTGGAGCTTGCAGACCTTAGTGGTAGGCTTCCTCCAGTCGACAGTGGGTTTGCATCATTAGGTCTTTATTGTTCAATTTCATTGCTCTTCGATGCCAACTCATTTATTTACACTTGGTGGTTTGTACTAGGTACCCTGGGGTCAATTTTCCTCATTGGTGGATTCCATCATATTTATTACTGGTTAACCTCATTGGATGGTAATCGAGTGATTTCTACCATGTTCAACATCAACTCACTTATTCACATGATGTAGATTCCTACCATCAGTGTTATGTCGAAGACCTTGGGTTAGGGACATCTCACTCTTATATGCAACCTTTCACAAGCTACATTGGAGTTGTGTATCATTTATGTGCTTTGAGGGCTATATGTGACACTTCTTTGTCTGTCATGTGTCCATAGTCCTACTGATGTATATTGTGACATGGATCCACATTGCATTATTTGGTGGTTATGCTCTGTTTGTTGAGTCACATGGATCCATTGTGTATTGCTCATGGCCATGTCCTATAATTTCATGTCATGGATCTATAGTGTATTTTTTCGTGGCCATGTTCATTATTTCTTTATGAACGATCATGGGTGTGCTCACCTAGGGGATGTTATCAGTAGAATTGAGACTTCAACACTTGAGTTTCTCTGATCACACCTTCTAGTCTTCGCTCCTTCCCTCCATTTTCAGCTTTTAGTATTATTGTAGTGCATTTAAGACATCAGTTTCTCTTTTGACCTCATGCATTAGGGGGAATATATTATAACCCTATTTTCCACTCCATTATAGTGAGAGAAACCTAATATCAACTTACCTCAGTTGTTTGGCTAAAATGCATCCATTTTCACCTTTTATTTTACTTATGTGGGATTTATCCCATTATAAAAGGGTGGAATTACATGATTGAGTTATTTATCATAATTATTTTTCCAAAATATTATAATTATGAGATAATAATTATTTTTTAATTGAGATAATTGAGAAAAAAACTCATAATTTTGAAAAGGGTTTCTATATTTTTCCATTCCAAAGGAGATCAACTTGACCCACTTGTCTATGAGTTGTATAGGGGTCCATTATTGTAGAATTTCCCTAACTTCTCAAGCCCCTAGGTGTCTAGATACATTCTACCAAAGGATAGAATGAGCCTATGCAATCTCACCAAGGGGAAAAGGGGTTAGATCTAGCATCCACACTCTAACGAGAGAGCTTTGTTGTGTTGGGAGACCATGATACACACTTAAGGAGAGGATATCATTTGTTGAAGGTATAACTATACCATTTGATTCATTATTAATAGAAATTTATGATCCTTCCCTATATTTACATGTTTTCAGTAGTTACATATATTGAATCTATGATGTTTTGAGCTCACAATCTTCCGAGGAATATCACTTATCTTCCTTGAGTGTTTGTCACTGTGTGTAGGTGTTGAGATCACATGTATATGAAGCATATTGCTTGAGTGGAGCATGAGGATTTTGCTTCAAATTCAAAATCCTGCACCGACCTTCGAAGAGGCCAGGTGCAAACTATTTCCTTTATAACATCTAGAATTGGTTGGTTGCTACATGTTTGAGAATTAGGGTGTGATTTGGTTGTCTATTTAATGGGAATATTTTCTCTTGTTGTCTAGTGATATTCTTCAAGGCACAATATCACTAATAAATAGCTCCTTGCATCTAAATTTCATTGCAACATCCACTTCCCCACACCCAAAAACAACATCTTGTATTTTAGGGAAGTTAATGATCCATCATTTCCATGATCACTAATAATTCAATCATTTAGATTTGATGCCTGGGACATAATGAATAGGGGCAATCAATATCCAACATTAAGTTGCAGCCTTATATTTTTCAACCAAGTGTAGCTTCAACATTAATTTATAGACTATTTTTTTATTATCATAATAATCACAAATTTAAAATTAAAATTTATCGATAATATAATACTGATAAACTAGTTTCCAAATAGGTCTTCAAATTTAAAACCATAATTACACATAACAGTATACAAATTTATGATATAAACTTCAATTCAAGTGATATCACAGTCAGATAACCTCTCTCTATCCATGCAAATCATCCTTGAATTTTTTTAGCACACTTTCCCATGGAATGCTTTTTGAAGGAAATGATGAAGCTTATTGAGGGTGATTTGATCTATTTATTTCTCTTTAAAGTAATTAGGTCATTCTATTATAAATATTTAAGGTGGTCCTTTCACCCATTGCACTAAATGATTTGATTTCCAATTCAATAAAGGAAGTGGAGTGTGATTCTCACGACTTTTCTTTTCTTGCAATCATGAAAATTGATAAACCTGCTTCTTTTTACTGATAAGGCTAAGGTTGAGTCAAAAGAACTTCTAACCCTAAAGAAATCAACCACAGTCATGGTAGGCAGGTTAACTGAGTTTCAAACTTGGGAAAGGCCCCAATATTGTTCAACAAATTCTTTCCATTGTGGGATGTCCATCATTTATCCTAGTCGTTAGTTGTATTTATCACAACATTATTTAGGTAAAAGCCAATTGGAAAAGGTGGTTAGGGATCCTTAGCCACAATTAAATCCTTTTTGTTACCCTCACTATTTAACACTCGTTGTACCATGATTCTCATAGATGCTTAGGCGTCAATTAGTTGTTCACATTTTATTAAAGTAGAGAATACAATGTCTACAATATTAACTTGTCCATATCATCACAAAATTGTAACAAAATATTTATGTTGAAATTAAAATAATAATTAGTATACTTAATTATAGGTTTAATCAAAGGTCAAATGAATATGTTACAAGTACAAGATGCCACTATCTACAGTGTGCCTTGTTTATGAGCAAGGATAGCTAACTTGTTTATATTTTGTTTTAATAAAAGGGTAAGGTGTCGAAAACTTATTTATCTAGACATCATTTTCCCATTATCTATGGTGTGCCTTGCTAAAGGGCCAAAGTGTTGAAACCTATTTATCAAGGCTTCATTTGTCTTCCATGTCCATATGTGCTCTTGGTGTTATGCTGCCATTATAAGATTTTATCTTGGGTTAGATCATTTCAATATATTATAAATTCACCATAGTTAAAAAAAAGGAACGTAATTCTGCAATGGAATCACAAGACAAACACCTTACGTTATATCTCTCATGTAAGGGTAAAGATTTACAAAGTAGTCTCATCTTCGTAGCTTCAGCTTTTGGGAACATAGCTTGTTCTTCCATCCATGGGGATTCAATTCCAAGATACAAGTTTGTTCCATTGTGGTAAGGGTAAAAGGGTAGGGACCCCCTTTAAGTTATAAGTTATTAGTACATTTGACCTGTAAATTGTTATTTGTGCCAGTAGGTGTTTATATGGTGAGGTTTTTTATCATGAAACTATTTAGATTTGTTTTCATTTGACACAATATCAACCATGTGTCCACCTTGGAAGCTCATTATGAGTGGCATTGATGAGCTCGTCATACATGAACCTCATCGGTTGTAAGGTCCCACCTTACCAACCATCAGAATTATACTAAGGGTGACTCAAAATGCAATTTAAATTTAAGTTTTTAAGATGTAAAAGTTAATGCAAGGTTATATATCTATATTTCGATTTTTATTGGTATTATTTACACTACATACTAATTTCTACTAACTAACTAACCCACGGTAATATTAAACTTCTCATTAAGGCTATAGGGTCATGGTTCCTCAAGATCCAAAACTTACAACCATAAGTCTTAAAATCACATTCAACTTCTAAAGGAGCGGTTTCCAATTATTATGAACTCATATGTGAGCTAACAATTACAACATTTCCCCTAACCAATTTTCCTTCCATGGATTTTTATTTCAATGGAATCATCATGCTTATTCTTTGAGATATCTCCAAAAGCACCTTGGTTGCAAATCCTAAATTTACTTAGTCATTTTTATAGACAATTCATAGATGTAATTAGCTACAACCATTGAAGCATTATGTCAAATAGTTTGCAAGCATGAAATGTGCAGCCATTAAGGCATTTTTTCAAACACTTACAACCATAACCCTTAAGGCGATTTCACCAAATTTAACTAACATGAATCTAAGATTACATAATTTCTTTTTCTTTGTCAGTAATGCCAAGAAGTGAACCTAATACATAAGTAGAATTGTCATCCATCTTTATTGCTGCATATAGAAAAATTTAGGCACATAATGACTATAAATATTTAAGAATTTTTACAAATAGCTCACAGTGACGTAGCTACAACCATTGGGAATTTTTAGCAACAGTTAACAACCACAAAATAGTTGCTAACTATTAAACTGTCAAACAAGCAGTCACAAGTTTATTAAACTATCAATGTATTAACCATTGATACTTTAAAATAATAATTCCAAGTTTATATAACAGACTTATTTCATAAAAAGAGATTACCAGGTAAATCACAGCTACAAAAAAAAGCAGCAAGACAAACCATCAGGCAAATAAATCTATAAAATATAGAAGATTACAGAACCGGATTTGGAAACTCTCTTTTTTGAAATCAAAGTTGGGGTGCAATGGCCGAAAGGTACAGATACCCCGTGAAGTTAAAAAAATGGAAACAGAAACGCCCAAAAATGCGATTTTTTAAAACCACAACCAAAGAAAATTCATACTATCTCATTTATCCCTTTTGTCAAACATATACTATGAAAACTTATCTATAGGTGTAAAAAGAGAAGGAAAACTATTAACACATTTTCCTAAAACTCATGGTAGCCTGAATGCTTCAGCCATTAAGACATGATGTAAATCAAATTGCAATGAAACTATATAGAAAAAAAAAAAAAAAAAAAAAACTTACATAAAATAAACTACAGTTATTGCAAAATTCCTTCAACATTTATTGTGTAGCATTTGATATAAATCTAAGCTTCAGTCAACAACTAGATAAGAAAAACCATGTAATTAACTACAAAAGGAAACACAATATAATGTTGTCAACATACCTGGTAGTGAATTTATACAACTCAAAAAATGGGAGTATGCTCCAACTCCAATATCCTTACCAACTCATTGTGAACCACCCAGTTTTCCTCCCAACCATATCCAAGAAGAAGTTCTCCCCCTGGAACCCCCGAGCTACAAAAGCTCACAAGAAGTACCAAAAGACAACAGTAGAGAGATTTGCAAGGCAAACTAAGGATGCAAATTTTCACTTCCTCTCAATACCAGTTAAGGCCAACCTCAATAGCTAGAGATCTTAGGATTTAAACAATAATTTTAGATTTATTATTGAGGCAATTGGCTACTCTCTATATCTCTTCCTCTCACAATTTTCCTCAAGTCTCTTCCACTTTTGGCCTCCTAATCCCCAAGTTAGAATACATGAGACTCATATATAGGAGGAGCAACCAATGCTTGTCATAAAGGAGGAGTAATGTGCATGCATTGGATTCCATTTAGAGGAGTGTAACTTATGCCATTAAGGAGAGGTATGCATGCCTTAGTTAAGGAGAGTGTAACATATGCATTAAAGAGAGTGTAAGAGGAATATTTTATGAAATATTTTTAATGAGTGAAAAGGAATATGCCATTCTTTGATGAGTGCATAAAATAGAGTATAATGAATTATTTAAAAAGGATAGAGATAAAGAGAGATAGAGAGTTACATAGAGCCATGAGAGTCAAGAAGGAGATGTGTGAATTGATTGAGGAGATAAAATTGACTTGTAATTCCTTTTTAATAATAATATTATAGTCTCGTAAAAGATAATAATAATATTAATAATATTGAGGATTCAATCAAGATTGAACTATTAGGATTGATTAATGATAAGTTAATTCGTTTTTCTTCAACTCCGCTTGATTAAAAATTTATGTAAAGTGATTTACTATTTTTGGAAAATCGTGCTTGCAATGCCGGACATGACTTTCTATTTTTAGAAAGTCATTCCATAATTGTGAGAATGAAATTTTATTTAAAGAAATTCATCCATGAGTGGTATTTTTATTCTAGAGAATAGGGATTCCACACCCCTATTTCATGCATCTATGTGCCTTAGTAGATTGAGGACTCCACGCCGTGATCTACTCCAAAGATCCAAGTTTCCACAACTTAATCTTTTTAAATATTTAGGACTCTACACCCTAAATATTCAAGAATCCATGTCTTTATCTTTCTTGCATTTAGGACTCCATGCTTTAATTTCCATGCCCTCTCATCTACTGTGCTTTGAAACTTTGCTTTTCTCCTTATGGTATTGATTGTGAGCTTTTACCCATCTAATGGTTCGCTGGTAAGGCCTTGTTCAAAGACCTGCACACATTACAATCTCATAGATCAAAGGAATAAAATGAATTTCATAATGAAATGAACTTAATCACATTTTACCCATAATGGTGCATGGCTTCCACAATCATTTTGGTTTTGAAGAAATGACTTCCATAGTCATTCATAATTGAACATCCTTGTTGGAAAATGACCAGATACCCTACCACATCCTGCTTAGTACAATATTAGACATATATAATCACACAAATCATGTATCATCCATAAATCATAATTAACCATCTATTCCGCATAACCATGAGAATCCATGGGTATATGTGTCTCAATCTTGGATCACCATCCATGTCATACACCTGGTTCATAAATCAGATACGAAAAGAAAAAACATATGTATAACGTTTTACTTAACCAAAACCATCTAATACAGATAATCAATAATGCCACATATAAGAGGAAATATAACTATATGAAACATTCTTCCCCAATCTAGTGATCAATCTGTCATACATAAACATAAAAGGAAATATAACTATGTATGTAAAACATGATTCCTCAATCAGGTGATCAACCTATCATATATATATAACCCTTGATATAAGTGACAAAACTATACTAGAAAAATAGGACACTACATACTCCCCCTCTTGCAGTAAACTTGGCCTGAAGTTTAACTAAACAAAAAAGGAAACTCAAGACACATAGAAGATGCATCTTCCCAACTGGTGGAACTAGGATTGTATGGGTCCCATTGGACCTTTACTTGGTCCACCATGCGACATCTAAGTTGTCGAGTGCGATGGTCCAAAATGCAAACTGGCTTTGCCTTAAGAGTTCCTTCGTCTGTTACCTGTAATTGATGCCAATCCAAAATGTGAGAAGGATCATGAGCATACTTACATAGTACCTAAATATGAAATACACCATGCATACGGTGAAGGACTAGTGGTAAAGCAAGACGATATGCCATAGGTCCAACCCTTTCAATGATCTCAAAAGGCCCAACAAATCAAGGAGAGAGCTTATATCCCTTCCCAAACCTAATAGATCTTTTTTGATGTTTTACTCGAAGAAAAACAAATTCCCCTTCTTTAAAACTACAATACACTCTATTCATATCAGCATAGCTCTTCTGTCTATCTTGTGCCTACTTTAATCTTTGCCTTATACGACACACTTTTTCTTCCATTTATTGAAGAATATTAGGACCTACTGAGATATTTTCCTCTAATCTGTCCCAACTTAAAGGTGTTCTCCATGGTCTTCCATACAATAACTCATAGGGTTCCATACCAAGGGAGCGGTGATCACTGTTATTGTAAGAAAACTCCACTAGAGGACGATAATCTTCCCACTTAGATTGTTGATCCATTATGTACATTCTAAGCATGTCCTCTAACACTTGATTTACTCTTTCATTTTGGCCATCAGTCTCCAAATGATAAGTTGTACTGAAATTTAATTGCGTCTGAAGAGCTCCATGGAAACTAGTCCAAAATATTCATGTAAATATGGAGGCCCTATCTGATATGATTTTCTTAGGAAAACCACAAAGTCTAAACACCTCCTTGATAAATACTTGTGTTATTTCAGATGCTTTATAAGTATCTCTAACGGGTATAAAACAGGCACTCTTAGTAAGTTTATCTACCACCACCAAAATGGAGTTATGCCTTTTGGTTGTTTCAGGTAATTCAATAATAAAGTCCATAGATATTGCTCCCCATTTGGACTCAGGAATTTTATGTGGCTACAACAATCTTGTTGGATGACCATGTTCGACTTTAACTAGCTGACATTCCAAACTTTTTGCCACAAAATTTGCTACAACCTTCTTCATGCCTGCCTAAAAGAAAATTTTCTTTAAATCATCATACATCTTCTAGACTCCCAGGTGAGCCATATATGTTGCACAGTGAGCTCCTTTCAAAATGAACTCACGAATCCCATCTTGAATTGGAACTACAATCTTTTGCATAAATCTTACCATACTGTCGTCATCACAAGAATACCCTTCTACGTTGTTGTTCTTAGCCCCCTCCCCAGAAAGAGAAACTTTATCTTCCTTGCACCATTCATCTACATCTTGTGCCCTCAAGATGCGCTCCCATAAAACAATCTTCAATGGAATTACTGAAAATATTCATGGTCTTCGACTAAGTGCATCAGCTACTTTGTTCAATGTACCCTTGATGTAAGTTATGTCAAAATCATATTCACTTAGGAGTTTTGACCACCTTCTTTTCCTAGCATTTAGATCACTTTGAGTAAATATATGTTGCAAACCTCTGTGATCTGTTTTCAATTCAAATTTCTTTCCCACTAGATAATGTTTCCAAAGCCGTAAGGCATGAACTGTAGCTGCTAGTTCTAGATCATGGGTTGCATAGTTTTCCTCATGCGTCCTTAACTTCCTATAGACATATGCAATCACCCTACCATCATGTGATAATACAACACCCAATCCATCTTTTGACGCATCGGTACATACTATGAATGGTCTATCCATATCTGTAACCTTAAGTATTGGAGCTGTAGCCAAACATTGTTTGAGCTTGGAAAATGCATGCTCACACTCATTTGTCCAATTAAATCATACTCCCTTCCTAAGCAATGAAGTGATAGGGCTGGCTATTTTTGAAAACCCCTCCACAAATCTCTGATAGTATCCTGCCATACCCATGAAGCTACGCACTTCATGCACATTAGAGGGTGTTGGCCATTCTGAAATTGCATTGATATTTGTTAAGTCAACAACAATGCCTTCACTGGAGATAATGTGTCCAAGGTAATGTATTTTTGATTGGAAAAAAGAACATTTGGACATTTTTTATAAATTTTATTTTCTCTTAAGCATTGTAACACCAATCTCAGGTGTTTCTGATGCTCTTCTGGGGACTTTGAATAGATTAGGATGTCATTGAGGAACACTTGTACAAATTTGTCCAAGAAATTCCTAGATACACCATTCATCATACTCATAAACACTCCTAAGGCATTAGATAACCCTAAAGGAACAACCACGAACTCATAATGACCAAAACGAGTTCGAAAAGCAGTTCTAGAAATATCATCCTTTTAGCTTTGAGATGATGATATCCAGATCGAATATCGATCTTGGAAAATATGGTGGCTCCCTTCATTTGATCAAATAGATCATCAATGTGAGGCAAAGGATATTGATTTCTAATAGTTACTCGATTCAATTGCCTGTAGTCAATGCAGAGCTGAAGGGATCCATCCTTCTTCTTTACAAATATGACTAGAGCTCCCCAAGGTGAAACACTAGGTCTAATCATATCCCTATCCAATAACTCTTGAAGTTGCACTCGCAACTCAGGAAATTCAACGATATACATTCTGTAGGCAACTTTGGATATAAATTTGGTACCAGGCTTTAGCTCTATGGAGAAGTAAATCTCCCACTTTGGAGGTAAACAAGGGAACTCCTCTAGAAAGACATTGAAGAATTTTGAAAGGAAAGGATATTGTTCAAAGGATGAAATCTCTCCCTCATTTAAAGTCATTATAACATACATTTGACTTCTTTCCCTAAGACTTCTCTTCATCTGCAAGAATGAGATAAGTCTTAAAGAAGCAAGTCTCCTTTCCCCATTGATAACCATATATTGGCCCTCATCACTCAAAATATGAAGGTCTTTGCTTCAGCAACTAGGCACGGCCCAGTCGGATTCAAGTGAGTCCATCCCAATTATCACATCATAGTGACCAAGTGGCGTCACATAAGGATTCACATTTGTGACACACACTCCCAAGTCTAAAGGGCACTCTTGCACTAAGCATTCAACCTTTTGAGATCGCCCTGAGGCCATGTAAACCTGATCAAAATCATTTTGCTCTATCACCACCAATTTAGATTTCAATAAATCATTAGGAGAAATAAAACTTTCAATTGCACTAGGATCAATCAAAATAGTAACAACCATACCATTTATCTTACCTGATACTTCAAGCACTGTAGATTGATGCTTGACCTAGTGATTTTGCACAACTGCATGAATCCTATGGGATCTGCCCATATCTCTAATAGTGGCTTGTTCCTGCTCTGATTGTGCTTCAGTCTTCTTTTCAGGGAAATCTTGCTCATAATGAGGTCCTCCACAAGTCCAACATCCATTAGTGGGAGCAGTTTTCATAAATTTGACCCTTTTATTAGGTGATTCTTGAGTGTGAGCATTACTTTGTTGAAGATGTTGCCTTGGGTTATCTCTCTGATTCTTAAAATTATGATTCTTTTGAAATCCCTAATGATGTGAACCACCTGACTTATGTCTTACATATTGGCCTCCCCTTTGAGGAGGTTTCCCATGGCCTCAAAATGCACACCTTTTCCTTTATAATAGGATTCAATCCATACAAAAACTTGTTTACCTTGAGGGCTTCAGTATTTAGATGGATAGCATATCTAAGCAACTCCATGAATCGTTCTTCATATGAAAGGATTGTCTTAGTTCCTTGCTTAAGATCATGGAACTCATTCAATTTCATCTCCAAGTATTCAGTAGAAAGGTACTTTGCTCTAAATTCCTCTTCAAATCGTTCCCATGTCAAGGTAGACATGGAGTATCCCAATTGGGATTCTAAGTTCCTCCACCATAATAGTTCACTCTGCTTAAGTTGGTATATAACCAACTTTTCCTTTTGGTTGCTAGAATAATTCTGCAACTGAAAACATAGGCGCATGTTTTCCAACCATGCTTCTACTACCTCCCCTTTTGTGGTACCCTTAAAGATAGGAAGCTTAACTTTCTCCAACTCTCTATGTACATCTCCATCAGATGGTATTTCTTGCCTCTCTAATTGAGATGAAGAACCAGGCATTCAAGGATTTCTGCCAACCCTACTAATAAAGACTTCAGTCATCTTTTGGAAACATAACATCATATCCCTTACTTCCTTGATGGATATTTGCTCAAATTCTTTATCTTGGCGAGGTGGATATGAGACTTCCTTCCTCCTCCTTGTTGTTCTCTCCATTATTACTTAACTTGACCAAGGAAAAATTTCGAGAAGTAAATAAACATTAACAGGAAATCCCTAGGTCCTAGAGTTTTAACCTACTCTGATACCATAAGTAAGGTCCCACCTTACCAACCATCAATGTTATACTAAGGCTGACCCAAAATGCGATTTAGGTTTAAGTTTTTAAGATGTAAAAGTTAATGTAAGTTTATATATCTATATTTTTATTTTTATTAGTATTCTTTACACTACATACTAATTTCTACTAACTAACTAACCCATGGTAATATTAAACTTCTCATTAAGGCTACACGGTCATTGGTTCCTCAAGATCCAAAACTTACAACCATAAGTCTTAAAAGCACATTCAACTTCTAAAGGATTGGTTTCCAATTATTATGAATTCATATGTGAGCTAACAATTACAACATTTCACCTAAGCAGTTTTCCTTCCATGGATTTTTACTTCAATGGAATCATCATGCTTATTCTTTGAGATATCTCCAAAAACACCTTGGTTGCAAGTCCTAAATTTACTTAGTCATTTTTATAGACAGTAAATAGATGTAATTAGCTACAACCATTGAAGCATTATGTCAAACAGTTTGCAAGCATGAAATATACAACCATTGAGGCATTTTTTCAAACACTTACAACCATAACCCTTAAGGCGATTTCACCAAAATTAACTAACATGAATCTAAGATGACATAATTTCTTTTTTTTTTGTCAGTAATGCCAAGATGTGAACCTAAGACATAAGTAGAACTGTCATCCATATTGACTGCTGCATATACAAAAATTTAGGCACATAATGACTATAAATATTTAAGAATTTTTACAAATATCTTGCACCAATGTAGCTACAACCATTGGGAATTTTAACAACGGTTAACAGTCACAAAACAGCTGGTAACTATTAAACTATCAAACAAGCAGTCACAAGTTTATTAAACTATCAATGTATTAACCATTGATACTTTAAAATAATAATTCCAATTGAATATAATAGTCTAATTTCATAAAAAGACATTACCAGGTAAATCACAACTACAAAAAAAGCAACAAGACAAACCACCAGGCAGCAATAACAAATCTGTAAAATATAGAAGATTACAGAACTAGATTCTGAAACTCTATTTTTTGAAGTCAAAGTTGGGGAGACATGGCCAAATGGTATAGATACCCCCTAAAGTTAAGATAAATCGAAAAAAAAACACCTAGAAATGGGATTATTTAAAATCACAACCAAAAACAAATTCATACTATCTCATTTATCCCTTTTGTCAAACATATACTCTGAAAACTTATCTACTGCTGTAAAAAGAGAAGGAAAACCTAAATTTGTGCTATGAACATTTTTTCATAAAACTCATGGCAGCCTCAATGCCTCAGCCATTAAGACATGATGTAAATCAACTTGCAATGAAATTGTACAAAAAAAAACTTATATAAAATAAACTACAGTTATTGCAAAATTCCTTCAACATTTATTGTGCAGCATTTGATATAAATCTAAGTTTCAGTCAACAACCAGATAATCAAAACCATGTAAGGAACTACAAAAGGAAACAAAATATAATGTTGTCAACATACCTGGCAGTGAATTTATACAACTCAAAAAATGGGAGTATGCTCCAGCTCCAATGAGATTATGGTCCATCTCCAATATCCTTACAGGCTCATTGTGAACCACCCGCTTTTCGTCCCAGCCATATCTAGGAAGAACTTCTCCCCTAGAACCCCCGAGCTACAAAAGCTCACAAGCAGTACCAGAAGACAATAGTAGAGAGATTTGCAAGGAAAACTAAGCAAATTTTCACTTCCTCTTAATACCACTCATGGCTAACCTCAATAGCTAGAGATCTTAGTATTTTAACAATAATTTCAGATTTATTATGGAAGCAATTGGCTACTCTCCATATCTCTTCCTCTCACTGTTCTCTTCTTCTCTTGGCCTCCTAATCCCCAAGTTAGAATACATGAGACTCATATATAGGAGCAACCAATGCTTGTCATAAAGGAGGAGTAATGTGCATGCATCGGATTCCATTTAGAGGAGTGTAACTTATGCCATTAAGGAGAGGTATGTATGCCATAGTTAAGGAGAGTGTAACATATGCATTAAAGGGAGTGTAAGAGGAATATTTTATGAAATATTTTTAATGAGTGAAAAGGAATATGCCATACTTTGATGAGTGCATAAAATAAAGTATAATTAATTATTTAAGAGAGAGAGAGAGAGAGGGTTACATAGAGCCATGAGAGTCATGAAGGAGATTTTGTTAGGTCCCTATAATATTGTGATTACCCCATTACTATTGTAGTTGTATCCCTTATTAATATTGTTGTGCCCCTGTTGTGCCCATATTGTTATTACTGTGCCCCATATAATCCCTCTATTGTTATTTTTGTGCCTTTATATTATTATTGTTAGGTCGGCTGGGTTATATTGTGACTCCTTAGACTCCTATATATAGAAAGGAGGTTTTGTCATTTGAATCAGGAAGGAATCATTCATTTGTGTAATGTAAAGGAGGTTGCCCCCTCGAAGAGGCTGAATTATAAGGAATTGATCTATCTTTTCTATCTTTTTGTGAGCTGGTTTCATAACATTTGGTATCAGAGCTTTTGGATTCTAGGGTTTCACTGCTCCAAATAGGTCATTGTGGAATTTTTGCTATAACTTTTTTTCTGCGACGTTTCAGAAGCAAAAAAAAAAACCAATTGAGATGAAATTGTACTGAACCTCGAGTCCGAATTTCAGAGCTTTTCGCGCTATATTTACAGAGATATGATCTGAGGAAGTTGGTATTTTTGCAGATTCCTGAATTACATTCCAAACATGTGACTTGGGGAAAATCATCATAACTTTCTCTCTGAGCATTGGATTGAAATTTCGTAAGAAGGTACAGAAAGAGGAAGAAGTGCTACATGATATATCAAAATTACAAGACCAAGTGCAACAAATGTCACTCTCACAAAAGATAATATAAGCGAAGATAAATGGTGTGGAAGCTAAGATGAATGGCATGGAAGCTAAGATGGACAATTTGAAGATAGATAACAAGTTTCAAGACAGGCATGGCAGATTTGAAGACAGATTTGACAAATTTTCTACAAGAAATACTTACTAATGGTGAAAGGGCAGTAAAGGAAACTCATGATGCGAACATAATAAATGTTAATCATGATTTCATAGACTCTAATGTTGGATTGAAAACCCACCATATTCCAAAAATCGATATGAGGAAGTTTGATGGCAAGGATCCCGCAACATGGATATTACAAATGGAGCAATTTTTCGATCTCAATAATGTGCAAAACACACAAAAGGTACATATTGCAACTTTATATTTAGAACCAAATCAGTTTGTATGGTATCAATGGCTTTGCTCTTGTAAACAAATTATCACTTGGGCAATTTTTATGGAAGAATTGACAGCACATTATGAGTATACAAAAAGCAACACTTTTTTTAGCCAATTGATAAGTCTCAAACAAAAGGGTTCAACAATGGATCACATTGAGGAGTTGAACAAATTGAAAATAAGGGTAAAAAATATTCCAGAGGAGCATAGGATTGATGTGTTCATAGGGACTTTAAAGGATAATATCCAGCATGATGTTCACCTTTGGGAACCTAATTCATTAGAGAAGGCTTTCAGGTTAGCAAGAAAAATGGAAAGCAAAATTATGGCAACTAGGAGGCATACCACTCACAACTATAAAGATGGAAGTGTTCTTGCCCCTAGTCTTCCACAACCTATAAGGTTGACACCACAACAATTGGAAGAAAGAAGAGAAAAAGGGCTTTGTTACAGTTGTGATAGAAAATACACTAAAAGTCATAAGTGTGTTGAGAAGAAATTATTCTACATAGATTGTGAAGAGGAAGAAGAAAAGGAGCATGAAAGGTCAAAATAAGAGGATATACTCCAGGAACAAAGCCTAGATAAAGAAGAAATGAATCCGACCATATCTTGTAATGCATTGGCTGGAATTACCACTCCTCAAACCTTCAAGATAGAAGGACAAATCAAGAAGAAAAAGGTAACAATGTTGATTGATTTAGGAAGTACCCACAATTTTATTCATTGTAAGGTAGTAAAAGAATTGAATTCCTTCCTATATCCAGCGCTAGAGTGTGAAGTGATGGTTGCAAATGGAGGAGAAATAAATTTCTCTGGAAAGTGCCATAATATCAAGCTATCCATGGGAGAATATGTATTAACTGGCCCAATGCTTTCCATTCCAATGGGAGGTGCTGATGTTGTACTAGGAGTCCAATGGCTACAATCCTTAGGTACAATAGCTTTTAATTTTCAAGAACTTTTCATGAAATTTTATATGGAAGAAAAGGAATTTGAATTAAGGGGTATTGCATGGAAACCAGGAAAGATAACCAGCTCTAACGGTATGACAAAGCTTCTAAAAAAGGAATAAATAGGTGTAATTGCACAATTATGTTCGCTAGATGTTTCCACATTGAAATCATCTATTTCTCCAGATCTCCAAAAATTCTTGGAAAATCATTCCAAGGTATTTGAGACTCCCAAAGGTCTCCCACCTATTTGTGATCATGATCATGCTATTCATCTGATTCCAAGAAGTGTTCCTCCAAACATCAGGCCATACAAATATCCCTATGCCCAAAAGAGTGAAATTGAATGTATGGTTGTAGAAATGCTAGAGGCTGGTATAATTCAACCTATTCAAAGTTCTTTCTCTACTCCAGTAGTATTGGTGCACAACAAGGATGGCTCATGGTGCATGTGTCTAGATTATAGGGAGCTCAACAAGCTCACTATTAAAGATAAGTTTCCTATTCCTGTCATTGATGAATTACTGGATGAATTGCATGGATCAATTTACTTCACCAAGTTGGATCTTCATTCAAGATATCATCAAATCAAAATGAAGACTGAAGAAATTCTGAAAACAACATTTAAAACTCATGAGGGTCATTATGAATTTTTGGTCATGCCTTTTGGCCTTACCAATGCACTTTCTACATTTCAAGGTTTGATGAATTCCATTTTCAAACCCTTGCTTAGAAAATTTGTGTTAGTATGTTTTGATGATATACTAATCTACAGCAAGTCTTGGAAGGATCATGTTGAACATGTTGACAGGGTGCTACAACTATTGGAGGAGAAACAATTATATGCAAAAATATCCAAATGTTTCTTTGGAGTACAAGAGGTGGTATATCTGGGTCATATTGTATCTCATGAAGAAGTTAAGGTAGACCCTAGAAAAATTAAATCCATTAAGGAATGGAAAATCCCCATATCCATAAATCATCTGCGAGAATTTCTCGGGTTGACAGGGTATTATTACAAGTTTGTTAAGAATTATGGGAGAATAGCAACACTTATAACAACATTATTGAAGAAAGATGCATTTTCATGGACTCCAAAAGCAATAAAGGCCTTCAAACATCTTAAAGAGGCAATGTGTCAAGCACCAGTCTTAGCTACACCGGACTTCACAAAAACCTTTATTGTGGAATGTGATGCTTTAGGAAATGGAATTGGTGTTGTTTTAATGCAAGATGAAAGACCCATTGCTTTTGAAAGTTGTCCAATCAAGGGAAAGTTTTTACACAAAGCTATTTATGAGAGGGAAATGTTGGCAATACTACATGCACTTAAGAAATGGTGACCCTACCTAATGGGAAAACACTTCAAGGTAAAAATGGATCATGATAGCCTTAAATACTTTTTAGAACAAAGATTATACTTTGAAGAGCAACAAAATTGGGTTACAAAGATGTTGGGTTATGACTTTGAAATCATCTACAAAAAATGGAAGCAAAATGTGGTGGCAAATGCACTCTCAAGAAAGGATGAGGATGTGGAAGCATTGTTGTGTGCCATTTTTATTATCCAACCAGATTGGATAAACGAAGCAAGGGAGGAATGGAAGAATGATGAAGAAGTGTGGGCACTTATTCGAAAGTTACAACAAGATTCCAATACATTTGATACATTTAGCTGGAAAAATGATTCGTTATGATATAAAGATCACTTATACCTCTGTAACAATTCCCAACTCAAGCAAAAGATTCTTATCGAATTGCACACTTCTCCCTTAGGAGGGCACTCAGGATTTTTAAAAACTTACCACAGGGTTAAGAAGGAATTTTTTTCGGATGGCCTTAAATTGGATATTCAAAAGTTTGTGGCGGAGTGTTTGGTTTGCCAACAAAATAAAGTTGAAACACTTAAGACCCCGGGTCTATCGCAACCTTTATCCATTCCAAGCCAATGTTGGGAGGAGGTTTCAATGGATTTTATCATAGGTTTACCCAATTCTAAGGGAAAGAGTGTCATCATGGTGGTATTTGATATACTTACCAAGTATGCACACTTTTGTGCATTATCACATCCATTTAAAGCCAATACAGTTTCTACTGCATTTATGGAAACAATTCAAAAGCTACATGGAAACCCAAAGATTACTGTAAGTGACAGTGATCCCATTTTCACTAGAAATTTTTGGATAGAATTATTTTCTTGTCGTGGTACTCAGTTAGCTCATAGCTCATCTTAACATCCTCAATCGGATGGGTAAACTGAGATAGTAAACAAATGTTTGGAAGGATATCTTCGTTGCTTTGTATCTAATAAACAGACACAATGGGTCAAATGGTTGCCTCTGGCTGAATGGTGGTATAACACGTCCTTCCATACAGCAACAAAAATGACCCCATTTATGGGATATCAGCCACCATCCATCACATCATATTTAAAAGAAAATTCTAAGGTTCAAGTAGTGGAACATCACATCGAGCATCAACAACAAGTCCTCCAACTCTTAAAGGATAACCTCGTGTTGGCGCAAAATAGAATGAAACAATAGGCGGATCAACATCGCAGCAAAAGAAGTTTTGATGTAGGTGATTGGGTATTCCTACGGCTACAACCATATAAACAAATGTCCCTCAAGCAAGCTAAGAAGGATAATAAATTATCACCAAAGTATTATGGTCCATACAAGGTGTTGCAAAAGATTGGTATTATGGCATACAAATTGGAGCTTCCTGCAGCTTCTCGAGTGCACCCAGTTTTCCATGTTTCATGTTTAAAGAAGGTTATAGGAAACAAGCTCCCAGTTCAAACAATATTGCCAGAACTTGATGAGGAAGGAAAAATTATATTGGAACCAGAAGCAGTCATAGAAACAAGAACTCAACAGCTACGAAATCGATCAATTTCGGATTATCTCATCAATTGGAAGAACTTATCCGTTGAAGATTCCACATGGGAGGATGAGAATTTTATACAGAAGCATCCAGAACTACTCAAGCATTGAGGACAACACTTTCTTGAAGGAGAGGTGCATGTTAGGTCCCTATAATACTGTGATTACCCCATTACTATTGTAGTTGTATCCCTTATTAATATTGTTGTGCCCCTATTGTCCCCATATTGTTATTATTGTGCCCCATAGAATCCCTCTATTGTTATTTTTGTGCCTTTATATTATTATTGTTAGGTCGGCTAGGTTATATTGTGACTCCTTAGACTCCTATATATAGAAAGGAGGTTTTGTCATTTGAATCAGGAAGGAATCATTCATTTGTGTAATGTAAAGGAGGTTACCCCCTCGAAGAGGCTGAATTCTAAGGCGTTGATCTATCTTTTCTATCTTTTTGTGAGTTGGTTTTATAACAGATTTATGAATTGATTAAGGAGATAAAGTTGACTTGTAATTCCTTTTTAATAATAATATCATAGTTTCATAAAAGATAATAACAATATTAATAATATTTAGGATTCAATCAAGATTGAACTAATAGGATTGATTAATGATAATTTAATTCGTTTTTCTTCAACTCTGCTTGATTACCAATTTATGTAAAGTGATTTACTTTTTGGAAAGTAGTGCTTGAGATGCTAGACATGACTTTCTACTTTTAGAAAGTCATTCCAGAATTGTGAGAATGAAATTTTAAGGAAATTCATCCATGAGTGGCATTTTTATGCTAGAGAATAGGGATTCTGCACCCCTATTTCATTCATCTCCATGCCTTAGTAGATTGAGGACTCCGTGCCCTGATCTACTCCAAAGATCCAAGCTTCTACAACTTGATCTTTTTAAATATTTAGGACTCCGCACCCTAAATATACAAGACACCACATCTTTATATTTCTTGGATTTAGGACTCCATGCCCTAATTTCCATGCCCTCTCATCTATTGTGCTTTGAAACTTTGCATTTCTCCTTATGGTACTGATTGTGAGATTTTACGCATCTAATAGTTTGCTGGTAAGGCCTCGTTCAAAGACCTACACACACTAAAATCTCATAGATCAAAGGAATCAAATGAATTTCATAATGAAATTAACTTAATCACATTTTACCCAGAATGGTGCATGGCTTCCAAAGTTATTTTTGTTTTGAAGAAATGACTTCCACAGTCATTCATAATTGAACATTCTTGTTGGAAAATGACTAGATACCCTACCACATCCTACTTAGTACAATATTAGACATATATAATGACACAAATCATGTATCATCCATAAATCATAATTAACCATCTATACCGCATAACCATGAGAATCCATGGGTATATGTGTCTCAATATTGGATCACCATCCATGTCATACAACTGCTTCATAAATAAGATACAAACAAAAAAAACATATGTATAACATTTTACTTAACCAAAACCATATAATACAGATAATAAATGATGCCACATATAAGAGGAAATATAACTATATGAAACATTGTTCCCCAATCTAGTGATCAATCTGTCATACATAAACATAAAAGGAAATATAGCTATGTATGTAAAACATTATTCCTCAATCAAGTGATCAACCTACCATATATATATAACCCTTGATATGAGTGACAAAACTATACTAGAAAAACAAGACACTACATACTCCCCCTCTTGGAGTAAACTTGGCCTGAAGTTTAACTAAAAAAAAAGGAAACTCAAGACGCATAGAAGATGCATCTTCCCAAGTGGCGGAAATGGGACTGTACAGGTCCCATTGGACCTTTACCTGGTCCACCATGCAACGTCTGAGCTATCGAGTGCGATGGTCCAAAATGAAAACTAGCTCTGCCTTAAGAGTTCCTTCATCTGTTACCTATAATTGATGCCAATATAAAATTTGAGAAGGATCATGAACATACTTATGTAGTACCGAAATATGAAATACATCATGCATACGATGAAAGACTGGTGGTAAAGCAAGATGATCTACCACAAGTCCAACCCTTTCGATGATCTCAAAAGGCCCAACAAGTCAAGGAGAGAGCTTAGATCCTTTCCCAAACCTAATAGAGATTTTCTCAGGTTTTACTCAAATAAAAACAAATTCCCCTTCTTTAAAACTATGATCCACTCTATTCATATTAGCATAGCTCTTCTATCCATCATGTGCCTACTTTAATATTTTCCTTATACGACACACTTGTTCTTCCATTTCTTGAAGAATTTCAGGACCTACTGAGATTCTGTCCTCTAATATATCCTAACTTAAAGGTGTTCTCCATGGTATTCCAGACAATAACTCATAAGGTGCCATACCAAGGGAGCAGTGATAACTGTTATTGTAAGCAAACTCCACTAGAGGAAGATAATCTTCCCACTTAGATTGTTGACCAATTATGTACATTCTAAGCATGTCCTCTAACACTTGATTTAATCTTTACGTTTGGCCATCAGTCTCCCGATGATAAGATGTACTGAAATTTAATTGTGTCTGAATGGCTCCCTGGAAGCTAGTCCAAAATCTTCCTATAAACATAGAGGACCTATTTTATATGATTTTCTTAGGAAAACCATGAAGTCTAACCACCTCCTTGATAAATACTTGTGCTATTTCATATGCTTTGTAAGTATCACTAACGGGTATAAAATGGGCACTCTTAGTAACTTTAACTACCACCATGAAAATGGAGTTATGCCTTTTGGTTGTTTCAGGTAATTCAACAATAAAGTCCATAGATATTGCTTCCCATTTGGACTTAGGAATGTTATGTGGCTGCAACAATCCTGTTGGATGACCATGTTCTTCTTTAGATAGCTAACATTCCAAACCTTTTGTTGCAAAATTTGCCACATCCTTCTTCATGCCTGCCCAAACAAAAATTTGCTTTAGATCAGCATACATCTTCTGGACTCTCGGGTGAGCCATATATGTTTCACGGTGAGCTTCTTTCAAAATGAACTCAAGCCCATCTTGATCGGGAACTACAATCTTTTGCATGAATCTCACCATACCATCGTCTTCACAAGAATACCCTTCTACCATGTTTTTCTTAGCCCCCTCCCCAGAAAGAGAAACTTTAACTTCCATGCACCATTCATCTACATCTTGTGCCCTCAAGATGCACTCTCGTAAATCAATCTTCAATGGAATTACTGAAAATATTCATGGTCTTTGATTGAGTGCATGGAATACTTTGTTTAATGTACCCTTGATGTAAGTTATGTCAAAATCATATTCACTTAGGAGTTCTGACCACCTTCTTTGCCTAGCATTTAGATCACTTTGAGTAAATATATGTTGCAAACCTCTGTGATCTGTTTTCAATTCAAATTTCTTTCCCACCAGATAATGTCACCAAAGTCGTAAGGCATGAACTATAGCTGCTAGTTCTAGATCATGGGTTGCATAGTTTTCCTCATGCATCCTTAACTTCCTAGAGGCATATGTAATCACCCTACCATCTTATGATAATACCGCACCCAATCCATATTTTGACACATTGGTACATACTATGAATGTTCTATCCATATCTGGAACCTTAAGTATCTAAGCTATAGTCAAACATTGTTTGAGATTGGAAAATGCTCGCTCACACTCATTTGTCCAATTAAATCGTACTCGCTTCCTAAGCAATGAAGTGATAGGGCTAGCTATTTTTAAAAACCCCTCCACAAATCTCTGATAGTATCCTACCACACCCATGAAGCTACAGACTTCATGAACATTACAAGGTGTTGGACATTCTAAAATTACATCGATCCTTGCTGAGTCAACAACAATGCCTTCATTGGAGATAATGTGTCCAAGGTAACGGATTTTTGATTGGAAAAAAGAACATTTGGACATTTCTGCATAAAGTTTATTTTCTCTTAAGCACTGTAACACCAATATCAGGTGTTGCTCATGCTCTTCTGGGGACTTTGAATAGATTAGGATGTCATCGAGGAACACTTGTACAAACTTGTCCAAGTAATTCCTAAATACACCATTCATCAGACTCATAAACACTCCTAGGGCATTAGATAACCCAAAAGGAACAACCACGAACTCATAATGACCAAAATGGGTTCGAAAAGATGTTTTGGAAATATCCTCTTCTTTAGCTCTGAGTTGATGATATCCAGATCGAATATCGATCTTGGAGAATACGGTGGCTCCCTTCATTTGATCAAATAGATCATTCATGTGAGGCAAAGGATATTGATTTCTAATAGTTACTCGATTCAATTGCCTATAGTCAACACAGAGCCGAAGGGATCCATCCTTCTTCTTTACAAATATCACTAGAGCTCTCCAAGGTGAAACACTAGGTCTAATCATATCCCTATCCAATAACTCTTGAAGTTGCACTTGCAACTCACGAAGTTCAACAATAGACATTCGATAGGGAGCTTTGGATATAGGTTAGGTACCAGGCTTTAGCTCTATGGAGAAGTCAATCTCCCACTTTGGAGGTACACCAAGCTACTCCTCTGGAAAGACATTGGAGAATTCTGAATGGAAAGGATATTTTTCAAAAGATGAAAGCTCTAGGTCATTTCATGCTTAAAGGGTTAGCTCATATGGTTAAGTCTTTAAGGTCATATTTCATTTCCAAACAAAGTTTGACAACCTTATTCCATGTCTTAGAAGTCTCACCTTGTGTTTAGAAGTCATATCTCAATTCATTTTGAAAAAAATTGAAATTAGCTATGAATCCATGTTTTTGTAGTGCAGACAGTGTGAAAAAACCTGTTTTACGCTACGAAATGACTGAATCAGGCTTTTTTAAAAGAAAAAAAAAACTCTATTTTTTGTTTTAAGTAGTAAACTTCCAAGTGGTTTCTTGAGCAATTGAAAGTATATTTTGGAAAACTCAAATAGGTTCTTCTTCCTAACATACTAAGCTACGAATACCTCCTTTAGTTTCTTCAAATTTAGTGTGAGGTGGGATAAATTGACGGTTTAAACTTGTGCTACGAAACTGCTGAGAGGAACTCTGTTTTCTGGTTTTAGTAGTATTTTTCAAGATCAGCTTCTGGCCACATGCAAAAGTATTTTGGAATTTTGAAGGAGGTTTCTCTTCATAAAATCTCCAGCTACAATAAACTATCTCACTTTGTTCATAAGTGTTACTAGTTGGGAGATACAAGGATTTCTTTGTTGTAGGTGACATGCACAGCAGTTCGTAGCACGCCATGAAACTGCTGTAGGTGCAGTTTTGTTATTTTTTATCATTCTTCAACGGAAAGAAGGGGATATTTTTGCAGAAGGATGCTACTGGAGAATGTGAGGAGGTCGTTTGAAAAGTTTTAAAGCCCAAGTAAAGGAAAAACTCAAAGAATGAAAAATATATGCAAGAACAAAGTTTTGCGCTACAAAAACAACAGTTTATTTCGTAGCACATCCAGATTGACTGTTTTCATGCAACTTCAAGGAGTTCAATTTTTGCACAAGTGTAAGAGAAGGGTTCTATGGCTAATTCAACATATGTTATATGATTAAAGGGAATATTTTGGCCAGCAAGAGATTCGAGGAACACCATTGAAGACCAAGGCTACACTGCAGGGAACATTTTCCTAGTTTTCAGGACAGATAAAGGAGAAGTTATTGAAGGCCAAAAAGAGGGTTATGGACATCATCAAACTCAAATTAATGGAGTTATAGGTGTCAAAGAGAATTTTTAATTCCTAGATAATGTTGTTTTAATCATAATAAGGAGTTCTACTCCTAATTGTATTAGGACTCTAAGACAGTCAGTTAGTTGTCACTTGTATTTAATAGTCTGTTTTATGGTTAGAATAGATGTCAATCACAGAAATTCAAATTCTCTTGATGAAGGATGAGGGAATCCTTATTGTAAAAGCTATATATGAAGCAAGAGGTCGAATTAGGAGGAGGTTTGCAACTTTTTGGCCCAGTTGTTGCCTTATGTGAAGGAATACAATCAGTAATGCAAAGAAGTTTTCTTGAACAAAACTGAGTTTAGATAGAGTTTAATCCTTTCTTGATCTATATGTTATTTTAATTACTTGCAGTACATATTATTGTTAATAATTAGAATTCATAATCTAATGCTCTGACTTCCTTGGAAAATAAGATGATTGTGTTTTATCTTTGAACCACTAGCACTAGATTACATTGCTATTACTCAGAATTCATAATCTTATGCTCTAACTTATTTTAGTAATGAGATGACTATGTGTTTTCTGAATCTTGTGAGTAAACCACCTTTGAACCATCAATATTAGATTTCATTACTATTACTCAGAATTCATAACCCTATGCTCTAACTTCCTGTAGTAATGGAATGACTCTTTTGACCTATGTTATTGAGTGAATTGTCTTTGTTTAAGAACCTTATTTGTCTCAACTTTCATGTCAAGGAACCTTGCCACTAGATTTATTGACTTGTTGACTCCATAGCCTAATGGTAGCAAGACTTCATCTTTTAAACCTACAAACACACAAAACCAGGATAGAGTTAGCTATCTATATTACCATTAATCATTATCATTACCCCTTGAGAGAGCCCTCTCAAGCTAAGGAGGCTAGGCCTTAGCTAAAAGATTGGTTTAAAAGAGTTACACTGAGATAGTCTGATCAGCAGCCTATCAGGGTCCTATTTTGGTGATAACATTGTCATACATAAACATAAAAGGAAATATAACTATGTATGTAAAACATTATTCATCAATCAAGTGATAAACCTATCATATATATATATATATATATATATATATATATATATATATATATATATATATATATATATATATATATATATATAACCCTTGATAGGAGTGACAAAAATATACTAGAAAAATAGGACACTACATACTCCCCCTCTTGGAGTAAACTTGGCCCGAAGTTTAACTAAACAAAAAAGGAAACTCAAGACACATAGAAGATGCATCTTCCCAAGTGGTGGAACTAGGACAGTACGGGTCCCATTGGACCTTTACTTGGTCCACCATGTGATGTCTGAGCTGTCAAGTGCGATAGTCCAAAATGAAAATTGGCTCTACCTTAAGATTTCCTCCATCTGTTACCTGTAATTGATGCCAATCTAAAATGTGAGAAGGATCATGAACATACTTACATAGTACCAAAATATTAAATACATCATGCATACGATGAAAGACTGGTGGTAAAGCAAGATGACATGCCACAGGTCCAACCCTTTCGATAATCTCAAACGGCCCAACAAATCAAGGAGAGAGCTTGGATCCCTTCCAAAACCTAATAGAGCCTTTATGAGTTTTTACTCAAAGAAAAACAAATTCCCCTTCTTTAAAACTAAGATCTACACTATTCACATCAGCATAGCTCTTCTGTCCATCCTATGCCAACTTTAATCTTTGCCTTATACGACACACCTTTTCTTCCATTTCTTGAAGAATTTCAGGACCTACTGAGATTTTTTCCTCTAATATATTACAACTTAAAGGTGATCTTCTTGGTCTTCCATATAATAACTCATAAGGTGCCATACCAAGGGAGCGATGATAACTGTTATTGTAAGCAAACTCCACTAGACGAAGATAATCTTCCCACTTAGATTGTTGATCCATTACGTACATTCCAATCATGTCCTCTAACACTTGATTTACTCTTTCAGATTGGCCATTAGTTTCTGGATGATAAGCTGTACTGAAATATAATTGTGTCTAATATGATTTTCATAGGAAAACCATGAATTCTAACCACCTCCTTGATAAATACTTGTGCTATTTCAGATGCTTTGTAATTATCTCTAACAGGTATAAAATGGGCACTCAGTAATTTTATCTACCACCACCAAAATGGAGTTATGCCTTTTGGTTGTTTTAGGTAATTCAACAATAAATTCCATTGATATTGCTTCCCATTTCAACTCAAGAATGTTATGTGGCTGCAACAATCCTGCTGGATGACCATGTTCTGCTTTAACTAGATGACATTCCAAAAATTTTGCCACAAAATTTGCTACATCCTTCTTCATGCCTGCCCAAAAGAAAATTTGCTTTAAATCAGCATACATCTTTTGGACTCCCGGGTGAGCCATATATGTTTCACGGTGAGCTTCTTTCAAAATGAACTCACAAAGCCCATCTTGATCTGGAACTACAATCTTTTGCTTGAATATCACCATACTGTCATCATCACAAGAATACCCTTCTACCTTATTTTTCTTAGCCCCCTCCCCAGAAAGAGAAACTTTAACTTCCTTGCACCATTCATCTACATCTTTTCCCCTCAATATGTGCTCCTGTAAATCAATCTTCAATGGAATTACTGAAAATATTCATGGTCTTCGACTGAATGCATCGACTACTTTGTTCAATGTACCCTTGATGTAAGTTATGTCAAAATCATATTCACATAGAAGTTCTAACCACCTTCTTTGCCTAGCATTTAGATCACTTTGAGTAAATATATGTTGCAAACCTCTGTGATCTATTTTCAATTCAAATTTCTTTCCCACCAGATAATGTCGCCAAAGTCATAAGGCATGAACTATAGCTGCTAGTTCTAGATCATGGGTTGGATAGCTTTCCTCATGCATCCTTAACTTCCTAGAGGCATATGCAATCACCCTACCATCTTGTGATAATAACGCACCCAATCTATCTTTTGACGCATCGGTACATACTATGAATGTTCTATCCATATCTGGAACCTTAAGTATCAGAGTTGTAGTCAAACATTGTTTGAGCTTGGAAAATGCTTGCTCACACTCATTTTCCCAATCAAATCATACTCCCTTCCTCAACAATGAAGTGATAGGGTTGGCTATTTTTGAAAACCCCTCCACAAATCTTTGATAGTATCCTGCCATACTCATGAAGCTACACACTTCATGCACATTAGAGGGTGTTGGCCATTCTAAAATTGCATTGATCTTTGTTGAGTCAAAAGCACTGCCTTCACTGGAGATAATGTGTCCAAGATAATGGATTTTTGATTGGAAAAAAGAACATTTGGACATTTTTGCATAATGTTTATTTTCTCTTAAGCATTGTAACAACGATCTCAGGTGTTGCTCATGCTCTTCTGGGGACTTTGAATAGATTAGGATGTAATCAAGGAACACTTGTACAAATTTTTCCAAGTAATTCCTAAATACACCATTCATTAGACTCATAAACACTCTTGGGGCATTAGATAACCCAAAAGTAACAACGATGAACTCATAATGACCAAAACAATTTCGAAAAGTAGTTTTGGAAATATCCTCTTCTTTAGCTCTGAGATGATGATATCCAGATCGAATATCGATCTTGTAGAATACGGTGGCTCCCTTCATTTGATCAAATAGATCATCAATGTGAGGCAAAGGATATTGATTTATAATAGTTACTCAATTCAATTTCTTTACAAATATCACTGGAGCTCCCCAAGGTGAAAACTAGGTCTAATCATACCCCTATCCAATAACTCTTGAATTTTCTGTTTCAACTCACGAAATTCAACAATAGACATTTGGTAGGGAGCTTTGGATATAGGTTTAGTACCAAGCTTTAGCTCTATGGAGAAGTGAATCTCCCGCTATGGAGGTAAACTAGGCAACTCCTTTGGAAAGACATCGGAGAATTCTGAATGGAAACGATATTGTTCAAAGGATGAAAGCTCTATCTCATTTAAAGTCATTACAGCATGCATTTGACATATTTTCCTAAGACTTCTCTTCATCTGCAAGAATGAGATAAGCCTTAAAGAAATAGGTCTCCTTTCCCCATTGATAACCATAGATTGCCCCTCATCACTCAAAAAATGAAGGGTTTTGCTTCGACAACTAAGCACAGCCCAGTGGGCTTCAAGCCAATCCATCCCAATTATCACATCATAGTGACCAAGTGGCATCACATAAAGATTCACATTTATGAAACACACTCCCAAGTCTAAAGGGCACACTTGCACTAAGCGTACAACCTTTTGAGATCGCCCTCAGGCCATTTGAACCTGACCAAAATCATTTTGCTCTATCACCACCAATTTACATTTCAATAAAGCATTAGGAGAAATAAAACTTTTAGTTGCACTAGGATCAATCAAAATAGTAACAACCATACCACTTACCTTACGTCGTGCTTCAAGAACTGTAGACTGATGCTCAACCTGGCAATTTTTCACAACTACATGAATCCTATCGGCTCTACCCATATCTTTAACAGTGGCTTGTTCCTGCTCTAGTTGTGCTTCAGTCTTCTTTTCTAGGAAATCTCGCTTATAATGAGGTCCTGCACAAGTCCAACATCCATTAGTGGGAACAGTTTTCATAAATTTGACCCTTTTATTAGGTGATTCTTGAGTGCGAGCATTACTTTGTTCAAGATGTTGCCTTGGGTTATGTATTTGGTTCTTAAAAGTATGATTCTTTTGAAATCCCTGATGATGTGAACCACCTGACTTATGTCTTACATATTGGCCTCCCCTTCAAGTAGGTTTCCCATGGAATGATAGATTTGGGGTTTTATCCCCCCCTTTGTTCCCTAATAATTCTTCCTCGACTATAATTTCTTGTTGCACTACCTCATGTAACGTAGTAGACCTCAAAATGTGCACCTTTTCCTTTATAATAGGATACAATCCACACAAAAACTTGTTTACCTTGAGGGCTTCAGTATTTAGATGGGTAGCATATCTAAGCAACTCCATGAATCGTGCTTCATATTCAAGGATTGTCTTATTTCCTTGCTTAAGATTATGGAACTCATTCAATTTCCTCTCCAAGTATTCAGCAGAAAGGTACTTTTCTTGAAATTCCTTTTCAAATCGTTCCCATCTCAAGGTAGACATGGAGTATCCCAATTTGGATGCTAAGTTCCTCCACCATAATAGTGCACTCTCCTTAAGTTGGTATATAGCCAACTTTGCCTTTTGGTTGCTAGAATAATTCTGCAACTCAAAACATAGGTACATGTTTTCTAACCAAGCTTCTGCTACCTCCCCTTTTGTGGTACCCTTACAAATAGGAAGCTTAACTTTTTCCAACTCTCTATGTACATCTCCATCAGATGGTATTTCTTGCCTCTCTAATTGAGATGAAGAACCAGGAACTAAAGGATTTCCCCAACCCTACTAATCAAGACTTCAGTCATCTTTTGGAAAGATAACATCATATCCCTTACTTCCCTGATGGATATTTGCTTAGATTCTTTATCTTGGGGAGGTGGAGATGAGACTTCCTTCCTCCTCCTTGATGTTCTCTCCATGATTACTTAACCTGAGCAAGGAAAAATTTAGATAAGTAAATAAATATTAGCAGGAAAGCCCTAGATCCTAGACTTTTATCCTTCTCTGATACTAGATGTAAGGTCCCACCTTACCAACCATCAATTTTATACTAAGGCTAACTCAAAATGTGATTTAAGTTTAATTTTTTAAGACGCAAAAGTTAATGCAAGGATATATATCTATATTTTGATTTTTATTGGTATTCTTTACACTACATACTAATTTCTACTAACTAACTAACCCATGGTAATATTAAACTTCACATTAAGGCTATAGGGTCATGGTTCCTCAAGATCCAAAACTTACAACCATAAGTCTTAAAATCACATTCAACTTCTAAAGGAGTGGTTTCCAATTATTATGAATTCATATGTGAGCTAACAATTACAACATTTCACCTAACCAATTTTCCTTCCATGGATTTTTACTTCAGTGGAATCATCATGCTTATTCTTTGAGATATCTCCAAAAACACCTTGGTTGCAAATCCTAAATTTACTTAGTCATTTTTATAGACAATTCATTGATGTAATTGGCTACAACCATTGAAGCATTATGTCAAACAGTTTGCAAGCATGAAATGTACAACCATTGAGGCATTTTTTCAAACACTTACAACCATAACCCTTAAGGCAATTTCACCAAAATTAACTAACATGAATCTAAGATTACATAATTTATTTTTCTTTGTCAGTAATTCCAAGAAGTGAACCTAATACATAAGTAGAACTGTCATCCATCTTGATTGCTGCATATACAAAAATTAAGGCACATAATGACTATAAATATTTAAGAATTTTTACAAATAGCTCGCAGTGATGTAGCTACAACCATTGGTAATTTTGAACAATGGTTGATAGTCACAAAACAACTGCTAACTATTAAACTATCAAACAAGCAATCACAAGTTTATTAAACTATTAATGTATTAACCATTGATAATTTAAAATAATAATTACAAGTTTATATAATAGATTAATTTCATAAAAAGAGATTACCAGGTAAATGACAGTTACAAAAAAAAAGCAGCAAGACGAACCACCAGGCAGCAACAACAAATCTGTAAAATATAGAAGATTACAAAACTAGATTCTAAAACTCTGTTTTTTGAAATCAACTTTGGTGCGACATGGCCAAAAGGTACAGATACCCCCTGAAGTTAAAATAAATCGAACCAAAAATGCCTAGAAATGCGATTATTTAAAACCACAACCAAAAACAAATTCATACTATCTCATTTATCCCTTTTATCAAACATATACTCAGAAAACTTATCTACGGTTGTAAAAAGAGAAGGAAAACCCAAATTTGTGCTATTAACATGTTTTCATAAAAATCATGGTAGCCTGAATGCTTCAACCATTAAGACATGATGTATATCAACTTGCAATGAAACTTTACAGAAATAAAACTTACATAAAATAAACTACAGTTATTGCAAAATTCCTTCAACATTTATTATGAAACATTTGATATAAATCTAAGTTTCAGTCAACAACCAGATAAGAAAAACCATGTAATGAACTACAAAAGGAAACACAATATAATGTTGTCAACATATATGGTAGTGAATTTATATAACTCAAAAAATGGGAGTATGCTCCAGCTCCAATGAGAGTATGTTGCAACACCAATACCCTTACCAACTCATTGTGAACCACCCGGTTTTCCTCCCAACCATATCTAGGAAGAACTTCTCCCCCTGGAACCCCTGAGATACAAAATCTCACAAGCAATACCAAAAGACAACAGTAGAGAGATTTTCAAGGCAAACTAAGGAAGAAATTTTTCACTTCCTCTCAATACCACTCATGGCCAACCTCAATAGCTAGAGATCTTAGGATTTTAACAATAATTTCAGATTTATTATGGAAGCAATTGGCTACTCTCCATATCTCTCCCTCTCACTATTTTCCTCAATTCTCTTCCACTCTTGGCCTCCTAATCCCCAAGTGAGAATACATGAGCCTCATATATAGGAGGAGCAACCCATGCTTGTCATAAAGGAGGAGAAATGTGCATGTATTGGATTCCATTTAGAGGAGTGTAACTTATGCCATTAAGGAGAGGTATGCATGCCTTAGTTAAGGAGAGTGTAACATATGCATTAAAGAGAGCATAAGAGGAATATTTTATGACATATTTTTAATGAGTGAAAAGGAATATGCCATTCTTTGATGAGTGCATAAAATAGAATATAATGAATTATTTAACACACACACACACACAGAGTTACATAGAGCCATGAGAGTCATGAAGGAGATGTGTGAATTGATTGAGGAGATAAAATTGACTTGTAATTCATTTTTAATAATAATATCATAGTCTCGTAAAAGATAATAATAATATTAATAATATTGAGGATTCAATCAAGATTGAACTATTAGGATTGATTAATGATAAGTTAATTCATTTTTCTTCAACTCAGCTTGATTACCAATTTATGTAAAGTGATTTACTATTTTTGGAAAGTCATGCTTGAGATGTTGGACATGACTTTCTATTTTACAGAGTCATTCTAGAATTGTGAGAATGAAATTTTATTTAAAGAAATTCATCCATGAGTGGTATTTTTATTCCGGAGAATAAGGATTCTGCACCCCTATTTCATGCATCTCCGTGCCTTAGTAGATTGAGTACTCCATGCCCTGATCTACTCCAAATATCCAAGCTTCCACAACTTGATTTTTTTAAATATTCAAGACTCTGCACCCTAATATACAAGACTCCATGTCTTTATCTTTCTTGGATTTATGACTCCACGCCCTCTCATTCACTGTGTTTTGAAACTTTGTGTTTCTCCTTGTGGTACTGATTGTGAGCTTTTACCCACCTAATGGTTCACTAGTAAGTCCTTGTTCAAAGACCTTCACACATTACAATATCATAGATCAAAGTAATCAAATGAATCTCATAATGAAATTAACTTAATCACATTTTACCCAGAATGGTGCATGGCTTCCACAGTCATTTTGGTTTTGAAGAAATGACTTCCACAGTCTTTCATAATTGAACACCCTTATTGGAAAATGACCATATACCCTACCACATCCTGCTTAGTACAATATTAGACATCTATAATCACAAAAATCATTTATCATCCATAAATCATAATTAACCATCTATTTTGCATAACCATGGGAATAAATGGGTATATGCGTCTTAATCTTGGATCACCATCCATGTCATACACCTGCTTCATAAATCAGATACAAATAGAAAAAACATATGTATAACATTTTACTTAACCAAACCATCTAATATAGATAATCAATGATGCCACATATAACATGAAATATAACTATATAAAACATTGTTCCCAATTCCAGTGATCAATCTGTCATACATAAACATAAAATGAAATATAACTATGTATGTAAAACATTATTCCTCAATCAAGTGATCAATCTATCATATATTTATAACCCTTGATAGGAGTGACAAAAATATACTAGAAAAATAGGACACTACATTGGTAGCCCAGAAGTGTCTTCAAGAAGGCTTCCTCCTTTGTTTCCTCTAATTCAATCTCTTCATCATCTATAATTGGTTCCTTCACTTGGTTCCTTTGTATCGTTATCATGTAGAGGAATAGAGCAACAACTTCCATGTTCAATGTGATCACAACTATGCTTTTATGCTCGAGGAATTACTAGACCCCAACATCATGTTAAAGGTTTTGTTTCTCTTTTATCAAGGTTTCTAGATTTTTCAACGAGAATGTTTTAAGTCTTATAGAAGAGTTAAATGTTTGCACATTTTAACATTTTTATCTTCCTGAAGGAATTGTGTGCATTGCTTTGACAAAAATGTAGTGTCTTGGAGAAGAATCTGAGTCTTACAGCTCTTATCTATATTAAAATTTGGTTGTGCATTTTGAACTTCAAGGGGTTAGAGTAGCAGTTTATTACTTGTGCATTTTTTTAGTAGTTTATTTGGAATATCAAGGGACGTATGATTCGGTTTCTATCGTAGAATAACTTTTCTCTTTTCTAATTTCCAAGGATGAAACAATAGTATTTCTTCTGCAATTATTCTTGGGGGAAACATTAAATACATTGTTGTTGACACCTATTTGGTTGGATATGTGTTTCTTTAATAGTCCCACTAATGTTAATTGGTTTTATAATGAGATTAATTAGCATTATCGTAAATACTTCTTTTCCTTGGGAATTGGTAATGCATACTATGGAGAATCACGTGAAATTGTATGATTTCATTTTTTAGAGTTTATTTATGAAGTGTAGTGTAGTCAATATTCACTCAAATCTTGCACGAGCTCTCTATAGTGGGAATGAGGTTATATACATTTATTTGTCTTTGTAATGGTGGGTAAGTTACTTTCTCTATTCACTTTTTATTGTGTGCATGTGTTTTTTATAATTCATATTTTATGTTTTCATGACATGGATTTAGTGTTGGTAATGTTTTGCAATAGATTCGGAGTAGGGAAATCTCTTCGATAGTCGGATATCATCATACAAAAACAAAGGAATGATTGAAGGATTATTTCTAGAGGTTTGGAAGCATTCTTGAAGCAAATTTTAAGAGGCGTCGGATCACAGGAAAGCTATGGGGGTTTGGCTTTAATGTTTTTTCAGATCTAGCTGTGGTAGATAGAGTTATCTAAAAAAAACACAACATTGACAATCGAATGGTAATTTTATTTTGTTTTTTGTTCTCTTTTCCAATTCAAGAGGTTTTACAAATTATTAGTTAGTTTAGATTTATTTTTCTTTCTTTTTTCAAAAATACAATTGGAGGCTAAAAAAACAATTTCTAGATATAAGCAGCATACCATAAGCATAAATAGGAATAAGAATATAGCATATATAAGTTTTGGGAGGAGGGGGAGAGGGAAAGAATTCAGGGAGAGTATTTTTATTCTTTTTCCTCACGCATAAAACACCATATGTTCAATAATGTAATATGGTCCAAGGCTAAAACTTCTTTTTTGAGAATGTTGGTATTGTGATGTCCATTAATTAGAAGATGTGGACCCTCTTTAAGTCAGTCCCATATTGAAACAACATATAGAAGCCCTTACGATAGATTTTGGTAGATGTTCATTAGACCTTTTCTTGGATTATCACAATATTGAGGTTTGGGGACTATTTGTTCACTAATCCAATCCTTTCTAGTAGATCAAATTTTTCTTGTCACTTCAGTCTTTCTGAACTAAAATCTCACAAAAAGCCAGGGACCAAGTATGCTAATTTATTTTTCTGTGTTCTTGAAGTGGTTTTAAGTTTTGTGTAAATTGGCACATACATATCATCATGTTGTGTGATTCCAAGGTGAAATTTATTTATTTTAAGGGTCATGTTATCAGGGCTGGTGCTCAATTTTTTGGTGACCAACTTATCTGTAATGGTTGATCTTATGATCTCGCGCACTTTTCATCTGGCCAAAGGAAAATGTGGTAACAACATCAAGTGATATACCATGTTTTAGTTGATTTAATAACATTACAGTCATGGTTGGGTTGTTAGTATTTGTAGAATCACATTTTTTCTAGCCATGAAATTTGGTGGTGAGGCTAGAACACATGATATTTCAAAACCCCAGAAATCGTTTTTGGAAATTCCACCTAGAGATGACCTAATTAGATTATTAACCATTTTTTTTTATGTTTCTTAAGTCTAAACTTAGGAAAACTGGTTAGTTGATCATAATTAATTAAGTCAACGTTATAATTCTCTACAAACTCACACAGATCGATCTAGAAATGATTTAAGCCATCGATTAGGATTTAATCTTCATCATTGGATTCCCAACAGGAAGATATAAGAATGGGTCAATGTGGTGATGGAGAATACACTAGAGTCACTTGGAGAATTTGGTTTTCATAGTAGCGATAGTCAGTTATTGGAGAGTTCGAACTTCAGTAAGGAAGAAAAGACAGTGAGGGGTAGAGGCAGTGATCTAGAGGAAGGTTTCCATATTTGGAGAGGCAACAACAAGGATGTAGAGTTATTCGTAGTGAGGTAGTGTAGAGGACTATGCAGTTTCTTAAAAAAAGTAATTTGATTTGGCTAGAGGAAAAATTGATTCAGCTTCTATAGGCCAGGAAAGTCTTCCAAAGGGCTGAAGAACCAATTTCCTTATTAGAGACAGGTAGAACCACTTCATCAAAGGTAGTTTTGGTCTTAGATGTCCAAGTGTCTATGTAATCACTGTGTAGAGGTTGATGCAGAGGGTCTAGGAGGACGGATTTTTTGAAGGTAAGTTGTGTTGGGATTGCTTGTGGAAGAAGGGAAATACCCTTAAATAAATTTGGCCATATTTTCTTATTGTTTGGATTGACGGTTTGGTATCCATAGATTGTACTCAGAATTTCACTACTACATAACAATAAAAACCCTTAGTTGTTGCACCAGTTTTCCCAAGTTGGGTTTTTCGGGTGATTTTGTCCAAAAATAATAGTGTCATTTTTATTTTGTGTGTGTTGGTATTTTCTCAGTTTCTAGTGCTATTTATTTCTGCAGTTTTATTTAGAAATTTTGCAATGTGATTAATTTGACATTTGTCATAGAAAATAAATTGTTTAACAATTAGAAGAATTAATTCTAGTTGATGCAATAAGATTTCAGTTTTGGAATTTTCACATGGTATCAGAGCGTGAGTGATTACTCAAGAGGCTCATAAGTATAGGAAATAATTTCACTGCTTAGAAAGAATAGTAGGCCAAAATTATTAGAGGCAACGTAATCCATTTCCAAGTAGAATGAGTTTCTTAGGGAAGTTACATTTTTCAATGTAGAGTCGGAGAAAAAATGAACTTTCTAGATTGAGTGATTCTAGCAGGCAGAGGAAGCAACAACAACTTAGATTTTCACTGAGAAAATTCTTGGTTGGATGCAGAGGTTTTTGCATTAGGAGAACTAACATTGGGTGGAAGATAAAAACACACACAGCAAAGGGAAAATTTCTCTCATGGAAATTCTAATTTATGAAGTTCGATTTTTGCAGCAGTAGTTTCGTAGTAGCTAATGCAGATTCTCTCTCTCCAGAAAAGAGAGCGCATAGAAGAACCATCAGCCAAGCAAAAGGAAAGAGGGATTTTTCGACTTGATCAAAGATGGCCATGACAAGGCTTACATATCAGGTTAGGTTGGATGGATCTTCCAACTACGTCATCTTCAAGGCTAGGATGTCCTTGTTTCTAGATGAATATGGCCTAAAATGCTACATAGATAATGTGGTGATAGTTCACCCGGATGCAGATCAGTTGAAGGAATACATGAAGGAGATGGCGTGGGTGAAGAGGATGATTTTTGATGGAGTCTGAGATCACATAGTCTCACATATTTTTGGCAAGGAAACTACTAGGGAAATGTGGGTATCTCTCTCCACGCTATACAAGGGTACTTCTGAGAAGTGGAAGAGGTTCTTGGATGAAAATATGAGATGCATTAGGATGTAGAAGTGGGAAATCATTGGTCCCTTTCTCACCAATATTCAAAAGTTCTGAGACCAGTTTGTAGCTATTGGGGTAGTGCCTCAACCATCAGAGCTAGTGAGGTTGATACTAAATAGTGTCTCTTATGATTGTCAAGTCTCTTTCTAAAGCATATTTGGCATCAACACGCAACCAGGATGGGAACAAATGTGGGATGACTTATGGCATGAGGAGTTGAGACAAGCTCTTCCAAAGAGCTCCATTAATGGAAGTAGTAGCATCAGATTGAAGGGTGTGAAGGAGGAGAAGAATGGGGCCCTCACATCAAAGGGTCCCAGTCAGGGATAGGGGAGTATCAAAAGAATAAGAAGGACATATCTAAGGTCAAGCGCTTTAGGTGTCAAGATTTTGGCCACTACAGTTCCCCAATGTCCTCTCATAAAGAAGGACAAGAAGGAGAAGCAGGACCAGGTGGCAACACATGCTGAAATAGATAGGTTGTCCTCTAGATTGGATGAAGACTTCATAATGATGGTAGCCATACTTCCAGGGGTGAGGTGGGGTGACTTGGAGTTGTAGACCTAGAAAGCTACAAAATTTCGGTAAGGTCCTTGAGGAGTCCACCTCATGGATCATTACCTAGCTATGGGGGCCCATAGTATTTAGTAGTAGGATGGATTAATGGTAGTTGATGTAGTCAGTACCATAGTGATAGTTTCATACTAGTAACAGTAAGATACTAAGGAGCACAGTGCAATGTTGACAACAGAGCAAGTGGCTCAGTGTAATGTTGACAACAAAGCAGGAGGCTCAGCGCAAAGTTGGCAACAACGCAGATTCTTTAGCGACAATGCATATGCTAGTAGCAGTCAGAGACTCAGGAGACAAATGCGTCATATTGAACATAGTTGATTAAGTATTTTGGATGTTTCTCATATGCAGTATTTGTTCTTGCGACAACAACATATGAGAGGGAGTTGCAATGCAAATGTAGAGTTGGAAGTAGTATAACATTGTCAGCAACATCACGATGCAACATCATAGTTTCATAGTAGTTGGTGGGAAGCAACAAGCAGACATCAACACTATAACAAGAGGTCATATAGAGACATGGAGTTGTGGGAGGATGTGTAGCACTAGAGAGAACACACTCCTTGCTAATAGTGATTGCTAGTTTCTGTATCATCAGATGTTTTTTATCCATGACATTTGGTGGAGAGGCTAGAATACATGAGATCTCAAAAACCCAGAAATTATTTCTTGGAATTCCACCTAGAGATGACTTAATTAGATTATTAACTAATTTTTTAATGTTTCCTAAGTCTAAATGTAGGAAAACTAGTTAATTAATCCTAATTAGTTAAGTCAAGGTGAGAATTATCTGGAAACACACACGGATCGATCTAGAAATGATCTGAGCCATCGATTAAGATTTAATCTTATCCATTGGATTCTCAATAGGAATATTTGAGAAGGGATTGATGTGGTGATGGAGAATACATAAAAATCACTTGGAGAATTCGATTTTCCATAGTAGTAGTAGTCAGTTGTCAATGAGTTCGAGCTTCAGTGAGGAAGAAGTTACAATGATGGGCAGAGACATTGATGTGGAGGAAGTTCTCCAGATCTAGAGAGATAGTAGTAAGAAGTTCTAGTTATTCCTAGTGAGGAAGCACAGAGGACTATCAAATTGCTTTGGAAAAGCAATTTGATTTGGCTAGAGGAAAGACTGACTTAGCTTCTAGAGGCTAGGAAAGTATTCCAGAGAGACGGAGAATCAATTTCCTCGGCAGAGATAGCCATAACGACTTCATCAGAGGTAGTTCTAGGCTTAGACATCTAAGGTTCTACACAAGCACTATGTAGAGGATGGCATAGGGGGTCGAGGAGGATGAATTTTGTAAAGGGAAGCTATGTCGGGGTTGCTTGTGGAAGAAGGGAAATTCTCTCAAATAATTTTGGCCAAATTTTATTTTTGTGTTGATTGCTAGTTGGGTGTCCATAGATTGTATTGATAATTTTAGTACTCCATAATAATAAAAACCCTCAGCTGATGCACTAGTTTTCCAAAGTTGGGTTTTTCCAGGGAATTTTGTCCAAAAATGGTGTCATTTTTATTGTGTGTGTGTTAGTATTTTCTCAATTTCCAACACTATTTATTTTTTTAGTTTTATTTGTGAAGGTTGCAGTGTGATTAATTTGATATTTTCGTAGCAAATAAATTGTTTAGAAGCTAGAGGAATTGATTCCAGTTGCTACAATAGGATTTCAGTTTTGGAATTTTCAAATGGGGACCATTTTTCATAACAAATTTCTTCGTTATAATAGTTTTTGAAGTTGTGATGTTCTCATTGTCAAGGTGAATGAAAAAATGGGTATAAACTATATTGTGGTAATATTTAGTCAAGCGATGTGTACTTTCTATTAGGTTTGATGTATACTCATGTGAGTGTTTCCACTGTGGCTACTACTGGAGCTAGGGTTTTATGGGGTTATTGTTGTTGGGAAAAGTATCCATTCGGAATGCCCCTATCCCACTCTAAGGTGTGATAGTGCCTTAGCAACAAACGAGGAAACTTATTTGAGTATTTCTTCTTTATGAAATGTAAATGAGGAGGAAGAATGTAACTAACCTGTGTCTTCCGCTAGTTTGTTGATCCAATCGCTCCTCTCTTCAGTGGCTGCCAGCTCCTTGCTCCTTCACCAGCCCAGCTTCACCGAATTCCTGCAAGATCACAAGAGAGAGAAACTACACGAAGATATAGATATACATTCATAAAAAGCTCAAGATCAGATTAAGCTAAACATGTAAGCATAACAAAACATCATTGGTATACAGCATGTAGGAGAAACTCAAATAGTTTATTGATAGAATAAGAAAGTCCAAGAGGAGATACAACCAAGTGAGTTCCGATCCAGCATCTACCTCCCAGCAAAGGAATCCCTTCCTTTCCTCCAACAAAGCATAAATCACCCAATGTACTAATCTCAATCTCAAACCAACAACAATCCTCTACAAAGTACAAAATTCTAGCCTCCTGAACCTCTGGGTGAGAGATCCATATATAGATGTAAGTAGAGAGGATGAGTCAGCTTATGTTTTGACTTGTGGCTTCTCTCTGTCAGTTCTTGCTTCCACTTGGAGGTTGAGAGCCTCTTACTCATCACTAGTCGAATTCATTGAGGCAAGTGTCATTGGAGAAGATTCTGGAAGCTTCCAGGGTCTTTCCACCTCGTTGAATGAGTTTGCCATTTGTCATTTTCCGCTTAGCGCACCCTAGTAGTGCTTTTAGGTGCGTTGCAATGCACCCAGCTAGTGTGCTGGGGTGCACTGCAACGCAGGTAGCTAGAAGAGCTTCTGAATTGATCCCGAATTGACTGTTTTTGAGTTGTTTTTGATGGAGAACTTCTGGGAGAAGCTGTCATTGGTTGACCTTGTTCCTTTAGGAGCTATAACAACATCTTTAGGGACTTTGGATCCCTTGAATTATGGACATTTCATGCTTATAGCTGTAAGGCACAAAAATGTCTATAACAGTTGCCCCCTAAAGTATGAGGCCGTTTATCGGGTGAAATGCTTTATTAGGAGGATCCGAAGTTCTTTCCAATGCTGGGAGGAGACTTGTAATAAGATACAATACAATACATTATTTTTCATACTGTTTTCATGATCTAGCTAAGGTGGGCATTCCCATGCTCAGCTTTATAAATTCATTTTTCTGTACATAGGACAGACAATTGTCTGATGGTAGACTGATGATTTTGATGAAATCATCATCCCTTTGGTAGGATGATTGTCTGTGCTGCAATGCTGTACATGTCAATGTCTTTATTTTTCCTGAATATATATCGCAGCCCGGATGGATGAAACTAGATCCGGGGTCTTCAATCTCGTCCGATCTTCACTCTAAGTACAAGTCGATCCATGTGAGAGATGTTTCGAAGTCGAACATGGAAAGACATCGCTTGATTACCAGTCAATGATGTGAACTGTTAACAAGCGCGAGAGGAATCACCGATAATGATAATGACCCTCAAGGTACTGCAGTACAATTCATGTGGTGTGAATAAAGGACTTGGCGTCAAACACCACGCAAAATCTTTCGGTCGAAGGTCATTGATGTATACCTGTCGCCGGAAGTGTGAAACTTGCCATTGAGGCATGCAAGCTTCAAAGTACTGAAGGGGGTGTTCCTAGATCAACTTCCTGGATAATGAGCTGATGTCGACAAGAAGCGATCCATCAAAGGATGGCCTTGATGTATCCCACACCAGTGACATGGAACGGAGCAAATGATTTTGATGGAGGCGAAAACGATCTGATGATATATGGTTCAGGGTGGCGGTCATGAAAGAATGAAGGATAATGTATGGTAGTGGATGGGACATGGTTGACTTCTCTGGATGACTTCTCTTGAACATATCGGCGGCACTTATGTGATGGATTGGTAGCATTTACCCCAAAGATGGATGGTATGGCGAGACCATGGCGATGTGACCGGTGAATGAAACAACCCAACCCGACTCAGGCACAGAGCGGAAGTGTCATGTTCAAGAGCGACTTGCTACCAATAAAGTTCTTTGAGTTTCTTCCCAATTTTCCCCAGTCATTGCTGACCAGTACCTCTTTAATTTTGTCAAGCTTGAGGAGGATAACATATGCTTGTTCTATAATTTGCCCTTCGGGCAAACCCATCGCTATGTTTTAATGGGCCTAGCGATAGTGAAACTCGTTCTCGTCTAAAGACAAGTTTGTCGCTATTAATGTTTTTTAACGAGTCTAACGACAAAGATAACTCGGTCCTTTTCATTTTTAGAGAGTCTGAAAAGGTACGTAAAGTTAACTCCAAAAGTCCTTTTTTGTCGTCTAATCCTTTAAGTCCGAAAAAGTATAAAACAATACAGAAGGGATGAATTTTCGATAGTTTTAACGAGCCGAACAAAACAAGCGCTCGATCTTTTTGTGCAATAATCCCTCAGGTCCAAAAAGATTAAAATCTAGAGGAGGGATAGCACTTCCGGTCGCTTTAACGAGCTGGAAGGCCAAAACTCGGCAATCTTTTCATATTTTACGAGTCAGATGAAAAGAGCTTAAAGAAGACTCGTCTTTTGAGGAACGAGTGATAAAGCGGGTTAGCAGCTGATTCCAGGTAAGGGTTGGAATTTTCCAATCACGGCAGTGTCACAAGGATGGCTAGTGAAATCACTCTTCGCAGCTGTTCCTCAAAATGGGTAAACAATCAAATGGAGGTGAATGATCGGCCAATGGAAAAGTGGAGGTGACGGTGCAAACACGACCAAGGATTTAATGGCTGATAATGTTACATTCATGTGGTTATTTACCAGAGGATAGTTCATTTTTTAACGAGCTTAAACGCGGAAAAACACTGCTCGGTCTTATGTTTATTTTTTAACGAGCATGAACTACGTGCTAAAACTGCTCGATTATCCAGTCATATGATAAGAATGTCTCATGTAAGATTCCATTTTTTATGGAGCTTGCGCCTTACAAAGCTATGCCCCGCATCCTTCCTTCATGCAAGTTAGGAAACGACTAATCCCAAAAACAGATAAATAACTGCTCTTTGCTTGCACTCCAAAAGGTTTGCATGCCCCCAGGTATAAAGTATGGTTTCAAGGTTACCCCTTCTTAGTCCAATAAAACATTTGTTTTACCGAGAGAGGCCTACCTCTTTCAGGTTACCCAAAGATTGTTCTATTAATCTTTCAAACAAAACACTTCTTCGGCGATGTCTACCGAGATAAACAAAGGTGAGTGACAACGAGCGCCAAACACATAACTTTAACAAAAGAATCTTATTCTAGAACAACCCCTCTTCCAATCACGGACGGGGTACGGACTAGTCATATTCTCCCGCGGAAACCTACCTTATACCTAAAGTTTTCCTGCCGAAGCAGACCAGAATGCATGCCCCCTGGGTTCCAGTCATATCCCTCCAAATTACTCGCGCTCATCGGGAGGACGGACTGTGGGTTGAGACATTTCTTGCGTGAAGAGACCATTTAGGGATGGTATATGACTATTTGTGATGCATGATCCGGGAAATGAAAGCTGGTCCACGAGCTTGACCACTCTTCCTTCGTGCGGAAAACACATTACTCTAAAGAGTGAGGAGACGATGGCTCCCATGCAATATATATAGCCTTGTCCAAGGAGTAGGTTATAATCCAAGGGTCCTTGAACGACCATCACGTTCATTTGAATGGTCTTCCCTTTCAATGTGATAGGCACATTGGGGAGGATCCCTAAAGGTTGACTGGTTCCTTTATCAAAGCCTGTCAGATTTCTCATTTCAGGCAAAAGCGATGGCGAACCAAGCGCTTTCCAAGCAATAGAGGAAAGGATACTCACAGATGCCCCCTCATCAATGATGGTGCCGGCCATGACCATTCTGTATATTTGGACGATAATTCTGAATGGTATGTTTGCTGGCAAACGGGGTCTGCCTAGTTGGTTCCAGTCGAAGGAGACAACTAGGTTGCTTGGTGGTGGGACCGAGTAGACGGCCGGGTATTGCTCTGACGAACTTCCTTCTTACGATAAAGGAATGGGGGGATTGCCCCCGTGCTCGTCGGAGTCTGTGTTGATGAAGAGAATTTGGATGGTGTCATCTTTATCCTCTTCAGTGACTGTATCATTTGAAGACAAAACCTCTGAAGGCAAGACCAGGTCAACTGCCGCCTCAACCTTTTGACTTTCGTCGGGTATGGATTCAGCTGGTTCATCTTCAATGACCGACGCTTCAGCTGACCACTTGAGTGGGCCAACTGGATTTTCAACTAACGAATGACTCGGCAAGAGTTTTTTATATCCAGGAGGAAGTCGTAATGGTGAAACCGGATGATCATCCAAAACTCTTTTTTCTTCATCTAAGAAGGGAAAACGGTGGATAGCATGATTGCCTTCGCACAGTCTACAGGGAGATCTAGCTCTCCCTTTTTGTCCAGGGACTTCACTTTCGTTAGTTGACGGTGTGCATTCAACATGGCTATCAGAGGTTGATGCCACCAGATTGTGCAAACGGGGAGACCATTCCCTTAGTATCCGAGGGATGCAGGGACAATCTCGGTGAAAGTGGTCTCCCTTTCATATGACACATGGCGATTTAGGCCTAGTCAGTGCTATGTGTGGATTTTTGTTAGACGACACTTGTTTGCCCCCAGTCGCTTTTGGCTCCTTCTTCTTCTTCTCTTTCTTCTTCTTTTCCTCCTTCTCCTTAGGAACTTGGTTTTTTGTTTTACCAGTTCCGTCAAGCGAAGAGGAAGGAGGAGAGGAAGAATTAGAGGAAGTAGAAGGCTGGTGGGTAACTCTGGACTGGTCTAACTGTTGATTCGACTGTTCAGGAATAGTGGTGTTCTGAATGACATTGGTTGAGAAGAGCCAGACCGGCAAGCCAATTGTCAGTCCTGGAAGTGACAATGTGGCCATATGGGGCGCACCAACATCTCCCCAAGAGGAGAAGGGACTAGGATTTCCACCAAGGGGAATTCCTTGGTTGGTAGGCTCCATTTTCTCAACCTAAAGATCAATGTAGGAAAAGAGGGTGATTATTCCGTTTAAAATAAATTTTAACGATGCTTAGACACAACTTGCTTTTTCAATTTTAAAGAGTCGAGAAAAAGCTAAAGATGACTCTAGTCTCCTTTGATGTTTTAACGAGCCCCAAGTGACAAATGCTTGGATGGACTTTTTCCGTTATAGAGTCCGAAAAAGGCCAAAAGGAACTGCTCTAGAGTTCTAGGTAGAGGGTGTGCCAAACTTTTCGCAAAACCGCAGAATACTTTTTAAGGTACGGGCAGTCAATCTTCCCGAATGCTGTGTTCAGTGCATTCCAATCAGTAGGGTGGCCGACACGGCTTCCTATGGATAAAGGTTTTATTCCTATAGGGGTCTCCCAATATATACTCGACGGTACGTGGGAGCACAATCCGTACTGGCGCTATCGTCGCTTAGGAGGAATCACCCAACCATCAGCGAGATCGACAGTCACCAGGTTTTATGATGCCGGAACACGTCTCTAGCCTAGACCTCTATGTTGTGTGTTAAGTTACAAAGCGTTGTTAAGTTCATTCAATTTATTTTAGGTTGATCTTTCTTAGAATTTTGCCTTTTTGGATCACCACGAGATGTATGATATAATTCCTAAATGCAGTCTAAAGATGATAAGCAAGCTTTTATATCTTTTCAACAATGAAAATCCTAGCTACAAGGGGAAAAGAAAGACACAATCTTTTCTCAGAGAGCATAGAGCACACTGTAAATGCACTTTTCCTAAATCAACACATACAAACTGTCAAAATGCAAATGCACATATGCATGTATTTGTTTTCGCTTTCTTAATATTGATGCCTAAAAAGAAAGCTGTTGTACAAATTTGAATTCGATTTCAAGTGAAAAACATAAACAAGTTCCTTTTTTGAAATAAAAAAGACAATTACGACACTTTATGATTTACTTGTTTCGACACTAGAAATGCATAAATTCAAACCAAAGGACAAAAGTAAAAGCGCAATCAACTGTCAATAGCAAACAAACTTACTCCTAAGATCAAAACGACACTTACGACAGGTCTAGATCTAAGGGCGACAGTATGACTAGTTTACTTTTGTGATGGGAAACTGCAAATGATGTAAGAAATACACAAAGAACAAATACAATTTCTTTATACAACTGAGGCGGAATTGAGGCAAAGAAAAGGGGTTTCAGATAGGTACACTGACTGATAACAGGCTGCAAAAAACAGAGATAAAACTGAGCAAAAGGAAGCAGGGAACCTCAGCTGCACAAGGCAAGGGCTGATCAGTGCACCCTCAGCACAGAGAAACTGAACTTCAACATAGGTAGCCTTCACGGGACCTGTGTTGAAATGCAGAACCTCCTCACAGAGTCTGCGCTGAAGCAGAAACGAGAATTGTCTCTGGGTTCTCGGTCACGGTTTGCAGTTTAATCTACAGTTTTTGGCCGGATAAAAGCTATCAATTAGGTACAATTAGGAGGATGATTTAAAGGAGGACTAAGATCTATCACAAAGGGCTGTTAGAGCACTTGTGGATCAGCTTTTCAGATCATAAAAACAGGCCCAGTGAGTGGACTAGAGTGGCAGATCTCTACGTTGCATTTGACAATGGCAAATGCATTTCGATTCGGCACTCCTGAGTTTATGAGAAGAACAACAATAGAAACACAAATAAACTAACAAGATACGTTCCCCAGCGGAGTCGCCAATTTGTTGTTGGGAAAAGTATCCATTCAGAATGCCCCTATCCCACTCTAAGGTGTGATAGTGCCTTAGCAACAAACAAGGAAACTTATTTGAGTATTTCTTCTTTATGAAATGTAAATGAGGAGGAAGAATGTAACTAACCTGTGTCTTCCACTAGTTTGTTGATCCAATCGCTCCTCTCTTCAGTGGCTCCCAGCTCCTTGCTCCTTCACCGGCCCAGCTTCACCGAATTCCTGCAAGATCACAAGAGAGAGAAACTACACGAAGATACAGATATACATTCATAAAAATCTCAAGATCAGATTAAGCTAAACATGTAAGCATAAAAAAACATCATTGGTATACATCATGTAGGAGAAACACAAATAGTTTATTGATAGAATAAGAAAGTCCAAGAGGAGATACAACCAAGTGAGTTCTGATCCAGCATCTACCTCCCAGCAAAGGAATCCCTTCCTTTCCTCCAACAAAGCATAAATCACCCAATGTACTAATCTCAATCTCAAACTAACAGCAATCCTCTGCAAAGTAAAAAATTCCAGCCTCCTGAACCTCTGGGTGAGAGATCCATATATAGATGTAAGCAGAGAGGATGAGTCAGCTTATGTTTTGACTTGTGGCTTCTCTTTGTCAGTTCTTGCTTCCACTTGGAGGTTGAGAGCCTCTTACTCATCACTAGTCGAATTCATTGAGGCAAGTGTCATTGGAGAAGATTTTGGAAGCTTCTAGGGTCTTTCCACCTCGTTGAATGAGTTTTCCATTTGTCATTTTCCGCTCAGCGCACCCTGGTAGTGCTTTTAGGTGCGTTGCAATGCACCCAGCTAGTGTACTGGGGTGCACTGCAACATAGGTAGCTAGAAGAGCTTCTTAATTGATCCTGAATTGACTGTTTTTGAGTTGTTTTTGGTGGAGAACTTCTAGGAGAAGTGTCATTGGTTGACCTTGTTCCTTTAGGAGCTGTAACAACATCTTTAGGGACTTTGGATCCCTTGAATTATGGACATTTCATGCTTATAGCTGTAAGGCACAAAAATGTCTATAACAGTTATATATTACCCTATGTAAAATGTAGTAATGAGTTATGGTGATTTCCCAATATTGGGAGGATTAGGCTTTAGGTGTGAGCATGTGAAATTTCAGGTTAGCAAGTGTAATGCATTCAGAGTGGGTTTCATTAAGGAAATCATTGAAACCTAAGATCCTTAAGAGGGTGAGGCCTCTACTATACATGTAACTGAGTCATGCATGGGAATTGAAATTGTGAGTACTGGTCAGTGAATAGGCGCCCCTAGGTAGAGGGTAATGTTCGTTAATGACTAATGAATAGGAAAAACTAAATGTAGAACCCCTAATGAAAGAAAAATGAAAAAGAGAACTGAAAGAGAAACTAAATCTTATGGCAAATATGGGTTATCATGGAAAGGAACATAAACATCATGCTCTAAATGATGTTGATGATGCCTATTTTAGGTAGAATATGGTGTTTTTAGAAGCAGATATTTCTTGCATTGTTATTGATGTTGGTGTAGGCTAACAACCTCTGGTATATTGATTGTGTCTGATCATAGAAGGAATTGTGTATATTGTTGTGGTAGAATAATGAGCCATATATGCTCAATTTCTACAGAAAGTAGATGTTATATTCTCAGTAATGGTAAAACGAGGTTACATTCTCTCCAATTGTTGCAAAAATAGGCCTATCCAGAATTGGAGAGGATAAAAATGTTGAGAGTTATTGTATTGTTGTCAGTTTTCCTATATCTCATTGAATGTGGGAGCTACAACTGTGGTAGGTTTATTTGTTTCTATTTTACGACAATATGATTAAGAAATTTTCATTTCCCTTCAATAAATTTGCATACTTTGGAACATCAAGGTATATTGAAATTTGATTGTTGCAAGCAATTTCTGTGCCTTTACTGCACATATATTTTTCAATTAGAGGTTGTTTGAATTTATTATGAAGTTTCTAAAGGGAAAGAAAACATTGTAGCTTATATTTTCTTTTTATTGTTAAATAATTACTTTAGAAAATGTTTAAACATAATTATCTATTTTATCTCAGCTGATATTTATAGAAATTGAATGTTAACAATATGTGTGTGCCTGCTACTTTCTAGAAGATCATTTCTTATAATGACCTATTGTAGTGGCTACAACCACCCTCCAAATGTTTTCCTATGATTCGATTTTGGAGCCTTCTTTCTTAACCACAACATCTAATCTCTCACTGATCCAGGTATTCGTGCTTTGACTTAAGACTTATCGTTTTCATTTTCTCTTGTGCTTGCTTACTTAGTTGATTTTGTAACTCACAATTTGATCTCCTTACTTGGTCCCTCAGTAGTTCTGGGCTTGCCCCAAAAACTACGTAATTCTTGAGGGAAACTAGCCTTGCTATTGGAAATTGCACATTCCTGACTGCCAATGAGCCTTGAGCTCAGGAAATGTGCAGTTATTAGGGGGGAATCCAGTACTAAGCATAGAAATGGTGCAATGCTCACTGAAGTCCGAAACTGTGTAGTGCACTAAGCCAAAAATTCTCCTAGTTTCTAGAACTGTGTTGTCTTTCCTGGTAGTGTGCATGGCAAGTTTCCCTAAAAAAAGAAAAAAACACCCCTTAAAAGTAGGGATCTATTTTTAGTATCCCAAAGGAGGCACTTGCGTTATTTTTAGAAACTTCTACCGATTGTCATTTTTTCGTTATTTTAGGCATACGCATCATAAACCCTAATTTGCCCAAATCTATTTAATCGGCATTGCTAGAGCTCATTTGCACACTCGATCTTGGAGATCTAGCATTCTCGAGGAGATCAAGGAGCCTTCAATGCGATCATCGTCACCTTTCTGGGTGAGTTTTGATTTTTTTCGTCTTTGCCTCTTTTTCTATTGCTTTTTATTGTTTGTCTTGTGTTTCACTTGTTTATCTTTGTAGTTGCTAACATTTTAACTTACAGAAGTGTTGTTTCAACCTATATATTTCCTTTCCCAAGTGTCACATGAGTTTTCTTGTTTTTGCACAAACGATTTCTGTTTCAGAAAATCTCCTCACTTACTTCATTTTCATTTTATTCATTCAATTATTCCACTTGATTCACATGCATTGATCTACACTTGGTCATATTTGTACTCAACTTCAAACTATCTCTCAGATCTGCTTGTTTTTCACACTTCTCTTAGACAAATCTAGGTTCCCCTTAGTCGGATCTCACTTTTCACAGTTGGAACTATGCAATACGGAATTTCAAGTGACTAGCTTGGTCTCTGGAATTTGGAAGGGCATAGCCTTATCCAGCTCCAACTACGCACTGTGTAGTTTCAGGATCCAACCTCCCACCTTGGCCCAGGCCTTTTCTTGGACTAAACTGCACATTGCGAAATTCTAGTCATCAAGCTTCTACTTGGCTGTTAGGACTATGTAGTGCGCAGTTCCCACAGTCAGCTAGTCACCCTTGTCAAGAAAAAATTGTACCATCCCTCACATCTAGTGCCCACCTTGCTGCTTGAACTTTCCTTGAATTTGTTTTTCTTTTACACTGACATCCACTTTCCATGAGTGTCCTCTTTGTCCCACACATACAACAATTTGTTGAGCATCTCTCCAGCAGTCATAGTTAACATGGAATCTAAGAGGGTTGCATCAATGGAAACCACTGAGATTAATACACGGGAAGAATTTTAGTAGAGATTAGTTGATTTACCAGTGTATGAAGCTACTCAGTTGTTTATTGAGAAGGGAACAACACTAACATGGAAACATATCAAAGACACTTTTGCAAAGGATTGTGCGGTAGATTTAGAGAATCGATAGGTCTATAGTAGTATCTTACAGTCAAGGTTATACAAGGTTGCATGTAGGTAACCCACCTTCCCATGTGCGAACATCATTATTTGGATTGTCTCACATACGGATGAATAAACTATGAAATTTAGCAGTGCCAGTAGGCATCCTTTTTCCACCTTCAGGGCATAATACTTTCAGCAGATGTATCACTTTCCCAAGTCAGTGAAGCGCATGGACTCACTCTTTGATGCCACCCATGGTTATGTGGACATAAGAGAAATTGTCAAGCACTGGTTGAAAGAGCCATCAAAGTTTTGGCAGACACCCACCCATGTTTACAAGACAAAGTCCCTCAAGAAGTCTTACGAGTTCTTGATCATCTTCGCTTGAAGAATATATGGTCAAGAGAGCACATAAACCTTTCCTAAAGGTTGGGAAGACTTATTAGACCACTTGGTATGATGGGAGGCCATTCAAATGATCGGATTAGTTGGCTCAACAATTGAAGTTACATGTATCTAAGGCTAGGAATCCGCCCAAGGATGAGCAAGGAAAGTTCTATATGTTTGCATACTTACTAAATACAATCTATGCACAACAGCAATTCCCTGGCATGGGATTGACATGGACACCACGAGAGACTTCCATGAACATATATTGCAATTTTCTTTCCAACTACAGTTCTGGAGGAGTGATGTGATGACTAACTGACCACTTTATCATCCTTCTATACAATCTTATATTTTAGCAACATCCACCTTACTATTAAAAATAGCAATAACAAATTCCAATTTAGTTTTTCCTTGAATTAAGTTGTGAAATAAAATTGTAATTCTTTTCTCTTAGAAACTTGTAATAGGAAATTTGAGTTGGAAGTCTATCTAGAGTCATGTAGAGTGATCCCTAAATTTTAGGGGCCCAGGTTTAGTTCTTTGGATTTGTAATTAGATAACTCAGTCTAACTTAGTTATAGTTAGTTAAACTAGTTCTAACTATTAAAGGAACTAGTAGAGGTTTACTACTAGATTAGTGCACTAGTGCATCAACTAGTACTACACTAGGTAACTAAAGATTCACTCACAAATAATTCATGCATGTCAGTTTAGAGGAAGACCTAGTTGAGTCTAGAGTTCATGGATAGTGTATTATCAATTTTATAATTTTTTGAGTTGTACATATGGTGTATGCAATTAGTTGAGGACTTAAGTTTGGATTGCATAGATATGGAGGAAAGATTTACCAATTAAATATGGATTGATTCTCTCAGGACCTTCACAAGAAAGTAAGGGCTTGGAAGGAAACATAATAGGCTAAGTGTTGGCTTAAGAATTTTAGTTTCTTCTTAGATATTCTGGTCAATAAAATATAGATAGTCGAGGTTTTGAGTAGTTTATTTCACAAGAGAAATGTTGTGTTATGTGTGATTGATATTATCCCTCTTTCTTATTATTGTCTTGATCAATCATTATTGGTTTCCATTGTAAAGAGTAGACTAGATTCTTGTCTTATGTTTAGTATATCACATGAGTTGTTGAATCAACACTAAAAAATCTACATGGTATCAGAGCTGAAAACAATATAGAAGAGGAGATTTAGATTTTGTTGTGCAGGTGAAAATCGAATCTACAATTCATACTTAAGATCAACAATATGTCTTTCTCTAGGTTGCATCTTGAGTATGCCTTGGAAGGTAGCTCAAATTAAATAGCATAGAAGGATAAGATGGAAGAACTTTTGGAAGACAATGGCCTCAAGGAATTCATTGATCAAGGCATTCCTAATCCTCCAGCACTGGATACTCAAGATCTTGTTGAATGGAGAAAGTGTGTGGCAACGACGAGGCAGATTATTCTTGAGGGAGTTCACAGAAATGAAACTCAATATTCAATGTGGAAGGCATTAACTGTAACAACCTTGGTGAAAATTCCATGTAAAAATATATAAATACCACGGGTGTCGAGACACATATTCCACACTGAATGGTGGGCAGGACATCCTAGTGGGTGTTCATTTGGTTGTTTATGGCTAAGGAAATTGGCAAAGGCAATGCCTAATGCATTAAAGAGGCAAAAACATATTTTGCCACATTTATTTATGAAAGTAATGGAAAATAGGAGAAAAGGAAGGTGAAAGGTCACAAGTTGCATAAGAGGAGAAAATTGAAGGAAAATAATGGAAAATGAAGAAAATAAAGGCCTCATTAATAAAAAGGCTTCTAAGGATCAGTGGGCATGAAAAAATTTAGGGGCTAATGTTCGATGAGTGGGCTAATTTTCCATGATTTTTCCACAAAAAAGATTCGCCAATTTCCAATTTTTATAAAAGATGATTCGCCCAAATTTTAGAATATAAAGTTATTTTACCTTAAAAATCGCCAACATTACATAGAGACTATATATAAAATCATTATAAATTTGAATAATTTTCCAAATATATCAATGAACATTTTATAGTTTGCATATTATGGATTAGTGAGATTCACCAATGTTTTTAAACTTCAATGAAATTTTCCATCCTTCAAATTTTCCTTGGCAGGACTTGGTCAGTTCAATGTTGGATCTCTCTCTCATTATAATCTCTCTCTCTCATACCCTTGGAGACTTAGAGTTTTCTTGGAGTACTCTTGGAGGGCGTGGCATATTTGGATCCTTGGAGAAAGAAGGAAAAGTAAGAAAATGAAATCGCAAGAGGGGATCGGGATCAATAGCTGCATCATATTTGCTTGTTGGTACTGAGTTGCATGTATGATTTCTTCACTAGTTTTGGCATGCATGGCATGTGCATGTGGATTTTTGTTTGGGTTCTTTCATTCACATGGAGGATTTCCTAGATCGACATTGGATTTCCTAGCCTTGCCATTTCTTGGATAGCTATGGTTAAATTGTGGGTTACTTTCATTATTTTCTCTTGGTTGGTTCTTATCTTTCCTTACCTTGGGTTGAGATATTAGTCCTGGAAGCCCTTCTTGAGCAAACGCTCTAGAAACCCTGCAACAACTTGGGTTGATTTACTAGTCTTGGAAGCCTTGGTTGGAGAAATGCTCTAGAAGCCCTTGGTTAGTTGAGTTACTACTTTTCGAACCCTTGGTTGGAAAAATGCTCTGGAAGCCCTGTATAAGCTATGGGTTGAGTTAGTATTTTTGGAAGCCTTAGTTGGACAAATGCTTTGGAATCCATGGAAGGCTTGGATGAAGACTAATCTGATGATGGTTTTGTGATCTATGACCATGAGGTGAAATCATTGTTTGACGAGTTGAGGTGGATGGCTTCTGGAAGCCCTAGATGAGTTTTTATTGATGTGTTCTATGAGATCCCACATTCATGCTTGGAATCTAGCACGAGGGTGAATGGTTGAAGAAAGATTTGGCTCAACCATTCTATGGCTGGGTGGAACATGGTAGTCCCATATCTGGTTGGTTTATTGCATTCATTAATGAGAAGTTTATTCCATTGATTTTCATGTGTAAAGTTATTGATGTATTTATGGATTTGATGGACAGTATGTTTATTATGTTTCTATTCCTATTATGCTGGTTATATGCACATTTTATGACAACACCTATGAATGGCTCCCAGCATATTTTTAATTGTATTGGAATGGATAATATGGCTATGACCTAATAGATGATAATGTAGCAAATGGCATGAGGGAACAATGGTTCACAACCATTCTCAGATAGGTATGGGATCCCTACACTTACCTTTGTTATTTACACCTATAGATTACATGTTGATGATATGTTTGACAAAATGCATGTCATGGCTAGTAGGGGTCCAGCTAAGGTCTTGAAAAGGTATTTTCTTTGTCATTTCCATGCTACTTTACTGATTTGAAGAGATGGATCAGTTTTGGATAGTGACCTGGGCTCTGAGCCTAAAAAAGTGGCTCAAATTCAGGATTCATTAGCACAACACTGACAATCCTAGTCCACAGTTGCTAGCAGGTAGGCCTCTGAGAGAAAATTTAGGTTGTTGGTCACTCCCTTGCCCATAGCATCATAGCGACTATGGCCCAAGAGACCTAAAACAATAGTGGGACTGAGGGATAGGCTGTATGAGTGGCTGACCTATCTTCTTAGGGTTCTGTTGAGGATGTTGGATGTTCGTATGGTTTGTTTCTGTCGGTTCCACTTCCTTAAGATAACTTGGGAGGTAAAATCATATCATAGTGGCCTCTCGTCACATTTTTACCCCTGTTGGCCGATTTCTTGGGTAGATATGGGAGGATGGTGTTACAAAGTGGTATCACAGCATGGTTGCTCTCTCCTTGGGTTGTGCATTGATCATGCTTTCATGTTGGTTGCATATTTGTTCCTTATACATGTATTCCATGTGCTTGTTTCATTTGCATGGTGTTGATCATTATTGTAGTGATGTCTCCATGTGAAGGTTGAAGGTGTGGTCATGGAGTATGTTTCATGTGTGTATGGTTGATTATGCAATATTATGTATGTCAGTATTCACATGTTATCAAATGCACATGGAGTGGTTGTTGTTGTCATGCATGAGGTCATTGTTGTGTAGTTGATCTGGTCATGCATTGATGACTCGACTCTAGCTAGAATTATGTGTATATGGTTTTGTACTCAACTGTTATATGTCTATATACAATTTTTATGCATGTATGATCTTGGTTATAGTTATGCATGAAAAGTAGGTCAAACATGCCTTATGAAGTCATTGTATACAATGTAGGTCATCATGGTACTATTGGTTGTTATGATGCTAATGGGTTGGCTTAGATAGAGTAGGAGATGTAGATCATCATAATGAGGTTGTAGCATTGGACTTTGGGGTAAGAGAAGATTGTCATACAGGTATTCTACATTTGGTATGCAGGTATGTAAGTTAAGGATTTTCATATGCATTAGGCTTATATACATTAGGTTTACGTAGATGTTTGTTGATGTTATGGTTATATTCATGACAGATGTTAGTTGATCAGTGTAGTTATATGCACATGTGTCGGATAATCAAGGATGGTAGTAACCTGTGGTTGTATGCATTCCTATTTTTGTTTTATGTTAGATAACTTGGTGATCATGTTATATGTTGTTGATGAGTATGCTATAGGTTAACTTGTTGTTATATGATAGTTAACCTGATGAATAGGTCATATGTTATTGATGAGCATGTTATATGTTAATTGATTGTTCTTATATGTTAGTTGAATTGATAATTAGGGTTATTTCATTGAGATCTTGATGTTGTAATTTGGATTGGTCATATGTGTGATGGTTATGTCCATTGGATTCAAGACTTGATGATATATGTATTTTGTTAACCTGGTTTGACCTATGCAGATGGTTATGGTTGTGATATTCAAGTATGAGCCAACATATTTGTGATATGGTGTTGCACTAATCTATATTGATCATATATATGTGATTGTTATGCATGAAAAACAAATGCTTATGAGCTTATGATGTGAACATTTTAGTTAGTTACCATTATGGATATCATGATTTAGGTTTCAGTTGATATGTTGTGAAGTTATATCGTGCTAACCTAGATTGATTGTGCAGACAAAATAGCCTCCCTTGAAATACACTAAGGTAGTTCACTTATGTCGTATATTCAGTGCTTCATTGCTTGATTATGTCATCTATTTGGTGTTATAATGTTTGGTGTCTATTGTGTCATCTAGTTGATTCATTTAACATGTTAAGTTTGCAAGTTGGTTAAATGTTTGATGAATTACATCATATATGTGTTCCAATGACCTTATTTTAAGATGACTGTACTAATACATATGTGTTGAGACATTTGATAGGCACTTGAGTGTAGTAGATGATAGTTGTAGCATTATGTCTAATGACTATGAGCTGACTATGGATTATGACATGTTTGTTACTCTTCATAAAGGTTGATTTCAAATTATAGATATGATTGTCTTCATATTTGGAACATGTGGTTGACATGTGTGAGTAGTTGCAATGTTTTGGAGAATTTGGCATCTATGGATAAACACTAATTAATTAGACATGTACCTGTGCCTAGAACAACAGTTTAAAGTGTTTTAGACTTTTCCTGTAAACAAAAAATAAGATGAGAAGATAGAAGGCCTACTTGTAGTTCCGCTTTCCTCTCGTCTCCCTTGTACCGATTCCGTCACTCCTTCCCATACTTAATCTACTTAAGAAGTACCCTATAAATACAACAGAAGAGAAAAATCGATCAAAGGATATGATCCATTGAATATAAATGAAAGGAATCAGAAGCAATCCATACATATAAGCATTATGAAAGAACACAACATATGGAAAAAGGTTCAAACACTTTATTAGATAGAAGAAGGAACTACAACCGTCAGTTTCTGATTCAAAGTCATTCCTCCAGCTTGGATCCCATCCACATCACATCAAAAGCAATACAAGCTTGTGGCATCACATCATTTGCTCCAAAGTCAAGTCTTATAGCAACATTATCTCCTTACAATTCAACATAATCCAGCCCCTGATCACTTATATGAGTGGTAAATTTATAGGAATAGGAAGGAGGTTTTGTCATTAATGGTGACATTGAATGGCCTTCCATACTTAGAATTAGTTCCATGGAGGAAGGGATGAGAGGATAGGATGCTCCTTAACTCATTCCTCACCCATTTTCGAGCTCATAGGAATTGATAAAACAAAGAAACTTCTAGATGACTCCAAAAGATAAGAACACTCCCCAAACCCTATGTGAATTTCACTCATTCCCGCCCAACGCAAGTGAAAGGAAGCCTAAGTGCTCTATAAAGCACCCTGGCAGTGGACTTAACTACTCTGCAGTGCACCTCCATAAGGGCTTACCTGTATTGGTCCCTCTAGAGGCTATTTCTGGATGTCTTCAAGTCATGAAACTGTTTGGGAAGGAGGCATTCAAAGGGGTGATTTGTTTAGGGCATGAAGCAACTGAAAGTAGGGGTTTGATGAGCCCTAAAACCCTGACCTAGATGTTGGGAGTTGATGTACCCAAATGGATCTGTAACAACTTCCCCCTAAAGCATGAAATCAGAAAAATGCCAATGTCGAATGAAATGCTTTACGATGTGACGAGGAGGTATCAAAGTGGAAGTTGACTTGCATCAATTACAATACATATATCATGATATTTGATTTTCATGAATAGTTGAGGGAAGGCATACCCATTCTCAACGTATAAACTTTCATTACATGTACATAAACAGTCGTCTAAAAATATAGAACCATGATCGAAATTACCATCAATGTAAAGCCATTGTACATATGATTTAGTACTCCTGATATCGCAACTTGGATGGATGAAACGAGATCCAGGGTCTTCAATCTTGTTCAATTGTTCACTCAAGTACGAGTCTAACCATTTGAATATGTGATCTGAAATCGAACATAGGAAGACACTATCTAATTACCAACCAATGATGTAAGTTGTTAACAGATGCGAGAGAAATCATCGATAATGATAATGATTCTCAAGGTACTGCAGTACATTCTTCATGGTTTGAATGGATGATTTCATGTCAAATACCCTACAAAGTCTTTTGATCAAAGGCCATTGATGTATGCCTATCGCCGAAAGCAAGAAACCTGCCATTGATGCATGCAAGCCTCAAGATACTGAATGGGTGTTTCTAAATCAACTTCTTGGATAATGAGTTGATGTCAACAAGAAGCGACTCATCGTAGGAGGGCCTTGATGTATCCCACATCAACGACATGAAATAAGTGTAGTGATTTTAGAGATGGAATTTGACTGACGACACAAGGTTCAGGAATGGCGGTCATGAAAATGAAGGTTTATGGTATTGCAAAAGACAGATTTGGACTGGATGACTTCTCCTGAACATGTCGGTGACACTAAAATGAATTGGTAGCATTGACCCAAAACAAAGTGATGGATGGTATGATAGACCAATGTTATGATAACCATCAAGCTAATAACCCAACCGAGATAGTCACAATGATGGATTGAAAGTGTCATGTTCAAGAGCGACCTGCTACCATAAAGTGGTTTTCCCCTTTTTCCATTTTCCTCAGTTATTGTTGACCAGTACCTCTTTATTTTTATCAAGCTTGAGGAGTATAACATATTCTTGTTGTATAATTTCACCCTTTGGGCGAATCCATCGCTATTTGATGTTTGAACGAGTCTAGAAAAGGTGAAACTCGATCTTGTATAGATGGACAACTTTGTCGCTATTTGATGTTTTTAACGAGTTTAACGACAAAGATAACTCGATCCTTTTCATGTTTAGAGAGTTTGAAAAGGTACAAAAAGAAAACTCCACAAGTTCCTTTTCGTAAATTAATCTCTCAAGCTCGAAAAAACATAAAATAATACAAGAGAGATATCTTTTCCAATCCGTTAACAAGCTAGAAAGGACAAGCACTTGAAAATATTTTCTTATTTGGAGAGTTTGAAAAGAGCTTAAAGAGGACTAAAAGGGGGTTCCTTTTTCGGCTTTAACAAAGCTCGAAAAAGAGATAAAAGTGTGCTTTGTGGTCAAAAGTACAAATTACAATCGAGCACGTTGAATTCTACAAATCAATTGTAAAACTTGCTCAAAACATCACCAAATGGATTAAAAATATCTGTTTCATAGGAAAAAATAGGCAAATACTAATGTTTAGTCGATTAATTAACATGAAATAAACATAAAACAAGTTTTTACCATAACATTTTTACCATTTAGAACTTACCATCTAGTTTTGTGCTATGAGCTCAGTTTTTACATCAAACTTCACCAATTGATTGCAAAAGATTATCTAGACCATTTCTCGAGCCGTATGGACTAGGTAGGAACTTAACCTCTCTACTTTCTTTTCTATCCATTCTTTTGTCATTTCATGCAAATTTTAGGGTTTTTTGGGGCCCCTGGGGTTTCATTTTTTTTCCCTGGGATCAGTGCAGGCTTTTACATCAAAAACTGTGCTAACGAGCACCCAGATAGAAGGCTAGATGCTTTGCAGTGCATTCTCTCTATGCCTGGGCTGCACTAGGTGAGTTTCCCAAGTTTTTTTTAGTTGTTACCTCCAAAATTTTCATGATATTTTCATGGAAAGGATCCTAATTTAGCTTATGATTGTGTTTTAGGCTTTCATCAGATCAGAATGTCGATTACATGGTGAGAAAGAGAGCATGAAGAACAAGACATGGTTGCCCTAAACAACCTGGGTACAGTTGAGGCCCTCGGGAATTGCAGGTTACTCAAATACTTTAAGTTGTCCGGAATGAGGTAACAAATAGAACTATTGCAGTTCCTTGTTCGTGCATGGGATCCGACAGATCAGACATTTCACATTAGGGACAAGATGGTCCCTATTACTATTGAGGATATTTACTTTATTTCCAGACTATCGAGGTGAGATGCCCTCATCTCTCTTTCTGGATTTGCCCATGGAGGTGAATCGGGGAGAGATTACATCAGACAGTTTTGTCAGCCAAGTACACAACCTAACAAGGACAGGAAAATAAATATCAGGGATGCAAGTGATTTTCCTTTAAGAATGATCCTGTTTATGATCACAAAATTGGCTGGCAATGTGACACTACATCTGGGGAACAGATCTTATATGTAGTATGCACTAGAGTGTCTAGAGCCAAAAAATTTCAACTGGTGTGAGGCTATAATTTCGTTGCTCAAAGAACAACTGACTTAGGGAAAAAGTAGTAAGACGAAGAATTTCTGCTATGGTTCAATCTTAATTTCTTTTACCTTAGAGAAAATCCCATTGATGCAACCACAACATGTATCACTGGGTGTGGCTGGTCCTAGAGATCCACATATGCAGAGGTGGGTTGAATTGATGGCTCGACATGCTGGTTGGTCAACAATCATTTTCTCCCCTGCATTTTTCAGCTAGCTTGAGCAACCACATGTTGTTATTGAGAAGCATCCATACTCAGGGATGGATTATCATGGAGATCCAAATTTGATTCTACCAGTTGGAGCACAATGGTGTGCTATGGGTAAGTTGTTTGACCAAAGTGATTTTTGATTTTTGAATTTTCTACATGTTTTTGTGTTTTTTAATGTTTCCAAGACTAAACTAAAATTACTCTTATGCATACATATGTGGGTATTGTTCGACCTATGGTACGCCAATAGGTTGCAGGTGGGCTAGCACACAAAAACATCAGGAGAGTAGTTCCCCAGGACTTAGATTTGGTTGAGACCTTAGAAGAGTTGCAAGATCACATAGAGGGATTAACCCTTGGTATTCCATATATCCAGATCAGGGAGTTACCTATGAGGCTGCAACGCCACGCTATTGGTGTTCCTAACCATTGGGCAAGGCTTTTGTGCATGATAGCATAGGTTGTGACCTGTTACCATGAGCACCACTAGATCTACTTAGGATATTTTGTATGCATTTTTGAGTTTTTGGGTCGGATGACCAAATGTGTCTTGGGCACAAATTTTGTAAAAACGTTTAAAACACCTAGCTATTTTACTTTCAAATTTTTTCATGGTTATATGCAATCCTATTCAATTGATGATGTGAATTGAAAATACTACTTTTACGTGTGTCGCAAATGTCTATTTAACACATAATTTGCTAGAGAGTCAGTTAATGTGTTAAGATTTCTGGAAGTATGTTGATATTGAACATGTTCGAAACATCTTTCCAAAATACAAAATCTAAGGAACATACGAAAAATTGTTGGATTTCAGATAGTATAAATGTTTGTTAGTTGTAGTACAATGAGTTGCAAGTCTAGCCTAACAATGATTCGGTGAATGCCAAGTGAAATGGCATCATAGAGTAGTTCAATCAATGCACTATACTCAAGGATATTGTTTGTCGATCGACCGATACAAATCCCTTGAAAACTCACTAACTTGCCACTTGGAGTGAAAATAGCCCATGCTACAGAAGACAAATTTTGTATACTATGACTAGCACCATCAGTGTAACCAACAAAAGGTTTCGAAGACTTTGACATCTGCAACAAATGCAAAGCGGATTACTAACCAGATAAAAATCTCTAAAAGACACACACACACACATGCAATAAAAGCCTATATACATTGAGTTTTACTACACTTAATCAAGCATAGTAGCATTTGAGGTACAACCCGTTTTGTGGCTGTGACAATGGAATCCCATCATAATATACTAACTTGTAGGCTCCTTTTTCTAGAACATGCTTGAAAACATAAGGACCCATCCACATTAGTTCGAATTTCCCTACTCCAAGTTTATCATCTTCCTGATTGTAAAGCAAGACCAGGTCTCCTTCTGAGAAGATACGAGGCTTGAAATTCCTAACATATTACGCCTTAATATGTATCTTATGCGCTTTTTTAGGCAATGTGGCATCATGATGGATTTCATCCAGATGGATTAATTCCAAGAAATGTGCTTCTTCTTCAGAAGTGTCGGGTAACAGGTAAATCACGAGTTTGAGCGATGAAATTTCACATTGTATCAGTAAGATCGCATCCAAACCATACACCAACTGAAAGGGTGTAAATCTAGTTGCATTTCTCACCAAGGTTCGATATGCCCATAAGGCAGAGTACGTGATTAAGTGCCAGTTTCTTTTATGAACCCTATCATTCTTTGCAACATCCATTTCAAGACCTTTTTGATGGCCTCAACTTGTCCATTCACTTATAGGTAATACGGGGTAGAACTATCATGTGACAATCCTAACTTAGCAGTCAACTCAGCCATCATGTGATTACGAAAATGCGACCCATGATCTGTAACTATGGCTTGTGGTACACCAAATCGAGAAACCACATGGTTAAAAAAGAAAAGAGCAGTTGTTTCGTCACTATTGTTAAATATTGGCATCGACTTGGCCCATTTGGTAAAATAGTCAACGGTGACTATAATATACCCATGCCCTCTGGTTGAGGTGGGGTTACATGTCATAAAGTCAATGCACCATTTGGCGAATGGGCCAACAGTAATGATTGGATGTAATGGTGCAGGTGGTAATTTGGTTTCTTGGTCATATATCTAGCATGCATGACAACTTCTGACAACAATAATACAGTCTTTAAATATAGTTGGCCAAAAATAACTAGCACGAAGAATCATTTGTGTAGTTGTATATCCAGATAAGTGTCCACCATAGGCACCTGAATGGAAATCATTCAATGTTTTCAGCTTCCTCATGCGTGAGGCACCTCCGTAAAACTGTATCGATACCACGACAGTAAAGTGTGTCGCCAATGTCTACAGAACCAAAGATTCTGGGTTCGATCCGAAGTGGAGTCGCCAATTTGTTTTGGAAAAGTTAGCATATATGGATAAACACTAATTCACTAGACAAGTAGTTGTGCTTAGAACAATAGTTTAAACTGTTTTAGACTTTTCTTATAAACAACAGATAAGATGAGAAGATAGAAGGCCTACCTATAGTTCTGCTTTCCTCTTGTCTCCCTTGTCTTGATTTCGTTGCTCCTTCCTATACTTAATCCGCTTGAGAAGTGCCATGTATATACAATAGAAGACAAAAACTGATCAAAGCATACGATCCATTGAATATAAATGAAAGGAATCAGAAGCAATCCATACATATAAACATTATGAAAGAACACATGGAAAAAGGTTTAAACTCTTTATTAGATAGAAGAAGGAATTACAACCATCAGTGTCTGATTCAAAATCATTCCCCCAGCTGGGATCCCATCGACATCACATCAAAAGCAAGACAAGCTTGTGGCATCACATCATTTGCTCCAAAGTCGAGTCTCAAGCATCATTGTCTCCTTACAATTCAACATAATCCAGCCCCTGATCACTTAGATGAGTGGTCAATTTATAAGAAGATGAAGGAGGTTTTGTCATTAATGGTGACATTGAATGGCCTTCCATACTTAGAATTAGTTCCATGGAGGAAGGGATGAGAGGATAGGATGCTCCTTAACTCATTCCTCATCCATTTTCGAGCTCATAGGAGTTGATAAGATAGGGAACTTCTAGATGACTCCAAAAGATATGAATATTCCCCAAACCATATGTGAATTTCACTCATTCTCGCCCAATGCAGGTGAAAGAAGCCTAAGTGCTCTACAGGGCACCCTGGCAGTGGACTTAACTTCTCTACAGTGCACCTTCATAAGGGCTTACATGTGTTGGTCCCTCTAGAGGCTATTTCTAGATGTCTTCAAGTCATGAAACTATCTAGGAAGGAGGCGTTCAAAGGGGTGACTTGTTTAGGGCATGAAGGAACTGAAAGTAGGGTTTGATGAGCCCTAAAACATTTATCTGGATGTTGGGATTTCATGTTCCCAAATGGATCTATAACACGCAGGAAGCATGCTGGTGTTAGCCTGACAAGGTAATAGTTGATGTGTTTATATCACTAACAGTTGGGTGATGTGATAACGCATAGTAAGCCTTGAATTGCAGAAAAGTAAAAAGGTAAAAGGAAGGAGTTGGAAAATAATTCCTTTGGCTATGTTTGGAAACTCTAATTCCAAACGAATGAGTGTTTTGTACACAGGGAGTCTTCTTAACCTTGATTTTGTTTGAAACTATGTGGATATGTGCTAGATTCATGAAAATATACTTGACAGGTATATTAGATAGCCTTTAGTTATAGGTGGATCTGTCAAGGGATTGGAGTCCCTTGAGAGATGGTGTGGATGTATTTAGTTGCAAGCAACATGATTAGCACAAAAAAATGAGGTGACTTGTGTATTGTTATGTTTATTTATGCACTAACAGTTATGTGTTTATGGCATTATGATGCAAGGAGTTTCATGGCATGAGAGGTTGCCATGAAACCTTGAAGAATGCTCTGGTTGAGTTTCCTTGGGAACCATGAGGATTAATTCATGGTGTTTGTTGTTAGTCTTGTGCTTTGGTATTTTGTGATTGTTGTGATTGATTTGAGATTTTGATTGTGTTTGGTGCATAAATATGCCACTTTGTTGTGGTGTCATATTTCTTTTTGTTTTCATATTTTTCTTCAATTGTTTCTTGTCTTTCTGTTTTATGTTTTTAGTCTTGAGAATTGGTTAGGAAAGAGGAAAGTTAATGGGGCTCAAGGAGAGTTGTGTGGTGCCCAACAAATGATGTAAGACCCTGATGAAGCTATGTGCATGCCTAAGTGCAACGAAAGGTAAGACTATGACATTCAGTTGGACTGGTTGGGTCCATTATGGTGAATGGACGCTGATAATACAATCATAGGAAAGGTAATCAAGAAAAGTTAAAGTAAATGGATCTGAGGTGTTGGATGCCTTGGCTATGTTGGGATTGTTGTTCTCAATATTGCACATGTGTTGCATGAATAAAGGAATTTCTCTTAACCTTGACCTTATAATATCTAGCAATTTTGTTGTGATCATGATTATGTTGATGTTTATATATGTATACATGTAGGCTTGTATGTATGTCATGTTTAACAGGGTGATCATGAATCATGCTTATTTTATGCTAATGTTTGTATGCACATATGTATGTATGTATGACGTTGACTGACGAGATCATTATTATTTTAGGATGTATGTATGTGTACATGTATCCATGTCACTATTTGACAGGGTCATCAGGAAACATTCTTGTGGAGGAATGATTACTTATGTAGGAAAAAGAAATTAATAGGTTCCTGGTCTATGAGGAATGAAGTGGGAAGAGTATTCATGACAAGTATATGAGGTCAGTATGATGTGAATATGAATTTATATTGTATTCTTATATTATGCCTATGCTTATGTTATGGATAGGTTACACCGAGGGATACATCAACAAAGTGAATGTAGTGTTGTGTGCGGCATGTTGGGAAAAGAATGGATAAGACACTAGAAGCAAGGTTTCTTGCTAAAGAGTTAGTGTGGTTTTGGATGTGTGATACAACTATTGTGCATAAGTCATATATGTTGTACTTGTTGCACCTGTGATGTTGTGTCCATGCAGTGTGGTGTATATTTAGTGTGTGCATGTTGATTATGTAATGTTATATACATGGTGTAGTATAGATAGTGTTGTATGAATATTGCATATGCAGTGATAGGTATAGATGTTCCATGTAGATGTTCGGTATGCGGTGCTATGCACATATTGTACTACGCACATGATGTATATGCGACGTTGTGCTCATATGGCGCTCTCTACATGTTGGATATGTGGTGCTGTGTACAGATGATGCTATTTACATGTTGGATATGTAGTGCTATGTACATGTGGTGTTGCGTGCATGTTGTACATGTGGTGGTAGGTACATATGGTGCTGTGTGCATGATTGTACAAGTGGTTTTGTGTACATGTTGTGTTTTGTAGATGTTGTACAAGTGGCACCATGTGCAGGTAGTGTTGTGTACATGTCGTGCATCTTGCATTGTGTACAAATAGTGTCACGTACATGTCGTGCGTGTGGTACTGTGTACATGTGGTATTGTGTACATGTTTTACAATTGTGCAGTGTACATGTGCCATTGTGTACACATTGTGCAATTGGTGTCGTGTACGTGATGTTGTGCACACATTAAGCAGGTGGCTAGAATGTATAGGTGGTACTGTGCACATGTGGTACATACGGTACTGGTGCACATGTGGTGTTATGTATATGTCATACATGCTGTGCTGTGAGCATGTGGTACTATGTGTGTGCATTGTGTAGTCATGGTATCGTGACATATGCATTCATTGTGTTGCACTCTAGACACGTGTTTGCGTTATGTTATACATTAGGTGTAGGTCCATGTATTTTGTTGTACATTGGGTATAAGTGTATGAGTTGTTTTGAATAATGGGTGTGCATGTATGCAATTTGTGGTGTCACACATTGTGTGTGGATGAATGTATTATGATGTACATTTCTTACATATATGTATGTACATTGGGTGTAGGTGTATGTGTTGTATGTTAGGTATATAAAGGTGCATGCGTTGCATGGTGGTGTATGGCATGTGTGGTAGTATGTATGTGATGCACACTATGCATATGTGCACCCGATGGAGGTAGAAGTCAGGATTGATTAAAGGATAGTAATCGGTATATTAGTTTTGTTTTATTATGCATGTGATTTATGATTTTAGTATATGATGATTACATGTGAATTATGATTCTAGTTTGTGATGGTTACATGTGATTTATAATTTTGATGGTTATGTTTTGAGCTAGCCTGATGTGATATTTTTATACATGTTGATTTGGTCAAATATGTTAGTTTGACTTATTCTAACAGGAAGCAAACATGATTACAAGTGTGCCTTATGGACGAGATACCAATGAGGTATGATGTGAATTTATTTTGATTTACTTTAAATCTAATGGAAGTTATGTGATTCGAACAGGAATGCATGAACATGCCCAGTTGGGTGGTTAAAATAAACTGCAAGAATCAGCAGCAACAATGAAAATAATTGGAATATGTAGCAGTATGTTGGTAAAGCACTTCAGGAACAGGGAAATTGTTGGATACTGGTACCCAATTGTTTCCATTGATTGCTGGGAGCATGGTATGACTGATATGGTGGTTTTGAGGCATGTATATGCCTCGGTTTTTGTATCTTCTGATGCGAGGAAGCCTTGCCGAATGGACTGCCCGAGATGGGGGTGCCAGTGAAACTTGGAAGGTGAGTGACTACATGCAAGGGTTAACCATATTTCCCAAGCGACTGTGTAGCAGAGAAGGGAAGGTTAGATATGGATTTTTTTGGTCATGAGAATTTCCACATGGAATCAAATGCACATTGGGAGTGTGTCATGGAAAATTGAGTCCGCAACTGTTCACTGAGAGGAAAAGTGGTGTTGGATTGCAACGCTAGACATTGGATGTAGCTTTGACTGTGGAAGTAGATTTTGGACGTCCTTGAAAGGAGGTGAATCATGGAACTACTTTGAGGGTGGAGGTGTGAGCCTCTGGATTCCCTTGTTGATTGATATGGGCATCATATCCTTTATTTGCTGGTTTAGAAAATATGCATATGTGTATATTTGGATTGTAAATGTCGTAATGACCTATGTTATAAAGCTCCAGTGAATGGTATTTTTGTCATGTTTCAGCAGTGGTCATTGTACATACTACAACAAGTTGTGTTATAAAGCTCCATGGGGAGTATGTTTTGTTTTCAACAGTGTTGTTGGTATAGGTGTCATTGAACACCAAGGGTAGTGTTCCCCCAAGGGGGAGGGTTCTGAACAGCTGTGATGAAAATTCCATATAAAAATATATAGATGCCACAGGTGATGGGACACATATTCCAAGATGAATGGTGGGTAGGACATCCTAGTGGGTGTGCATTTGGTTGTTTATGGCTAATGAAATTAGCAAAGGCAATGGCTATGGCATTAAAGAGGCAAAAAGGTATTTTGGCACATTTCTTTATGAAAATAATGGAAATTAGGAGAAAAGGAAGGTGAAAGGTCACAGGTTGCATGTGAGGAGAAAATTGAAGGAAAATAATGGAAAATGAATAAAATAGAGGCCTCATTAATAAAAAGGCTTCTTAGGATCAGTGGGTAGGACTTGGTCAGTTCAGTGTTGGAGATCTGTCTCATTATTCTCTCTCTCTCTCTCTCTCATACTCTTGGAGACTTAGATTTTTCTTGGAGCACTCTAGGAGGGTGTGGAATATTTGGATTATTGGAGCAGGAAGGCAAAGGAAGAGAAGAAAATCATAAGAGGGCATCAGAATCAAAAGCAACATTAGATTTTCTTGCAGGTACCGATTTGCATGTATGATTTCTTCACTAATTTTAGCATGCATGGCATATGCATGTGGATTTTTGGTTGGGATCTATCATTGGCACGGAGGATTCTCTAGATTGACTGTGGATTTCGTAGCCTTTCCATTTGCTGGATAGCCATGGTGATTGTGGGTTTACTTTCATTGCTTGTTCTTGGTTAGTTCTCATGTTTCCTTAGCTTGGGTTGAGTTATTAGTCCCGGAATCCCTAGTTGAACAAACGATTTGAAATCCATGTAACAATTTGGGTTGAGTTATTAGTCCTAGAAGACTTGGTTGGAAAAATTATCTGGAAGCCCTCGATGAGTTGAGTTACTAATCGAGGATTCCTTGGTTGGAAAAACGTTGTGGAAGCCCTGTATAAGTTGTTGGTTGAGTTACTAGTTTTGGAAGCCTTGGTTGGAAAAACGCTCTGGAAGCCTTAGAAGGATTGGATGGAGACCAATATGATGATGGTTTTGTGATGTTCGACCATGAGGTGGAATCAATATTTGATGGGTTGAAGTGGATGGCCTCTAGAAACCCTGGATAAGTTTTGATTGTTGTTTTCTATGAGATCCCATGTTCATTTTGGGAATATGGCATGGGGGTGAATGACTAAAAAGAGATTTGGCTTAGTCATTCTATGGTCAGGTGGAACGTGGTAATCCCATCTCTAGCTGCTTCATTACATTCATTAATGAGAAATACATTCCCTTGATTTTCATGTGTAAAGGTATTGATGTATTTATGGATTTAATGGCTGATATGTTTATTGTATTCTTGTTCCTATTATGCTGGTTATATGCACATTTTTTGACAACATCTATGTATGGCTATCAACCTATTTTTACTTGTATGTGAATGTATAATGTGCATATGACCTAATAGATGATAATGCAGCAAATGGCGTGAGGGAACAATGGTTCATAGTGATTCTCAGATAAGTATGAGATCCCTACACTTAACTCTGTTATTTACACTTGTAGATTACATGTCAATGATATGTTTGAAAAAATGCTTGTCGTGGCTAGTAGGGGTCTAGTCAAGGTCTTGAACACGTATTTTATTTAGTATTGTCATTTCCATGTTGCTTTACTGATTTGAAGAGATAGATCAGTTATGGGGAGTGACCTGGGCTCTAGGCCTAAAAAAGTGCCTTAAATATCAGAGTCGCTAGCACAGCACTGACAATTCTTGTCCGCAACTATTCGCAAGCAGGCCTGTGAGATTTCCTTCAAGTTTTTGGTCGCTCCCTTTCCCATAGAATGAGAGTGACTATGGCCCAAGAGACCTAAAATAGGAGTGGGACACAGGGACAGGCTGTATGAATGGTTGACCTGTCTTCTGAGGGTTCTTTTGATGATGTTGGATGTCTATATGGTATGTTTCCATCTGTTCCTCTTCCTTAAGGTGACTTAGGAGATATAATAATATCATAGTGGCCTCTCATCACATGTTTACCCTAGCTGGCTGGTTGCTTGGGTATATGTGGGAGGAGGGTGTTACAGTGACAAACTTGTTTCAGAATAGCAGTGACCATAGGAAGTTGGAATTGAAGGAAAAACTCAAAAAGATCAAGATGGAGAAGGGCAAATCTATTCCGAAATAATTGACCAAGTTCACTCACTATGATGATGATCTTGGAAGTGTTGGGATTACGATTGTCAAGGATGATATGGTGAGCCTAGCTCTTCTAGGACTCCCCAAGAGTAGGAACAGTTATCAAGACTCTGTCAATGGGAGGGAGAAGCTATTAGATTGGGAATAACTATGGTTAGAATTAGTATATGAAGAGATTTAGAGGAGCACTAGAGACGGATCCTCATCAAAAATTGATGATGAGGAAAATTATGCCTTAGTAGGGAAGGAAAATAAAGGGAAGGGGAAGGCATCCAATTCCAAATCAGATTTTTTTCATGGAGGCAAGAAGAAGGACAATCAAAAGTCAAGTGCTTTCATTGTCATGAGCTGAGACATTTTGCTACAAATTATCTGCTCAATAATTCCAAGAGTAAGTCCCCAAGAGGAGCGGCAGGTGAGGCTCATGCATCACAATTTGAATTGAAATTTACCGTCATCGCATGTATGGTTTCATCAATGATGGGTAGTGTATGGTACCTAGATAGTGGAGCTTCTTTCCACATAAGTGGTAACAAAGAGTTCTTCTGTGACCTGGAGGAGAAGGATCTCCAAATGCATATCGAGATAGGTGGTGATGGGAGGTATAGTGTTACCGGGTTGGGTACAGTTACCATTCAGAGGGATTTAGGTTCTCCCCTCACTTTGTGAGATGTTATGTATGCTCCCAGCTTGAAGAAGAACTTTCTTAGAGGCTATTATTTGATCTTTAGTAAAGGAAAGGTATTCCTTTGTCACATAGCCATGGGGAAAGTAAAGAGGATAGAAATTTAGGTGTAGAATATCTAAAAGTTGGAGGTAGAAGATTAGGTTTCCTTGACCACGAAAGCAGAGAAGGTGTAGAGCTGAGACACTGTGTTGGGTCCCTATAATACTAGTGATTACCCCATTACTATTGTAGTTATACCCCTTATTAATATTGTTGTGCCCGTAGTGCCCCCATATTGTTATTAATGTGCCCCATAGAATCCCTCTATTGTTATTTTTGTGGCTTTATATTATTATTGTTAGGTCGGCTGGATTATATCGTGACTCCTTAGACTCTTATATATAGAAAGGAGGTTTTGTCATTTGAATCATCAAAGAATTGTTCATTTATGTAATGTAAAGGAGGTTTCCCCCTCGAAGAGGCTAAATTCTAAGGCGTTGATCTATCTTTTCTATCTTTCCTTGAGCTGGTTTCATAACATTTGGTATCAGAGCTTTGGATTCTAGGGATTCGATGCTCCAAACAGGTCATCGTGGCATTTTCGCTATAACTTTTTTTCTGTGACATTTCAGAAGTTGCAAAAAAAAACCCATTTGAGAAGAAATCACGTTGAACCTTGGGTCCAAATTTCAGAGCTTTTCACTCTATATTTGCGGAGATATGATCCGAGGAAGTGGGTTTTTTGCAGACTCCTGAATTACATTCCAAATAGGTGACCTGGGGAAAATCGTCATAACTTTCTCTCTGGGGATCGGATTGAAATTTCGTAAGAAGGTACAGAAAAAGGACGGACTGTAGTTTCTTGTATTCATTTTTTAGATCCAAAGGTCGAAACAGTGACTTGTGGCACATAGTACAAGTTCACTCTACTGAACTAGTCTATAATCAAGTCACTGTGGGAGATTTCGCATAACGCTTCCTTGGAGAATCCAATTTGGGTCAGACTTGTGGCATTGGAAAGAGGACACAGAGGGATACTGCAGGTCACAAATTCAGAACTAGATGATTGAAAATTATTGGTGCACAAAAAGTATGGATCATGGTGCATGTGTTTGGATTATAGGGAGCTCAACATGCTCACTATTAAAGATAAGTTCCCCATTCCTATCATTGATGAATTACTGGATGAATTGCATGGATCAATTTACTCCACCAAGTTGGATCTTCGTTCAGGATATCATCAAATCAAAATGAAGACTGAAGACATTCTGAAAATATCATTTAGAACTCATGAGGGTCATTATGAATTTTTGGTCATGCCTTTTGGCCTTACCAATGCACCTTCAACATTTCAAGGTTTGATGAATTCAATTTTGAAACCATTCCTTAGAAAATTTGTGTTAGTATTTTTTTATGATATACTAATCTACAACAAGTCTTGGAAGGATCATGTTGAACATGTTGACAGGGTGCTACAACTATTGGAGGAGAAACAATTATATGCAAAAAGATCCAAATGTTTCTTTGGAGTCCAGGAGGTGGAATATCTGGGTCATATTGTATCTCATGAAGGAGTTAAGGTAGACCCTACAAAAATTAAAGCCATTAAGGAATGGAAAATCCCCACATCCATAAAGCATCTGCGAGGATTTCTCGGGTTGACAGGGTATTATTGCAAGTTTGTTAAGAATTATGGGAGAATAGCAGCACCTCTAACAACATTATTGAAGAAAGATGCATTTTCATGGACTCCGGAAGCAAAAAATGCCTTTGAACATCTTAAAGAGGCAATGTGCCAAGCACCGGTCTTAGCTGCACTGGACTTCACAAAAACCTTTATTGTGGAACGTGATGCTTCAGGAAATGGAATTGGTGTTGTTCTAATGCAAGATGAAAGACCCATTGCTTTTGAAAGTCGTCCAATCAAGGGAAAGTTTTTAAGCAAAGCTATTTATGAGAAGGAAATGTTGGCAATACTCCATGCACTTAAGAAATGGTGACCCTACCTAATGGGAAGACACTTCAAGGTAAAAATGGATCATGATAGCCTTAAATACTTTTTAGAACAAAGATTATCCTCTGAAGAGCAGCAAAAGTGGGTCACAAGGATGTTGGGTTATGACTTTGAAATCATCTACAAAAAAGGGAAGCAAAATGTGGTGGCAGATGCACTCTCAAGAAAGGATGAGGATGTGGAAGCATTGTTGTGCGCCATTTCTATTATCCAACCAGATTGGATAAACGAAGCAAGGGAGGAATGGAAGAATGACGAAGAAGTGTGGGCACTTATTCGAAAGTTACAACAAGATTCCAGTACGTCTGATACATTTAGCTGGCAAAATGATTCGTTATGGTACAAAGACCGCTTATACCTTTGTAAGAATTCCTAGCTAAAACAAAAGATTCTTATGGAATTGCACACTTCTCCCTTAGGAGGGCACTCAGGATTTTTAAAAACTTACCACAGGGTTAAGAAGGAATTTTTTTGGGATGGCCTTAAATCATATATTCAAAATTTTGTGGTTGAATGTTTGGTTTGCCAACAAAATAAAGTTGAAACAATTAAGACACTGGGTCTATTACAACCTTTATCCATTCCAAGCCAACATTGGGAGGAGGTTTCAATGGATTTTATCACAGGTTTACCCAAGTCTGAGGGAAAGAGTTTCATCATGGTGGTAGTTGACAGACTTACCAATTATGCACACTTTTGTGCATTATCACATCCATTTAAAGCCAGTACAATTTCTACTGCATTTATGGAAACAATTCAAAAGCTACATGGAAACCCAAAAATTATTGTAAGTGACAGAGATCCCATTTTCACTGGAAATTTTTGGACAGAATTATTTTCTTGTCTTGGTACTCAGTTAGCTCATAGCTCATCTTATCATCCTCAATCTGATGGGCAAACTGAGATAGTAAACAAATGTTTGGAAGGATATCTTCGTTGCTTTGTATCTGATAAATAGACACAATGGGTCAAATTGCCTCTGGCTGAATGGTGGTATAACACTTCCTTCCATACAGCAACAAAAATGACCCCATTTATGGCACTTTATGGGTATCAACCACCATCCATCACATCATATTTAAGAGAAAATTCTAAGGTTCAGGCAGTGGAACAGCACATCGAACATCAACAAGAAGAACTCCAACTCTTAAAGGATAACCTCGTGTTTGCACATAATAGAATGAAACAACAGGCAGATCAACATCGCAGTGAAAGAAGTTTTGATGTAGGTGATTGGGTATTCCTACAGCTACAACCATATAAGAAAATGTCCCTCAAGCAAGCTAAGAAGGATAATAAATTATCACCAAAGTATTGTGGTCCGTACAAGGTGTTGCAAAATATTGGTACTATGGCATACAAATTGGAGCTTCCTACAACTTCTCGATTGCACCCAGTTTTCCATGTTTCATGTTTAAAGAAGGTTATAGGTGACAAGCTCCCAGTTCAAACAATATTTCCATAACTTGACGAGGAAGGAAAAATTATATTGGAACCGGAAGCAATCACAGAAACCAGAACTCAACAACTATGAAATCGATCAATTTCAGAGTATCTTATAAAGTGGAAGAACTTATCCGCTGAAGATTCCACATGGGAGGATGAGAATTTTATGCAGAAGTATCCAGAACTACTCGAGCATTGAGGAAAACACTTTTTTGAAGGAGAGGGGCATGTTGGGTCCCTATAATACTAGTACCCCTTATTAATATTGTTGTGCCCCTAGTGCCCCCATATTGTTATTACTGTGCCCCATAGAATCCCTCTATTGTTATTTTTGTGGCTTTATATTATTATTGTTAGGTCGGCTAGATTATATTGTGACTCCTTAGACTCTTATATATAGAAAGGAGGTTTTGTCATTTGAATCATCAAAGAATTGTTCATTTATGTAATGTAAAGGAGGTTGCCCCCTCGAAGAGGTTGAATTCTAAGGTGTTGATCTATCTTTTCTATCTTTTCTTGAGCTGGTTTCATAACGCACTGGTGAGTTGTGGCACAAGAGGTTGGGTCACTTGCATCATGGCACTTTGGAAATCATCTAGAAAATTTCTACTGGTCTTCCTAAAGGTACACTAGATGAAGTTGACACTTGCAAAGGTTATACTTTGGGAAAATTCACCACAGCTCTCTTTCATGACAAAGATAGTTGAGCACAGGTGATCTTTGATTGATTCCATTCAGATGTGTCTGTATAATTCTTGACAATATCCATGGCCAAATAAAGGTATTATGTTATATTTGTTGATGATTTTTCTTGTAAATGATGACCTTTTTCATGTATAAGAAAGATTATAATTTCACAAAGTTTTTTGAATTTAAAGCATTGGTCGATAAAGATACTAGAAGGAAGGTTAAAGATCTCAAGAGTGATAACAGTAGAGAGTATGTGTCAAATGACTTTAAAAAAATTTGTGCGGAAGAAGGGATTAAACGGGAGTTGACAACACCCCATAACCCACAATAGAATGTGGTGGATGAAAGGAAGAATAAAAGCATTGTAGGGTAAGCACAGGTGATGTTCTGTGATAAGGGTCTACCACTACACTTTTCAGCTGAGGCATGCAACACAGTTGTTTATTTGCATAACAGAACCCCTCATCAGATTCTTGGGATGAGTACACCAGAGGAGGATTTCTTAGAGAAAAGCCCACATGTGGGTCACTTCAATATTTTTGGATCATCTATATATTTCCATGTGACCAAAGATGCACGGAAGAATCCTGAGATGACAATGGAATCGGGGATATTTTTGGGGTACAACAATACACCTCACAACTATTGTGTTTACCTTCCCACCAACAGGATGACATTGGTTCGCAGGGATGTAAAATTCAATGAAGAGAAGACGATGCAATGTTCCCTTGAGAGGGATCTTGAGCTACATGTGGTTGGGGAGATTTTGGCTCCTAAGGAGGAACCTCAGATTATTGTGGAGCAACCACATGTAGAGGATCAAGGATTGGAGACACCCACTCATGCATAGTCTTCTAAAAATGGGAGAAAGCACACTAGAAAGGCTGATAAGTTATTACAGGATGCGAGAGAGAATGTGGGAGCACCCAGATCACAACACAAGTAGAGGAGGTCACCTGATAGGTACATTAGATACATGACTCTTATGAGTAGATGAGTTGAGATAAAGCCAACTTATTTTGAGTAGGCAGTGTAACAACCAGTTTAGGTTGATGCCATGGAGGAGGAGTATGACTCCATTGTTCATAATAGTGTTGGGATGTGGTCCCAATATCGGTAGACAAGTCAGTTGTGAGTTCTTGATGGATTTACAATGTAAAGAAAGCAGTGGATGGTAGTGTGGAGAAACATAAGGCCAAGTTTGTGGCCTGAGGCTTTTCGCAGGTAGATGGGATTAACTATAATGAGACATTTTCTCGTGTTGCAAGATACTCATAAATCATATCTATTTTGGCACTATCAATGCACATGGGTTGGAAGATACATCAGATGGATGTAAAGACAACCTTACTTAATGGCATTATTGAGGAAGAGGTGTATATTGAGCAACCTGAATGTTTTGAGACCTTTGACCAGGAGTTGCATTTGTGCCAAATCAAGTGAGTGTTGTATGGGCTGAAGCAAGCACCTCATGCTTGGTACACCAGGATTGATGGCTACTTCACTATTGGCTTAGTTGGGAATGACCCACGTTTGGCTTGGAATTTGCACCAAAATAAACCTCAAACATCATCCCTTTCAGCAATTCCCTTCAAGTAGATTACAGTCTCACCCAAGGTGGATTGGGTGGTTGCAGAACTAGGTTTCTACAGCCTTGAGTGATTGTGCGATGTGGATTTACTTCGCTTTTCTATATTTTACTTAGACTTCTTACATACATATCACTACGTTGTATAAATTAACTACTTATTTTGTCACATTCAATATAACATAAACATATGATAGAACAATACAAGTTGCGCTATCATAACATTTACCTGCGATCATTACTTCACATAATAGATAGAAAGAAAACACAAAATTGCATATCAATACAAAATATTGTTGAAAACTTCTTTTTTTTTATTAAAATGAATATCTTCAATACATTCAACTTCTTGACCTACAAGCACAACTGTAGGTGGTCTGCACTCTAAGTTGTACACCATTCCAAGGTCTTCATGCACTTAGCTACAGATCCTTTCCTTAAAGCCAAAAACACAAGCTAAAATAGAAGCTACAATCACTTGTGTTCATCGACTCTATCATGATCTTCAACAAAGCATTACATCTCTTTATATACACTACATCGCTATACAACCATGGCCCACATACCATGGGCTCAACAAGACAATCAAATAAAACCCCGATACCCATTACAAAATGAGGAGCTTCGACCCACACTGAAGCCCCTACAATATGGCATGGTAAATATAGCTTCATGGCACCAAACACTCCACTCCTCAAAATGCGGAGTGTTTGACCAAAATTGGACCAAGTTGGGTCACGCCCAACAAGCCCCCAACACTCACATGTGACTCGTCATGAGTCACTTAGAGGTTTTGCCCTGAATCTTTTTTGTGATGCTCATGTAGGCATCATTATACAGTTGAAGTATTTCTACTACCTACTTCTCCTCTCAGCACACTTCTTCCAATAGTGCCTATGTTTTTGGTCCATAAATATTTTGTATATTTTCTTTCTCCCTTTGTCGTAGCTCCTTGGGCCTATTATCTACTGCCTACAAAATCTGGAGGGCCTCATCATGCCACAGTTGAATCCTCTCTACCAAAATTTACACTTTTCTCTGAAGCTCTCCAATCTACTTTTGAATACTCTTTCCTTCAGTGATTCGAGCAAGCCTGTGCGAGACTGGTAAGGTCTTCATAGTTGCCCAGATTTCTTCCAACTGCTTATGGTTCATTTGGAGCTCCTCTTCAATCCTATGAATGTTTGATCCTCCTGTAGTGAGGTCCAAATATTCATAGTTTCATCTATTAGTTTTCCAAAATCTGATGCTATGTTGTCGATGCCTTGCAGTGCATATTTTATATCCATTTCAGGGAAAATTTTAAGGATGAAATTTTTTCTTAAAGTTTAGAAACCTTGGAAAATCTTACTAGTTCCCAAATTGAAAATTATAAAATGTCTGTTGATATATTTGTAAAAACATGCAAAATTCTAATAGTTTTATATATAGCATTTATACAATTTTTGAAATTTTTAAGGTAAAATAATTTTATACTATAAAATTTGGGCAAATCAATTTTAGAAGAAAATGGAAATTGGTGAATCGATTTTTGGTAAAAACATAGAAAATTAGCCCACTTGTGAATATTATCCCCTAAAATTTTCCATGATCTATTTCCCTCTACTTATGTACTTTTAGTGGTGTGACTAGTTACAGTCTCATTTGCAGCATAGTAATATACACTTCACACTCAAACTTCATTTCTACAAACTTATTCTATGAATCCTTTATTACGAGGTTGAGCTTCATGACCTTCTCTATTGGTGACTCTTCTTCGTGGACCTTTACATCCAAAACTTCACTACAAGTTTTTGCGATGACTTCCTCTAGTTGTTGTTGCTACTCGCATGCTCCATACCTTCCCTTAATTAGCTGATTGAGATCCTTCTTCAACAAAGCTCTTTCCTTCTCCACTTGAATATTTAACATCGAAGTGAAATGTTCTCACTCCTACAGTTGAGTTGTTATAACTTGGTGGAAATTGTGCAATATCTAAGTTGGCAGTGTAGTGATGTTCATATTAACATAGTCCCACCCTTTTGATTGCTCTCTATCTTCAGTTGATTCAAGTTGTAATGCTCCAGCTAGTATCTGCATAATCCTTAAACCAAATGTTGTTTCTATATGTTGCTCTAGTTGTAGTGGTTGACCCATATGTTCCGGTTGTTTGGTTGTCTGTGGAAATTCCTTTAAATTTTCAACACCTTGTTGAACATACATTAAGAGCACTCTGTAGCAATTATTAGTCTTGCTCCATGTTTTTTCTGTTACTTCCTGGACTTTGTCTCCAATTTCGTCGATGTCCCCATCAGTAAGGACAAGTGGTATTGCGCCCTTATATTTTTCTACCTTCTGCTTCTTCCTTGCACTCACCATAGTCGTTGTAGGTATCCTCTTCTTGATGATGAATGATGATTCCTTTGTTGTCTCTACATCACTGAGAGGGTCCTAGGTACCCTATTCCTGCTCTGGCTCTGTCTCTTCTATGCCTTTTCCTTTTTCCTTTCCACTTGGACCCACATGCTGCGAGGTGTCCTTCTTTGCTTCAATGTCTTCTATGGTTGGAGTCATCCACTCTGTTGACTAATGTTGTATTATCTCGAGAAGGTCATCTTCGATGACTAAATATGGCAGAGGATGCCACGTCTCCATCGGATCCCTCCAAGCCTTTACATATATCTTGTGAAAGTCTGCCTTAAACTTTGTTATATTGCGATAATGATCATACAAACTTGGTGATAGCCTGGGATTCTGGTTCACCATCATGTGCAAGTATATTTGCAATAGTACTAGAAGATCTTATTCTCTTGTGCATGCAGATCCTTGGTATGCCAAAGTGAGGCATACCATGTGGATTCACATACAATGAATTTTACTGGAGAAAATTGTGAATCCTCCAGCTCCTTCCATGCTAATAACGTGATGATCAAGATCAACCATACATAGTGAAATGTATTTCCCTTTTCCTTTGCTTCGCAGCAGTCCTCCAAAAGTTACCTGCATAAATATCGGGCCTAGCTGAACTGAACCCCGATGCTGCACTGCACGGCTAAGGAAACCACAGCCGCGGGGACTTAATTTTCTCTACACTTCCTAATTATCTTTCCAGCTAATATGTGTGTGGCAAAGCAAACCCCTTGATCCCTGATGGAGTTAATATCATAACCTAGCAACTTTTGATTATCCTGAACTTGTCCTTCATGGTTTGTGCTACTGCCTTGTCTTGGTTTTTGCCAACAAAATCTTCGGTGGAGTCCTTTCCTTGATAGGGAAATCTAGTAATCCTTCGTATCGACATTTCATCAATTGGGATCCTCTTCTACAACTAGAAGCACCTATCATGCACTAATACCAGTAACTGTGGAACACAAGCTTTGTTAGATGTGCTTCTACCAAAGTGTGCCATGTTTATCATGTTCAGCAAGCCTGATCTCTCCAATCCCTAAGCCCACGAGTGTGGCTCCAACCTTGTAACTCTTCTCTATGGATAGTATACCTACTATAGGTACCTACTTGGCTCGAACTCAAGGTACTTACTCTGGTCATTGAAGTCCCAATCCTCCATCTTTAATTGCAGAATTTTTCCCAGCAATTCTCCTTCAAATTGTACTTTTTTTGGTAACAGTGGTGTGAAAGTGCCAAACTTTGCGTCTTTGGAATATTTAATTGGCTTGGCATATGGTTTCATTGGTGGTAAATATGGTGGCAGTGGGGAGGAAATTTTTATGTCCTCTGTCTCCATCATCTGTATCTCGGCTTCCTCCTCATTGTCATGGATTTTTTCTCATTCTTTTTGCTGCACCAGCTTCCTCACCTTCTACGCAGGTTTCTTATCCTGATTTTCTTTGTCTCTTACTATTTTGCTACCTTATTTCTCAAGGATGTCCTTAGATCTACTCCAAAGGGTTCAGTTCGTCTATTTTCTTGTCCTCTTTGTGGTTGTTCTTTCGTTGTTGCTTGTTTTCACGGGGACCTCGCGCTCCTTGGGAACACAAGTACACTTGATGCTGCAGATTTATCGGTATGGGCTTCCATGATGCTTAATATCCCTTTCTATGCAAACTCTCTAGAAATCTCTTCAAAATTTCTCTCAGACATACAACAACACACTTGTCTCACACTTGGTCACAAATTCTCAAACTGATTCTCTAGATAACAAAGTGTAAAATGTGGAGCAGGACATAGATTTTATAGCGAATTTGAATTTTGAACCCCATAATTAGCTTATATCTTGATCATTCAATGCATATATGGCACTAGATCTGACCAGTTGTTCATTGTAATTGTGTTTCTCCTGCACCTCTTAACGACAAATTTCTTTTAACGATAGTTTTTTCCTTCCAGCAGTCATATTTCCGGTGAACTTTGATGAACCTTCCCTTATGGCACAATAGTCCTTCCTCCATCGTGGTTCTTTTGGACTTTGACATACTCCTGAATATTGCATAGTAATCTTTCTTTGGTGAGTTTCCCTCCTGTAGAGTAGTTTATAGTACAATGCCCACTTTCAACTACAGGTGGCACTAAGACACTTCTCCTTTCATCCTTTAGTGTGAAGCTCCAGGGAAAGAGTTTTCCTTGTATACCTTCAATCTACTACCACTCACTTGTCTTGGAATCAAATAACCATTTAACTTCAAGAGATGAATTGCACCACAATCAAAGATGTGCCTAATTATATACAGTCTTATCCAATGTGTTTTAAATTTTCTTGGGAACTTCATGAATTTTCTATCATATAAAAGTACAAGATCTCATTCTCGGAATGTCTTCTACTTGATGTGCCTGTCATGCCAGTATTTCTCCCTTTCTTTTCACACTTGTTGATGAAAACCTGCTATAAACCTATCTTCTTCCAAAGAAAGTAATTGTGTCATCCTTTCTTCCATTATATAGGAGTCTATCATGTCTATGAATGTTGCAATTCTCAAACTTGGCACAATGTATTCCATAGGCATGATTTCTTCTTGTCCATATATCAACCTAAAAAGTGTTTGTCTTGTCAATTTATTTCATGTTGTCATAAATTCCCATAACACCACTAGAATTCTTAGATCCCAGTCATTTATGTTCACATTGCACACTTTTCTGAGTGCATTCCCTAGAATATTATTGAAGCCTTCAACTGTCCCATTCGCTTGAGGATGATATGGAGTACTAATATGATGGTATACTTGAAACTCTTCAGTCAATGACTCAATAGTCTTATGCAAGAAATTTTAACCCTGGTCACTCATGAATATTATGGGACATCCAAATTTGGACAAAATTTATTCAAATATGAACTTCACAGTGGTATATGCACTAGAATCCTTCACTAGTTGTGGCTTGACCCACCTCGTTAAATAATTAGTTGCAATGATTATGTATCTTGAGTCGGTCTTCTTTCTTGGAGGGTGAATAGGTCCCACAAATTCAATATCCCATTTTTCAAATGCTTGCAATTTCAACTATGGAACTAAGGGCATCTCATATCTTCTAGATGGCTTTCCTGTTCTTTGGCATACATCACATGCTTGACAAAAATCTTTTACATCCTTATGTACTATGGGCCACCATAACCCAACTCTCCATATTTTTTACACGGTGGCCTTCCGTACATAATTTTCACCCGCAACTCCTCCATAAGCTTCTACCAGAATACTCTGCCTTTCATGTTCAAGGACATATCTGCAGAGTATTTTATCTAGTCCTATTTTGTACAAGTGTCCTGCAATCAACAAGAAATCGGCTGCTTTTGACTACCAGCTCCTTCTTTTTCTATGAAGTGTACTCCACAGGTGCCATTCCTGTTGCTAGAAACTGAATAATATTCACGACCCTAATTATGAATAAATGTGCATTGGGTAGGTTATCCTCGATACTTGTGGGTTCTTCTCCTATCTACAAACTCGATAAATGATTAGGTCCGACATTAAATCATGTTGGTTTGACTACAACCTCGAATTCATACTCTTGGAACAATAACAACCATCGACATATTTTTCCTCCTAAAACAGGCTTATTCACCAAATATTTTAGTTATGAGTGATCATTGAACATATTGAATTGTGCTTCGAACAAGTAGTTCTTGATTATGTAATGCATAGACCATGTCTATCCCTTCTCTTTCTATCATAGTATAGTTCTTCTCTACCTTGGACAGTTTTCTGCTTGTAAAATCTATGGGGTAACCAATTTCTCCTGCTCTTGGTTGTGCTAGTACTATACCCAACACTATGCAAGATGCATCAACATGTACATGAAACTCCTTATTCCAGTTTGGGAAAACCAAAATAGGCGTAGTCACGATTTTCTCTTTCACTATGTCCAAGATTTTTTGGCACTCTTCGTTCCACTAAAAAGGCACATCTTTCTTCAACAATTTCTCCATTCGCATAGTTATCTGCACATAACCCTTTATAAACTTTTTGTAATAGCCAGTGTGTCCAAGTGTCGTGCGTAGTTGTTTCACTGTTTTTGGTGCTAGAAATTTCACAATAATTGCGATCTTCATGGGATCCACCATTAATCCCTACTTACAAATAACATGGCCCAACAGTATATGAAAAAGTATACAAAAGATACACTTCTTCAAATTTGATGATATTTAATATTCGCTACATGTATCCGACATCAACCTCAAGCTCACAACATGCTTTTTCAACAGCCCAAAGACTGTTTAATCATCAAAGTACACTTCCAAAAACCTGTTTATATATTCTTTGAAGGCTGCAACTACAACTCTAGAAAATATGGAAGGAGCATTCTTCAAGCCAAAAGGCATCACCGTGTACTAGCAAGAGCCCCACTATATAGAAAATTTTGTCTTATGTCTATCTTCTGGCACAATTATGATCTGATGGTAACCTGTAAATCCATCTATGAAAGAAAAGGCCTCCTATCCTCCTACATTGTCTAATACTTTGTTTGTAAATGGTGTAGGGAAGGGGTCATGCAGACATGCATCATTTAATTTTCTCAAGTCAACACAAATTTTGATCTCTCCTTTTGTCTTCTTTTCCTAAACTACCATGGGACTTACCCATTCAGACTCTTCGATAGGTTTGATGATCCCAACTTTGATCATTTTATCTAACTCCTCCTTTACTTTTTCCTTGTATTTCGGATTCAACCTATAGGGCCTTTGATTTACTAGCTTCGCTTCAAGTTTTAGGGGAATCCTCATAACTCCTAGGTCCCCTAATATGCCCTTTAATTCAGAAAATTTATTGGGGAAGACCTCTTGGTACTTGTGCAATAGATTTGTAATTTTTCTAACTGTGTCTTCATCCCAATAATCTCCACTGATTGCAATTTTTGTTATTCTTCTGATCTGATATTTATCTTCTTCGTTTTTGAGGGATTTGCTATATCAGGTATTTCAGGTTCTGGTCCACCAAATTTTCTATGTCCTCCCAAATATTTGATGTCAATATTGTGTGGATCCTCATCATATTCTTCTGCAATCACATTATATGACTCCAATGCTTGCTCCAATCTGGTTGCTTCCATGTTAGCAAATTTGTGTTCTCAAAAAGATTTTCTCTGACTTTCTGAAGGGTTGAATCAATGCATGGACAATCATCATCAAAAATAAATTTTAGTATGAGCCCTTCAACCAAATCTATCCAATTCACAGTTCCATGTTCCAATTTTGTCTCAAGATACCAATTCATAGGAATTGTTTCTAATGTGTGGATAAACCCATGTACCCACTCTTGTTCTAGAACGTCCTTCCAAATTGAAGTGTCGCGATAAATATGCTCCCAGTGGTCAACCTTACCATCATAATTTACTTTAGCTATTGTATCTTCTGGTCCAAATCTGATCAACATTAGACTTTGATACTCCTCCCAACTTCATATAATCCTTTTATGAGTACCCCACCATCTAGCAGGTGTAGATCTCATGTTCTGCCAATTTTCTAGATCTTCCTCGAAATTTGAAGTACAGGAACTGTCTTGTTCCCAAATTAGTTTACCTTCTGTAGTGGGATTAATCCAATCTTCCTCCTTAGATTTCATCTGATAAATTTCTTTAACATATACATCGCATTACTCATCTCGGAGAGGCTATGTATAGCGCACTCCTTCTAATGGGTCTAAAGGAACAATGACCCTTAGATTGTCTTTGTTGAACACCATTTATCTCTTCTTCAAATTCATTATTGCCAAATTATCGAAAGCCTAATGCAATCCAAGTAGCGCCGGATAAGGGTTTCTATCATCTACAATTTCAATCACCTCAAAGTTTGTAATGGCACGCACTCCTTCAATATCTACTACAATGCCATGTAACCTTCCCATAGGGAGGATCTTCTATTGGTTGGCCATCCTCAACTGGATCAACGACCATTGCAACTTTGTTCTTCCCATTAACTCCAAATTTTTCTTAGGTAACACTTTGCATCAAATCCTAAGTCTAGGATTACCTAATCCATATCATGTTCCTTGATCTACGCAGTTAGTCTCATTTCCTTCCTCATTCTCTTCCTATGCCGATGTAAATTGTTTGCTGCACACAGATCACTTCGTGGCACCTGTTTATCAGCATAGAAGTATATCAACTCCTGGAGTCCTTTGACATCCTTTTGATTCCTCAACAACATCATGCAGATATGTAAGAACGACTTTAAAATACTTGGATCTAATTCTTGTGTTGGAGTAGATACTTTGTCGCAGTGCTTCTTTGGCATTAACTTTGGCTATGCACTAGATGTTGAAGCCCTGACATCCATGAAGCTTCACTTTTCCTCCATAAATTTTTCTCTTTACTTCTAAATACTGAACTTAAGGGATTTTTCTATGATATTTCTTACCCATCTATCTTCCATTTTATTCTTACCTTCTTCTTTATCGTCTCCTGTTGCAGCTCCACTCCTTGTTACAATGTTGATGCACAGTTCATCCTCCCTTGGTTCAATGGTCATTATTTGTAGATTTTTTGTAGGTTGTTGGTTCCCTTTCTCCTGAATCTTCATCATAAGGACCATAAACTATTCTATCACATGATCAAAATATTTGCAGTACTTAAAGGTTGTATTAGGATTATGACAATCTCTTGCAAAATGACCTGCTTGGATGCCATTATAGCAAAGGATCTATCCACTTCCTCGACTAGCTCCTCATCCTCGTCCTCATCGTCATCCTTAGAAACCTCCTTGACCAACCTATTGTCCTTGATCCTTGTGTGCAAGTCCTTCAAATTGAATTCTAGAAGTGTCAAAACTGGGCTCCATCATCAAGTCATAACTTTGAAATTTTTTCTCATCGTGTCCTACTGATTTACAAAAGTTGCAAAATAGCTACCTTGGGTTATGCACATATTTCTACAAAAAGTAGCACTCTTCAAAGTGATGTTGGCTGCTAGTTCTACATATCTTGCACCATAGGCTTGATCCTAGATTTAATGGATTAGGTGCTCCACTAGCCAAGTAATCTCTGAACATAGGGCATTATTCCTTAGAATGGCCTTTTGCTTTACACTTTATACACCACACTTGTTGTATAACTTCGTTACCTCTCTTGATATCTTGCAATTGCAAGGTAAAATTTGCTAGAAGACTCTGAACTTGATGTACTCCTACATGAGTATCTCCTATCGACGAAGCTTCCAACTTCATTGCAATTTCTAGAGCTTTGTCTTGGGTTGATATCTTTTGTTGAGTCAAGGGTAATCTGATATGTGGCAGCAACGCAACTATAAACCACTCCTTATGTTGCTCTGGGGGTATGTTAAAGCTTACTTATCCCATTAGCACCTTGAATCATTGATCCAACTCCCAAACAGATTCATTAGGCATCTGTTTGATTTCCTTTAGCTTAGTAATGCACTCTAACTTCGACTTCATCTTCTAAACTCTGATATCAACACTTTCTTAATATCATCCAATGAGGCATCCTGATTAGTCGAATACTTCATGTACCATGTCAGTGCTCTTTCTCGCAAAGCCGTAATGAGTTGTGCCTTCTTTACATCTTCATCATTAATCTGTCTTGATTTCCATATTGCTTCATCTACAAACCATAATTGTTTTGGATCCTCTGATCCAAGTCCTCTAAAAACAGGTAGCTTAATGTCATTAACCATTCTTCTCAAAGGGTTAGAGGGAGTGGGAGCGGGTGTAGGTGAATTTGGGAGAGAGGGATGAGGGGTAAGGGGAGTAGAGCGATGGGGGAACCCAGAGATGCGCTGATTATTCTCAGCTCCTAACTTCGATGCACCTTTGTGTTGGGAGGGGGAAGGTCACATGGTTGCAGGGTTACTTCCTTCTTCTTCACTATAATCAGTCTCAATAAGTTTCTTCGGTTTGAAATATACTCTATATTTCTTTCCACTTCGTGGAGACCTAGTTCTTGGTCCAAACTTATTCCCTCTTCGTCCAAACATTAATTTGACAACATTCGTAGCATGACCTTTTCACACAAAATCATCTTAATCCATAGCTTTAATTAATTGAGATACTTAACTCATGGTCCCTTGTTGGGCGCGGGATCCCCCAAGGAATTTTTGGGGCTTAAAGCCCTTGGTGGATGAAAGGAAGAATAAAAGCATTGTATGGTAAGCACAGGTGATGTTCTGTGATAAGGGTCTACCACTACACTTTGCAGCTGAGGCATGCAACACAGTTGTTTATTTGCATAACAGAAGCCCTCATCAGATTCTTGGGATGAGTACACGAGAGGAGGATTTCTTAGAGAAAAGCCCACATGTGGGTCACTTCAATATTTTTGGATCATCTATATATTTCCATGTGACCAAAGATGCATGGAATAATCCTGAGATGACAGTGGAATTGGGGATATTTTTGGGGTACAACAATACAACTCACAACTATTGTGTTTACCTTCCGACCAATAGGATGACATTGGTTCGCAGGGATGTAAAATTCAATGAAGAGAAGACCACGCAATGTTCCCTTGAGAGGGATCTTGAGCTACATGTGGTTGGGGAGATTTTGGCTCCCAAGGAGGAACCTCAAATTATTGTGGAGCAACCACATGTAGAGGATCAAGGATTGGAGACACCCACTCATGCATAGCCTTCTAGAAATGGGAGAAAGCACACTAGAAAGGCTGATAAGTTATTACAGGATGCGAGAGAGAATGTGGGAGAACCCAGATCATAATGCAGGTAGAGGATGTCACCTGATAGGTACATTAGATACATGACTCTTATGAGTAGATGAGTTGAGATAAAGCGAACTATTTTGAGTAGGCAGTGCAACAACTAGTTTAGGTTGATGCCATGGACGAGGAGTATGACTCCATTGTTCATAACAGTGTTGGGATGTGGTCCCAATACCGGTAGACAAGTCAGTTGTGAGTTCCCGATGGATTTACAATGTAAAGGAAGCAGTGGATGGTAGTGTGGAGAAACATAAGGCCAAGTTTGTGGCCTGAGGCTTTTCTCAGGTAGAGGGGATTAACTATAATGAGACATTTTCTCGTGTTGCAAGGTACTCATAAATCATATCTATTTTGGCACTATCAATGCACATGGGTTGGAAGATACATCATATGGATGTAAAGACAACCTTACTTAATGGCATTATTGAGGAAGAGGTGTATATTGAGCAACCTGAAGGTTTTGAGACCTTTGACCAGGAGTTGCATTTGTGCCAAATCAAGTGAGTGTTGTATGGGCTGAAGCAAGCACCTCATGCTTGGTACACCAGGATTGATAGCTACTTCACTATTGGCTTAGTTGGGCATGACCCACGTTTGGCTTGCAATTTGCACCAAAATAAACCTCAAACATCATCCCTTTCAGCAATTCCCTGCAACTAGATTGCAGTCTCACCCAAGGTGGATATGGTTGGTTGCAGAACTAGGTTTCTTTAGCCTTGAGTTACTGTGTGAGGTGGCTTTTACTTCGCTTTTCTATATTTTACTTAGACTTCTTACATACATATCACTACGTTGTATAAATTAACTACTTAGTTTGTCACATTTAGTATAACATAAACATATGATAGAACAATACAAGTTGCGTTATCATAACATTTACCTGCGATCATTACTTCACATAATAGATAGAAAGAAAACACAAAATTGCATATCAATACAAAATATTGTTGAAAACTTTTTTTTTTAATTAAAATGAATCTCTTCAATACATTCAACTTCTTGACCTACAAGCGCAACTATAGGTGGTCTGCGCTCTAAGTTGTACACCATTCCAAGGTCTTCGTCCACTTAGCTACAGATCCTTTCCTTAAAGCCCAAAACACAAACTAAAATAGAAGCTACAATCACTTGTGTTCATCGACTCTATCATGAACTTCGACAAAGCATTACATCTCTTTATATACACTACATCGCTATAAAACCATGGTCCACATACCATGGGCTCAACAAGACAATCAAATAAAACCCTGATACCCATTACAAAATGAGGAGCTTCGACCCACACTGAAGCCCCTACAATACGGCATGGTAAATATAGCTTCATGGCACCAAACACTCCACTCCTCAAAATGCAGAGTGTTTGACCAAAATGGGACCAAGTTGGGTCATGCCCAACAAGCCCCCAACACTCACATGTGACTCGTCATGAGTCACTCATAGGTTTGCCCTGAATCTTTGTTGTGATGCTCATGTAGGCATCATTATACAGTTGAAGTATTTCTACTACCTACTTCTCCTCTCAGCACACTTCTTCCAATAGTGCCTATGTTTTTGGTCCATAAATATTTTGTATCTTTTCTTTCTCCCGTTGTCGTAGCTCCTTGAGCCTATTATCTACTGCCTACAAAATTTGGAGGGCCTCATTCTGCCACAGTTGAGTCCTCTCTACCAAAATTTACACTTTTCTCTGAAGCTCTCCAATCTACTTTTGAATACTCTTTCCTTCAGTGATTCTAGCGAGCCTCTGCGAGACTGGTAAGGTCTTCAAAGTTGCCCAGATTTATTCCAACTGCTTATGGTTCATCTAGAGCTCCTCTTCAATCCTATGAATGTTTGATCCTCCTATAGTGAGGTCCAAATATGCATAGTTTCATCTATTAGTTTTTCAAAATCTGATGCTATGTTGTCGATGCCTTGCAGTGCATATTTTATATCCATTTCAGGGAAAAATTTAAGGATGAAATTTTTTCTTAAAGTTTAGAAACCTTGGAAAATCTTACTAGTTCCCAAATTGAAAATTATAAAATTTCTGTTGATATCTTTGTAAAAACATGAAAAATTCTAATACTTTTATATATAGCATTTATACAATTTTTGAAATTTTTAAGGTAAAATAATTTTATACTATAAAATTTGGGCGAATCATTTTTAGAAAAAAATGGAAATTGGTGAATTGTTTTTTTGGTAAAAACATAGAAAATTAGCCCACTTGTGAATATTATCCCCTAAAATTTTCCATGATCCATTTCCCTCTACTTACGTACATTCAATGGTGTGACTAGTTACAGTCTCATTTGCAGCATAGTAATATACACTTCACACTCAAACTTCATTTCTGCAAAGTTATTCTATGAATCCTTTATTACAAAGTTGAGCTTTGTGACCTTCTCTATTGGTGACTCTTCTTCATGGACCTTTACATCTGAAACTTCACTACAAGTTTTTGCGATGACTTCCTCTAGTTGTTGTTGCTAGTGGCATGCTCCATACCTTCCCTTAATTAGCTGATTGAGCTCCTTCTTCAACAAAGCTCTTTCCTTCTCCACTGGAATATTTCACATCGAAGTGAAATGTTCTCGCTCCTACAGTTGAGTCATTATACCTTGGTGGAAATTGTGCAATATCTAAGTTGGCAGTGTAGTGATGTTCATATTAACATAGTCCCACCCTTTTGATTTCTCTCTATCTTCAGTTGATTCAAGTTGTAATTCTCCAGCTAGTATCTGCATAATCCTTAAACCAAATGGTGTTTCTATATGTTGCTCTAGCTATAGTGGTTGACCCATCTGTTCCGGTTGTTTGGTTGTCTGTGGAAATTCCTTTAACTTTTCAACACCTTGTTGAACATATATTAAGAGCACTCTGTAGCGATTATTAGTCTTGTTCCATGTTTTTTCTGTTACTTCCTGGACTTTGTCTCCAATTTCGTCTATGTCCCCGTCACTAAGGACAAGTAGTATTGCGCCCTTATATTTTTCTACATTCTGCTTCTTCCTTGCACTCTCCATATTCGTTGTAGGTATCCTCTTCTTGATGAGGAATGATGATTCCTTTGTTGCCTCTACATCACTGAGAGGGTCCTAGGTACCCTATTCCTGCTCTGGCTCTGTCTCTTCTACATCTTTTCCTTTTTCCTTTCCACTTGGACCCACATGCTACGAGGTGTCCTTCTTTGCTTCAATGTCTTCTATGGTTGGAGTCATCCACTCTATTGACTAATGTTGTATTATCTCGAGAAGGTCATCTTCGATGACTAAATATGGCATAGGATGCCACGTCTCCATCAGATCCCTCCGAGCCTTTACATATATCTTGTGAAAGTCTGCCTTAAACTTTGTTATATTGCGATAATGATCATACAAACTTGGTGATAGCCTGGGATGCTGGTTCACCATCATGTGCAAGTCTATTTGCAATAGTACAAAGAAGATCTTATTCTCTTGTGCATGCAGATCCTTGGTATGCCAAAGTGAGGCATACCACATGGATTTGCATACAATGAATTTTACAGGAGAAAACTGTGAATCCTCCAGCTCCTTCCATGCTAATAACGCGATGATCAAGATCAACCATGCATAGTGAAATGTATTGCCCTTTTCCTTTGCTTCGCAGTAGTCCTCCAAAAGTTACCTGCATAAATATCGGGCCTAGCTGAACTGAACCCCGATGCTGCACTACACGGCTAAGGAAACCACACCCGCGAGGACTTCATTTTCTCTACACTTCCTAATTATCTTTCCAGCTAATATATGTGTGGCAAAGCAAACCCCTTGATCCTTGATGGAGTTAATATCATAACCTAGCAAATTTTTGATTATCCTGAACTTGTCCTTCATGGTTTGTGGTGCGTAAAATGCAAGGGTCAGGGTCATGATAAGGACCACTGTCCAGTGTTTTCAAATTACCTCATAAGAGGAGGACCGATGTTGTTAAGGCTAGAAGCACAAGCAGGACCTAGCATGGCACTTGCCTTGTGGTGCGTGATTTTCCAAATAGGTGGAAAATAGGCTACGGACAACTATCATTTATTACAAAAGTATGCACAAAATTCGCAACAATTGTTCTGTAATTTTTGTAGGTCAGTGGGACACGATGAATGCACTTGTAGAAGCTATGAGCTAATGATGGATAGAACTCCCATCTATAGAGTTCAATTCAAATTTCGGCCCCGAGACTAGAATGCAAGAGTGTCGCAAACCAAATTTCAGGGGTGCTGATGAAGCCGAGGTGGAGGAGGACCTGGAAGAGGTTGTGGTTAGTTGATATGCTACAATTGCGGAGGGCCAGGACATTATGCCTGTGATTGTACAAATATGATGTGGTCGTCGTGTTTATATTGCACCTTGTTTGATCATGAGATGGAAGATTGTCCTACACTGATAGCTAGGATATGTGACAAAGGAGCGCTACCACCTCCCCTAACTCAGAACCTGCAGATGATGAGGTCTGAGCCGCGTGAGGAAGATCCAAATGTGAACATTATGCTCCGAAGTGGAATCACGACAAGAGATGACAAAGGAAAACAACCCAAAGATAGTACTTTGGTTCATAATGCTCCGGTGAAAGAAGCGGAGTCTGATTTGGAGCATGCTCGAGAAACCTTCACGGAAGCTAAGAAGAGCTTTGTTGATGCCTCCACTTCAGGAAGCAAAGATTGACCGGAGCCGGAGATGGACCCATATATGCTTACGACATTCTTTGAAACATGCATGAAGTTACTGCATGACAGTAAGGTTGTAAAATGATTACAGGAACTCATTAACAGATGCTCTGGGACCACACTAGGAGAATCGAGCATAGTCTAGAAGATTGGAAAGCATAAGACAAGGACGAGAAGAGAAATAAGGTTAACCACTTAGATTGGAGAATATGAGATGGACCAAGTAATTCTAGATTTAAGATCAGACGTGAATGTTCTGTCGAAGCAGACATGGGAGTAGATGGGGAGGCCTATGTTGTAGTGGTCTCCTATTCAGCTGCGAATGGAAAACCAGAAGAAAATAATACACATGGGGTGATTGCAGGGAATCACTATGGATATTGAGCGAGCGAGCGTGCTAGCATACTTTGAAGTAATAGAGATTGTTGATGACAACAATCCCTACCCCATGCTCTTAGTTATTGATTGGGTCATTGACATGAATGGGGTGATTAATTTGAAGAAGCGTGAGATGATTTTTGAGAAGAAGTCACTATGCATAGTTATACCTCTAGACCCCGCTGAAGGATTGCACTATACAAAGTCAATTCACAACTATGAAAGTGATGATGATTTGGATTGCATCTATAAGATAACAACGCAAAACCAGGACTAGGTGAACCCCACTATGGATGGGCGACTTGCATGGGAGCGCAAGAGCTCCTGTACTTTGGATTCAGATGAGGAAATGGAGTGATGGCATAATTAGTTATAGGAGGTGACTACACGAAATTCTAATATGATGACAAGATCGTTACACTACATATCGGCAGAAGTAAGAGACCTGCCTATTTATGATGGGATAAGTGAGGTAAATACCTTCTTGGATAGTTTTGAAAAAGAAGTGTCGAAAAAGCAATGCTTCCAGGCTTTGAATTCAGTACTGCGTGCTACACCTGTGAGATGGTAGGGTATGCACAAAGGGAGCTTTGACAACCAGTGCGAATGTAGGAGAATGATGTGCACACATTTTTGGAAGCCGAAGATGTGACTAAAAGACAAGTATGATGGACAGGATGATCCGCATGCACATCTAATCAGGTGGATACAGGCATATGGAAAACAACCTATGCAGATGCACATGAATTCTGTGCTGAGAGGTATGGTTAATAAGCATGTGTTGGGTGGGCAGATGTGTAGTTGGTTGTTAAGGTTGGATAGATAGTATGTGGGAAGAACAGTTGCATAGAAGGTTATCCACGCGGAAGCATTTGATAAGGTGTGCAATGCACTGAACAAGGTATGCAACTCGTAACGAACTGGTTGGCACTTGCGTGTACCCAGAGAGACGCCTTTTCGATTGGTCGATGGAGTAGAATCCATAATGCCTATGGAATCTATCATGTCTAGTCCATGCATAGTGGTGCTCCTAGGGGTAACAAACCGCGAAGCCCTGGAAGAAAGGCTCGCACCATTGAAAGAAATCGAAGAAGAACAGTTGGGACTCGATGAAGAGATCCAGCAAGGTGATCTTTGGCTCCAAGAACTCATGAATGAAAGAGTTCAGTCAAGGGAGAAAAGTGCCATGGCGGAAGTGGAAGTCAAGAAGATTGAGGAAGGAATAAATAAGGACTTTCTTGATAGAAAGACCGTAGTAATAGAGCATGATGAGCTTGATTACATTGACTGACTTGGGGACCACCGCCAAGAGTTTCTCAATTAGCTACATGGGATGGGACCATATGTTATTAAGGAAATCATAGATGGTGGCACAGTGTAGTTGGAGAAGTTAAATGGCGAATTCTTCTCAGGAAAAGTAAACAGTAGTCAGATGAAGCTATATACAGGTGGCCCGACCATCTGACTAGTCGCAGGAAGGATAGTCTTAGAACTCCAGGCAGCTGAAAGGAGGCACAGGACTATAAAATACTCTTCCCAAGAGCTGCGTGATGTCAAGACTGCGTGCAGTAGCGAGGTGTCACAGGGTCCGCGACAGCGCAAGGGTAGCTATGTTGCTGCAACGGTTAGCTGGAAAGTGACCGTTATAGTCACTATTCACGATGTCATGCTTGGTTTGAGACCAAATGGAGCTGGCGGTAGGCATTTAAGGTGAACTTTATGGGCTAGATTTCGGAAAATCTACTGCCAAGGGAGCATTAATAGACCGTATTTTGGGGGAACGGTCGAATTCAAATTCAAAATGCGTTATAAATTGCAAAGGGCTACCTAGAAAAAAACACTTGGCCATTTGCGAATTGAGCTATTGCGCACCCAGAGATTCGTGAACCCTGTTTTGTTTATCTTTTGAAGTCGAAGGCATTGTTTGAGCACTTACATGAGCCGTTGAGAGATTTGTGGAACAAAAATATGGTAGTGTCTGAAGAAGCCATGGATATCAGAGAGATGACCGTTGGAGAGGCTTCACAGGCCATGACAATAGGAGATGCCCCAGAAAGTGCCAGGATAGTCACAGAACTCCCTAAATTGCTGCACACATTGAGGCCCAAGAAATATAAGCAACGTATGGTACCAGTGCGCGTGTCCCCTAGAAACCTGCTGAGAACTAAACTTACCATGGAAGAAAAGGGGAAGGTGATCAATTTGGAAGCCGATGATGAGGAGGAAAACCTTGAGGAAATCCTGGTGGAATAGGAGGAGGACGAAGAAATGTTGGAAGAAACTCATGGTGTGGACCCTCTGACCAAGTTTCCCACATATGTTCTTCCATGGAACAGGAAAGCACGGGTACCCAAGGGCCTAGATGAGAGAAAGAGCTCTTTTCAGACTCTGCTACTACCTGATGATATCATTTTTGATGGAGTGCACTTGGGATGGATGCTGGTTCTAAAATTTGAAGACTGGGATCTCGCGAACCATGAGAAATTCCCACATCCAGCAACCACGCAGCCAACATGGCCAAAGAAAAATACGAAGTGGGAGTCATAGAATTGGAGCCGCACAAGTGGTTGCAAGGAGTAGAAAAAGCAAGGTTGTTAACCTTCTCTGGGTGCCACATTGCCATCGCATCCCAGTGACTATTTTCGTCATCAAGCAGCTACTCTGCTTGGTGCATGATGGGTGTTTGTGGCTAGAGGAGCCCATCACCATCATGGATCATCCAATTCACAAAATTACCCAGCTCCCTTGTAAAGGGGAGGATCTAGCAAATATATCTGAGGGAAAAGTGATGATTTGGCCACCGTGGAGGCCATGAAGAAGAAGTTCAAGCTAGAGAAGAAAAAGAGAGGGTACATGATCTCTAGCATCAATAAAGTTGCATTCAAAGTCATGACACAGATATTAGTTAGGAAAGTTATGTGGAAGTGTCGGGCGGATGAGGTACCCACGCTGGTGGTTGCACTTGCCGTGCAGTGTGTAGAGGGGATCCAGTTTAACTGGGTGGATTACTTATATAGAAAGTTCCAAGAAAACTGCCGCGAGTCACAGAATAGGGGAAGATTTTCCACTATGCATGGCTTCTGCTATCCAAAGTGTTGGTGGCTTGGGAATTACCTGAGGACAGCTAGTTCCCCACTATTGCAAAGGATATTCTGGACGCAGGGAAGCATGCTTTGTTGTGGGCAACTAAAGATGCGTAGAGGATCAGAGATAGCAAGATATTCTAGGTGTTCATGGAGATCAACATTAGAATGGGGATTAACCAAAAGCCACAGTTATTTCCCACTGTCTATAACAGTCTGCAAAGCTTCATGGAATTCAAGGCAAACTTCCATCACGTGTACATCAGAGCGAGGAAGGACCCTGCAAAGGCATGGAAGGAGATACCTTACCTAGCCACGGACGATGTCATATTCGCCATGCTTGAATCGTGGCTACTACAGTGGCACACTCCTGCCAACTCCGCGATGGAATCAGAGAAGTCCACTGCACAGAGGAAGAAGGAGGAGGAAAAACTATGGATTTCACAGTTCGTAGAGAAGAGAAGGAACGAAGTAGCATCAACAAAGGTGCACGAGGCGTGGGACACTGCGAAGGTAGTAGAAGAACAACAAAAGGCAACAGAGAAGGAGAGCGAGGCCCAAAAGTCGCCTTCTCCTGAACAGGAGACAAAAATAGAGGAAATGGCACAGACCCATAGACAATGTCCACATAGCTGAAGCAACAACGTCTAAGAGAGCAGGTGGGGCTGCGGAAGACGTTGAAAGCCTCCAAGGCTTCTTTTGACCTAATCACCTTCACTGAGGGGGATCTCCATGACATAGAGGAGATGGTGCAGGACGTCACCATGGAGGCACTCTAGCAGTTCGCAGAGGAAAGCCAAATAGTGTTGAGGGTCCTCCGGACAGAGATACAGGAGTTGCAGGTGCACACTCCTCAGGCTGGTACTCTATCGACCAACCTTGCAGTAGGCACGGTCGTGGCTGAGGAAATGTTGCGCACCTGCATGACCAACACCATAGTGTTGCCAGAGGGTGCACTGGTTATAGAAAATGAGGCCAATAGGTGTATGGTCAGTGCACTGAAGGAAGTTGGGATAAACATGGTTGTGCTCCCTCAAGAGACACTCTATGTTTTGCAGGATGGAGTGACTACAGAATTGCAGGCCAAGGAGGGTAACGCGCTTCAGGTGATGAGCGAGAAATGGATTAATATTGAATAATTGAGCCTACAGCACGATGAGGTCATGACACAAAACAGACAGCTAATGCAGGTGGTTGAGGAAGCCAAATAGATGGTCCCTGAGTTGGCCATCCCAGCCGAGGAACCAATGGAGGCGTGCATCCAAAGACTAGCAACAAGGGTGCATGAGGCGAAAGAAGAAATGGCTAAGGTTCAGTTGGAGTTGAACCTTTAGATAACTGAGCTACAATTGAAGGTGCAGCCTTCAACTCCACCTGAGGTGAAGGAACAATGCACCAGCGCCATTACAGTAGGAATAATAGAGATCAGCAGTGCAGTGAAGGACTGCACCAAACTGTTTAAAGAGCCGTTCAAAGTCCTCACCACTCTACAGGAGTACCTGAACATATAGTGCTTAGAAACAAAGATGCGTGAGCTGCAGCAATAGTATGATGAAATAAAAGGGACCGTGCATACGATGGCCCTTACATAGAGGCTTGCGCAGATGCAGCAAGCAAAAGCACTCAAGGAGTAGGTAGATGTTGTGCAAAATAAGGAAGTTGTCTTGAAGGCACGTGTACAACCATGGATCAATGAGGCATTTGTCATTACAACCTCGATTGAAGCCAAGGTCATGCAGATGCAGGGAACGTAGGAACAAGTGCAGGACAACAGTTTAGCTGCAACAGTCTCTAAACATCATGTCCAGGAAGTGCAATAGGTAGCTACTCCGTGCGCTACCAATATTGTAGCAGTCCAGGCAGATTTGGGAGGTCTCCATGCGAAGATCTCCCCACAGATAGAGTGACTTGAGGACAAGTCACAATGTTTGTGTTGGAGGCCTGTTGGAACCAAGATCCTCCAAGGAAAGTTTTGGGGCTTAATGCCCAATTTTTGGTTAAAATTTGCAAATCCGATGTAAAGAATCCACATTTTGTAGGCACGGAGCGCGAAGTTGTAAATGAATCATACGGTTGTCCAACCTCAATTTTGTAATGTAATGTTATCTTTAGAGATCTACCCATGGTCCACGGACCATGGGATTGTATAAATAAAGCGAGCCTCTAAGTAGTTGAGAGATAAAAGGAAATAATATAATTAGAAAGAATGATGATGGAATAGAAGGATAGTGGAAGATTTAAGTGTAGATTCGAGTCTTTGGGTTGTAGAGTAGGATAAGGCTTTGCAGTTCAGTGCACAAAGGCCTAGTAGTTCGCAACTGAGTGCGCGGACCCCTATAGCTGAGTGCACAGGGCGAGTCGAGTCTGTAATTGTTGAAGCATTAATAAAGAGAAGTTTTACATCAACTTTGTTTATTTATTTCCTATTTTCAGTATCGAATATATTGGGTATAAATATCATTTTTGTTTTATATATGGTGCGTGAAAATATCTAATTGTGTTGATTAAGTAAATGTGAGATAAGGTATATGTTTATGTGAAGTTAACTAACAATTGTAAGAAGATAAGTAAGATACACAGTGTAACTTGGGGAAATAGCACAGATCATTGCCCTAGCAGTGCGAAAGCATCTCAGACCCTGGTTAGGGCTGTGCGAAAGGCAATCCTAATAGATCTCAAAGGTATCACAGGTTAGAACAGTGCACAAAGTGACCTACGCGAAGGTAGACACAGTTGGACTAAATCAACCCCTCAGACATCTTGAGGGTGTGAAAACTTGGTTCCATCAGTCCCCCATACTGCTTCGCATTAGACTTCAATCTGTGCACCACACGCTAATGCTGAAAGGTCTAATAGTGTAGGGATATGTTTGGATAATTAACTCTGAACCTCAGTCAGGCCCCCTCAAGCCAAGATCACTTGAATAATCTTCACTGTAAGATACAATTGTGTCTATATAAAATTCGGTGATAAATCCTCCTAGGATACTGTCAATCCAAAAATCAACATCTCTTGAGATGTTTTTGTTTGTATCCTTGAGTTGTTGTATTAATTTAGGGCTCAATGTAGTAGGCTCATCATTATTAAAATAAGTCTTGTTCTTGGTCAACCTTGATACCCATTCATATAGTTCATTAGCAAATGACATAAAGAAAATCTCATGTTGTTCTGTGAAAAGATATCTCTGCAACTAGGCTTCAGTCATCAACTGTGGTTTATGTTCTCGTAAGCTATGAATTCTCGCTCTTTCTAATTTACCCAATATTGTATTTCCTTCTTTCATGGATGCCACATCCACAAGTCCCTTAAATAGATATTGGTCCCAACAATGGAAACATGTGTTGGCTCGGTTGAGCTTGACCCAAGTTTGGCTTTGACTTTGCACCAACAAAACCCTCAGACACCAACCCTTTCGACAACAACTTGCAAGTAGATCATAGTCTCACCGAAGGTGGCTATGGGTGGCTACAGAACCAGGTTTTTGTAGGCTTGAGGGATTGTGTGAGGTGGATTTTACTTCACCTTTTTGTATTTTACTTAGCCTTTCGGCATACATATCACTATTGTGTTGTATAAATTAACCACTTACTTCATCACATTTAGTCTAACATAAACATATCATAGCATAATACAAACTACGTTATCATAACATTTACTTGCAATCATTACTTCACATAACAGATAGAAAGAAAACATAATAATACATATGAATACATAATATTGCCCAAAACTTATTTTTTATTAAGATAAATCTCTTCAATACATTTATATTCTTGACCTGTGCACACAGTTATAGATGGTCTGCACACTAAGCTGCAGACCCTTCCAAGGTCTCCACGCACCCAGCTGTGGAGCCATTCCTTAAGGCCCAAGACATAGAATAAACCAGAAGATAGAATAACTTATGGTCATCGATTCTATCATGATCATTGAAAAAGAATTACATCTCTTTATATAAACTACATGGCTACAAAACCATGGCCCACATACCATGGGATCGACAAGACAATCACATGAAACCCTGATACCCATTACAAAATGAGGGGTTTCAACCCACCCCAAAGTCCCTAGAACACTGTGCGGTAAATATAGCTTTGTGGTACCATGCACTCCACTCCTTAAAATGTGGATTCTTTGAACAAAATTGGACTAAGTTGGGCCACACCCAAAATTCACTATGTTGGGCTTCACCAAAGTGCAACAGATGCAAACCTATACCATATTGTGGTAGAAGGTAAATTGTTGATTATTGTTTTATATGTTGATGATTTAGTTCTCACAGGTGATGATAAGTTGATCAAGCCTTGCAAAGAGGATCTGGCAAGAAAGTTAGAAATCAAGGACTTAGGGCTCCTGCACTACTTTATGGGCAGGGAAGTATGGAAAGATGATGGGGAGCCTTATGTCTCTTAGGGAAAGTATGCCAACAAGATACTCAAGAGGTTCCGCATGGAGAGAAATAAACCCATAGAAAATCCTCTAGTAGGTATCCAGAGGAAGGAGGATGCAACTTCGGGTGAAGTAGTGGAAGCTATTGTTTACAAGAAGCTTATGGGTTCACTCATATATTTGGTGAACACACGATCGGGCATGTGCTATTCAGTTGACCAATTTAGTCAACCGATGCTTAGGCTGACCAAATTGTATTGGAAGGCAGCCAAGCATGTGTTGAGATACCTCAGAGGCACTACTCAGTATGGATTGTGGTACACATAGACAGAGGGAGTGAAGCTTGAAGGCTTCACTGATGGAGATTGGGAAGGGTCAGTAGATGTTTCCTGGTACAACATGAAATAAATATTAGTTTCACTTAGTTCAGCAGAGGCAGAGTACATGGTTGCTGGTTAAGTAGCTTGTGAGGCCATCTAGATGAGGAAGACTCTGGTTGGTTTGTTTGGTTAGCATATGGATCCAACTATGATTTAATTTGATAATCAGAGTTGTATCAAACTCTATGAAAATCTAGTTTTTCATGATCAATCCAAGCATATTGATATATGGTATCATCATCTTCAAGATTGTGTGCAGAGGAAGATTATGTTGTTGGAGTACATTCCCACAGAGGAGCAAGATGCTGACATTTTGACAAAGGAATTATCAAGATGTAAATTAAAGTTTCAAAAAGATAGGATCATAGTAGCTAATAATCCCTTTTTGTTGAGAGGGAGTGTTAAAAATAGCAACAAGAAATACCAATTTAATTTGTCCTGAATTAAATTGTGAATTAAAATTGTAAATCTTTTCTCATAGCAACTCATAATAGTTAACTAAGTTAAGTTGAATTATTTATATTATGAAATTAGATTTGGAAGTCTATCTAGAGTCATGTAAATTGATCCCTAAATTTTAGGGGCACAGGTTCAGTTGTTTGGAGTTGTACTTAGATAACTTAGTCTAACTAACTTATAGTCATTTAAACTAGCTCTAACTATTGGAGTAACTAGTAGAGGCATAGTAGTGGACTAGTGGACCAGTGCATCAACCAACACCACACCAATGAACTAAAGATTCACTCACAATTAATGCATGCATGTCAACTCAAAGGAAGACCAAGTTGATTCTAGAGTGCAGGGACAGTGTACTATTAGTTTTATAATTTTTCGAGCTGTAAAGATGGTGCATGAAATCAATTAAGGACCTAAGTTTGGATTGTGTAGTTATGAAGGAAGGATTTCCCAATTAAATATGGGTTTATTATCTTAGGAATTATTCAAGGAAGTAGGGGCTTGGAAGGCAGCAAAATAGGCTCAGTGTTGGCTTGAGCTAGCTTGTGAGAAGAGAGTTAGATAATACTTCTCTAGTGATTCTTCTAGTGTGAACAAACATTGTATTTTCTTCTCAAATCTTCTTGTTAATGGAATATAGATAGTCATGTTTGTGAGAAGTTTCTTTCCCAGAGAAATATTTTGTTATGTGAAATTGATATTCTTCCTCTTTCTGATTATTGTTTTCATCAATCATTATTGGTTTCCGCTGTAAAGAGTAGACTAGATTCTTGTCTTATGTTTTAGTATATCACATGAGTTATTGAATCTACAATAAATCTACACTTACATGTCCCGAGAGGCAGTGGAGGCGATAGTAGATATTGCATATTGGTATGCCTCACTAAGTGGCACCTTAATCATAGTGTTTGGTGGAGAGAAGCCTCTGCATGTCTTACCACCTCACTACAAGGTTGTCAGCATCACTACATAGGATGAAGAAAGCACCATAGCCTACTCTTCCTTTGCGGATCAGTCTATACGAGATCAAGAACCTAAAATATGCAGATGTCAAGTCTAAGGACATAGTGAAATTCAATTTCGACACCAAGGAATTTAATCCGTATGACCCCCATAGTATTTGCTAGGACCATTGTACGAGAGTCTACATTTTGTGGATAAGTGGGGCATTTCATTAGCCAAAGGAGGATCCTTGAAGGTACTTCTATAATGCCTCTAGACTCAATGAGTTAGTTAGTATAGAAAAGACTTTGAAGGCTTCTCCACAGAAAACAACAACTCTGTAAGCAATAGCAATAGTTGCAGAAGGAAGAAATCCAGTGCAGGACAAGGGAAAGAGGAAGATTGTTGACGATCCAGAGGGAGAGAAAACATGAAAAATTAAGGTATATCCTATTATTGCGAAGAAAGCTTTGGCAACAAAAGTAAATAGGGGGAAACTGATGAAGAGAGCAGAGCAGAGGAAGAGAGAAAAGAAGAGGTTGCAAGAAGTAGAACTAAAGCTACAGGAGACAGAGAATAAGTTGAAGGAAGAACACAAGTTGAGGAGGAAAGAAAGAGAAGAGAGGTAGAAGAAGGAATTAGAAAAAAGGAAAGGCATGACGATAGAGGAAATAACACAGATACAGGTTGTAGAGAAGGAACAACCAATAGTTGAGAAGGAAGGTGAAAATATGCAGGATCGAGAGCTTTGTCAATAGATTGAGAAATTGATTGAAGTAACAGACATGGAGTTGGAACAAGAGTTGTAGCATGAAGATTTTGAACTGATTTTGGGAGCACCACAGATCATCCCTTAGTCTCCACCACCTCCAGTAGCAGAGCTAGCCCCAAGAAACCATGGAGATGTTATTCTCCTTAATGATGATCCAGTCATGGATGTGTACAATCCATCGTTCGATGAGTTCTAGAAGAGGATTGTACAAGTTAAAAGGAATCACTTCCCAAATGATCATGCATCACCTCCATTCATCAAAGAAAGGATGATAGTGTCAGACACCAGCAAGCACCCAAATTCCATTGTTGAATCGAGGTTATGTAGGAGTGACAAGATCAAATGTTCAGTATTTGATGGTTGAGAATGAAAAACTAGAAAATAACTTGCAGGATGTAAGGAAAGAGGCAAAAACACTCTGAGAAATAGTGCAGAATGAATTTTTTGCATCTGGGGAGATGAGGACAATGATATTGGTTGAATTATCAGCACTTGTAGAAACCATGTGAAAGATCTATGACAAATTTGTCATCATGCATAAAGCAGTTTTCCATTTGCATGGCCTACAACAGTGGACCAAAGATTTTGTTAAAAATCTCAAAAACATACATGATGCCATCACCTATGTATAGGAGTAGACAATGTGGTTCAAAGTTGCCCTTCTTGACTTACTAAAGGAGATGAATCCATAGGCAGAGCTAGAGAAAGCGAAGGTCTGAATGTTGATTGAGAATAATGAGAAACTCGCCTCTTTCATCAGCAAGACACAAGACTCATATTTGTAGTTTTACAGTAGTTTGGATGTCTTGGTGAGAAAACACCAGATCCCATCAATTGGTTCCCTCACCAATGCCAAACCCAAGAACTAAGTTTGGTATGAGGTCGAAGAGTACTTAGAGCAGCTAAGGCAAGAATCCACCATGGAAGTCTTGGATATGAATGCACGCAACATGCAAAAGTTCACCGTTGGTCCTATCAAGATGAAGATAATGTTTCTCATGATTTAGAACGAGTTGGACACAAGTTCCAAGACAGTGTACCTGAATTCCATGGAGATTAGAGTTCACTTCCAAAAGACATCGTTAAGTAATTTGGGGACACCATCACACATTACCAAGCTTGGCACCAATATGTGACTGAGAAGTAGCAAGTGGAGGTTGCTGAGCTGGACTTCCCCCAAACTCATAATCAAATTAGTGTGTCTTGTTAGGCTGGCTCTACCCTTTTTTGTTTTATATGGGTACAAATGTAAAATGTAGTATTATTTGTAATTGTGTTGTAAGTTAAATTCCAAGTGTCAATATTGGAATATGAAAAGTCACCATGTAATGTAATGTGTCACTTTATAAAGAAGTTGAAGAGTCATGAGGGTAGTCCAAAGGTCACAAATGGGAGTTGAAGAGTCACCCCCTCTTGTTTAAATATAACGTCATAGCTCATGGAAAATGCTTTTGGAAGCCAAGCTTTTGGCTAGCCTTAGGCTTAGAAAGAGCTTAGGAGTATTGTGAAGATCCTTTGCTTCTCCATAGCATAGAGCGAGTATAAGTCTTTGGAGGAGCAGTTGTTCCTGATTGTAATGTTCCACTATTGGGGCTAGTGGTCATCAATGGTGTATGTATGAATGTAAATTTCACTTATAATAATAAAATCAAAACCTATAATAATAAAATCAAAACCAACACGCTTTCATGCATATGATGTTAATATAGTAGGAATATTCTTGTTGTATTGAAAATGTATATTATTTAACTTATGCATATGGTTATGAACTATTTTTTTTGCATTTTTATGAACCTTTTGGAATGCCCGTTGTTGGATTAACTCATCACCTTAATTTGTGGATTATTTTGCATTTTAGCTTGTGATGTCATTTCACTTGTGTGTTCTTTTCAAGTTGCGTACTATTATAGGCTTCCAAGGGCTCCACTTTCTTTTCCCTTCATGCCTTGGAACCTTCATGCATCGCACTTGACTCTCTGCAGGGTCACACATTTTCTCTTACCCAAAGTTATCATACTTTCATTTGCGCATTTCCATGGTCAAGGCATAACATTACCACCCATTGTTGGGACTCCTTCTCCAAACGGTGTGAGGTCTATTTGGGACTTCATATTGGGGAGATCCCCTCAGTGTTGGCGGGTCCAACACCATCAACATGTCCTCTTGTGTCCATGTATATACAATGGGATTGTTTCTATTCTAGACAATGAGCTCACATACTCACCATAAGTTGGATATTTACGCTTGAAACATAGCAAAGTGAAATTTGAAGTAATGCTCATAATTTATATTCAAAATTATTGAATATTAAGTGATATAGAAGCAGAGGATATAATGAGTAAGTAGGAGGGAAAAGGATATTTTCTTGCTTCTTCGTAACACTTGCAACTCTTATGTTAACTCCAAGGGGGTTTAACCAGTGGGTAGGTTTTGTCATATGGAAAAATTGAAGAGGAAATTGTGGAAGGGATGAGAGATGAGCCTTGTTGCCTTTGGATCATTGCAACTATCTAGTTCTACATGGTGTTGAATTAGGTCTATTTTATCATGAAATTTTGTAGGATTATTTGTGAAGGTGGGCCTTTTTCTATGTAGAAAATCATCTGCAGGTTGCAAAGTCCATGGTTGATGGTTCAAGAAACGATAGGACATAGTTTTGAGACCAAATTTTTCTTTAACAATTTCTCTTACAATTTTACTTTTTTTGGATGTTGGATGGATGCCAACACATCGAATTTTTGTTTTTCTTTCAAATAAGCTTCATCTTATCACATTTTAGGCTAACACAACCATATCTAGGGTTATGGGGGAGATCCATTAGCACAATTAAATTTGGATGCACATTTTTTTAGTAGTTTATTCAAAAGATCAAGAGACATATGATTAGGTTTCTATTGCAGAAGAACTTTTCTCTTTGCTAAATGCCAAGGATGAAATTGCAGTATTATTTCTGCAATTGTTCTTAGTGAAAACAACAAATACATTGCTGTTGACTCCTATTTGGTTAGATATGTATTTATATTATGGTACCATTAATGTTAATGGGTTTCATAGTGAGAATAATTAGCATTATTGTAAATACTTATTTTCTTTTGGCAATGGTTAGAAATACTCTAGAGCATCATGCAAAATTATAATATTTCATTCTTTATAGTGTATTTATGAAGTGAATTGTGGTCAATATGCACTCGGATCTTGTAGGAGATGTCAACAGTGCCTGTTGGCTTAAGGGGTCCTGACCGAGGTTCAGAGTTATTTGCGCCAACCAACAAATCCCTACAGTACTGGCCCTTTCAGCAACAACCCGCCTAGCGTAGGCTGCAGTCTCACCTAAAGCAGTATAGGAAGATGCAAGAACCAAGTTTCTACATCCATAGATGAATGTGATGTCTTTTAGTGCCTCAGATATGCATTCACACAAATTGATAATCCCTTAGGGCTTGGTACTGAAACTCTGTTAAAACAACCTTCTCACCTTCACGAAGGTTTAAGATCGGCTTTTGTGGACCTTTATCATTTGATTTTTCCACTTACGCACATCAGAGAACAATCCTATATTAGAATTCACTCATATCTACTTAAGTTATTTAGAAAACATAAAAAAAATCATCACAGTATTCACGAAAGTACTTAACATGAATTGCACACATCTATTAAGACTTATTCAAGTGAATCATGCATAATTAGATCAATATTCCATAAACACATTATTCATCCACATCATATATCATAAATAGAAGTAAACAAAAAGAAACAAATATACATAGGAATTCTTCAATAATCTTCTTTATTGATCTTCAGTTCAGCTTTACAGACTCAAGCCTACCTTGCACACTCAGCTATAGGGGTCCACGCACTTAGTTGCAAACTCTACCTAGGATTCTGCGCACTCAGCTGCAAATCCTTTCTCTCCTATCTAACCCACTTCTCTATGCTATCACTTCTAAGACTTCATTTGTTATCCATCTCGATATGCCTTAGACTCTCTAAGACGCGCCTATTTATAGCCTTTTACATACAATCCCACAGTCCGTGAAACATGGGTGGGTCTCAAAACCAACTCAAACTTTACATAAACAAGGGCTAAAACCCCTTTGATGCCTAACCATCTACGCACTCTACATCCACAAATCGCGGAGATGTTACATTAGTTACAAAATATACATAAAAACTTGGGTTATTTTAACCCCAAAACTGACCTAGCAGATCCCATCCCAATAGGCCCCAACACAAAGATCATGACTCACCCTCGAGTCACTTATTTGGCATTGCAATCTTGCTGTGAAGATCCCCCAGCTCCACCTGAACTACTGCAACCTCGGCAATGCTTTCCATGGCTTCCTGCTTGACTTCTTCAACTAATTTTTCTATAGCTAGTCCTTCTCCAGCCAACCTCATTATCTGCTGCAAGGTCGTTAGCTTCTCCTGAATATTTTTTGTGACTTGGTAAGACTCCTCTAACCATAGCCACAGCTTGGCATTAAGCAAATCCTCATTATTCTGTGCCGCCTATTCCTGCGCGAGGAGCTACTGCCCCTCCTGCAATTTGGCTAGGCATTGCGCTAGCGTAATAGAGCATGTCATTGCCCTAACTTCACCATACTACCTTTGCAGCTCCCTGACCTCTATATTCAATGTTTGTAGGTTTGGGTATTCCTACAGAGTTGTCACCAACTCCATTTCTTGCTCAAATAATGTCGAACATTCAGCAACTATGGCAACTAGGGTGGCCATTCTTCTCTGATGGTGGTATTGACATGGCTAATGTTCGCTATGCCAACAAGGGGGACTAACTCGATCACAAGCCCCAATTGAACCTACTTTCGTTGGAATGGCTAGCTCCGATGGGTTTTAAGCGACCCCGTAAACTGTTTGAACATGTCGAAAGATTGCTTCAGGGAGGAAGACTGCAGTTAGATCAATAAAATTAAACAGCTAACCACTATGTATTAAATCCTATCTATACTACTTCTACTACTCTAATCTAGTCCTAGCTATCCTAATCTATCCTGCAAGAGTATAATACAGAGGTTTAAACACCATATATATGTTCAGTAAGAGCATGATTAAAAAAGGTTAAACATCATGCATAGATTCAAGTCCAAATGAATCAATCATTGAATTCACAGCTGGACAGGACTATATTAAGGTTGAATTGCAATCCAATCACTCATATAGGAATCCACATTCTTCTGTGGAATTAAAATTGCAATTGATGTTTAATTTAGTTTCAAATCACAAACCATTCACAAGTTAACCATGAAACTAAATCACATTCAATTTAACAAGACCAATAGTGAACTGTAGGTTATCAATATGCATAAATATAAATAACATTTACATTTATGCCAGTAACAATACTCTGATCCAAAACAAATCAATGAGTTTGAAACTAAAGGCTCCTTATTCCCTCAAACACAGTCCTCCTCATTCACAATAAAGCAACATTGTTCTTCTCCAAAAATCAAAATCCCTTTCTCCTCTTCCGAGGTAATACTTATGTGGCCCTGAACAACCCTCGGACTTCCATGACCTTTTCCTCCCTCTTATCGTTACATAGATCAGTATGTACATATGCGACAAGTTGGTGAAACTGTCGACCAGCCAAGGTCACCCTGCCTCTTCATCTTCCCACTGTCTCAGATATGCCAATCGAGTACACAGAGATAGGATCATTAGCATGACCGCTGGCACGTAGAAGGCATAATGGCCAGGTCGATTCCTTTCCTGAGGAGGAGAACAGATGCTGGTGAAAAGGGTGACTGTATGTTTCCTTCCCACAATGGAGACCGGGACAGCTTTGCTTGCGAAATGTACAAGCAATGCATGGTGTTGCAGCCAGACTCTTAAATGCAGCACTTCTACATTCATGGCCCTTCGAATCCCCTCCTGCATCCTTTGCTTCTCACCTACAAGGATAGCTATCATTAGCTTGATGATTGTGAACAATAGAACAAAAATTTCATCAGTCAAACATAATGTTGCCTTCATTCATTTTATAAAACTATGGAGCAAGTATGAAAAGGATTTATGCCTAATACACAGTCAATCATACAGTTTCCCGGTCAACCCATAGGCTTGGCACAGTTTTCGAGGGCTTCCTTTCATCGCAATCTGGTATCGGCCCCATCTCACGTCCCAGGACCCATGACTTCCATCGCCTTGATGCGCAATTGCACTATTGAGACTCCACTGACCCGCTTTTTTCGTTGAAAACCAGATCTTATGTAATTTCGAAAAATTTGGAAAATATACGAAAACATAGGAAATCCTATCCCAATCGCCCAAGCCAGACCTCAAATGATATATATCGACACTTATAAATATCGTTGGGTCCAGCATATCACACATCACAATATGCATAAACCTGGGGGTCCGACGATATGCAATATACGATATGGCCCCGGACCCGAAAGCATGTATATATATATATATATATATATATATATATATATATATATATATATATATATATATATATATATATATATATATATATATATATATATATATATATATATATATATATCTTAATACTGCTTGCGAATCCGCAATACAGGCTTGCCTTTGAAAAGTAAGATTTCAATATTTTTTTAGAAACAAAGGAATATGCGGGGAAAAATATGTCCGGCATAACGTCATACTTGTAATGTTATATGCTCGAGTTCATAGAAATCGGTGAATCTGCCACGTCGCCATGCACACTGTGTATAGGGCTCGTGCTCTACTGATATGAGATATGTGATGGGGCCCCAGACCTAACAATGTATACAATGTGGTTAATGATGCCGTCGGGTCCAAAGGCCAGTGGCACAACATATATATGCATAAACCTCGGAATTAGGCCGATTAGGATATACGATGGGATTTTGGACCCGCCATATATATATTGTGGTTTAAAATGTCTTCAGGTTGGGCCCTTATGGCATGTGTTATGCACCCATATGGAGTGCGATAAGTGAAAGAGGGATGGTTTATGTGTTTTGCGAAGGGTTTCCTTTGTAAAGGGATTATAACGTGACAATGATGTGATGAAGGGTTTTTCAAGGTAAACCAATAATTGATTATAATAAAGGTAGGGGTGATGGTTTGTGTGGGCACTAATGCACCATGCATGTCTGTGACGATTGAAATATCTCAATGAAGGGAGAGGATAAAGGGACAGGCTGTGTCATGAATGACCCATGCAGTAGAGGTATATTTAATGGATTAGCCATCAGGCCTTGAAAATTTGACTCGGTAAGGAGTTGACATTCATGTGATAAAACAGATTATTCTGAAAGATGAAAAATCAAAATTCTAGGGGACCCATTGGAAATTTGTTGTAAGAGCATGTTTCAATAGGGTGGTAGTTGTGGCCACAACAAATGGTGAACCGCCAAGCAAACCAATTATCCCTGCTTCAAAATAACCTTCAGATCAATAGAACATCAGGATGTTGAAATAAACTTGAAATGCAAACTATATAGATGGACAAGCATGGGTTCCACTTAAACATTATTGCTTCAAAGGGGATAGAGACAAATAGCTTCTCCTTGGTGATATGATTTTGACATGCATTCTCCAATGGAAGTATTATGGGGTTCATTTACCTTCCTTTACCTGTTTCCCACCTTCAAAAATCCTTTTGGGGTCGTCATTGGTCCGTCCATACCTATTTAGGTGTGTACCTCAACTCTTTATTGCTCATCAAGCTTGATGTAGACATGTTTTCCTTGCACTTTTATAAGAATTTCAGTGCTATATGTATCGATTGAATGGTGCGCATTCATGGATCATGCCATATTTTTAAACCACTTAAGAAAGGTTGGGATTGCTATGTCAATCGGTACTCTGAGCCCATCAACAGTCCTTACTCTAACCAGCTTCCCAAACAACCTGTCCTTCCAGTTTGGCACAAGGACTTGACATTTCATTTCTTTTTAGATAAGTCCTTCCAGTTTCAAGCACAAGGACTAGAGCACAATTAGATTTGCCACAGGGTATGAGACAGTGAGCTTAGCCCATGAAAGGAGGTTTACTCGTGAGCAATAGTTATTGGACCATTTAGTGTAGGGGATGGGACCAAAGGAGAATGACTGTAAATCTTACAAGCAAGCATAGGCTAGGTCTGAGTGGGATTTATTAAAATTTAGCGTTCCTCCATGCAAGTCCAGCTGTAGTTACACATTTTGTTTTATAAAGATGCCCCTACATGCTCCAGATATCCAGTTATCAATAGATCTCACACAGTTACCAATAGATGCCAATGAGGCGTTTCGATTTGTATTCCACTGCTGATTCTCAAGTGCTCATGGGCTGATAGGAATTTTGTTTGATTTGCAGGGAAATGATGGATTCAGGAATAGTAGAATCATCAACAAGTTGATGAGGAAGGGAAAGGCCAAGAATGGTGAATGAGGAAAAATCTGAAAGGTAGAACGAGACTAGAGGACTACAATTAGCTGGCTGAAAAGGAATGTAATTCAAAACACCAGGAGAATAGACTTGGCAGAAAACAAAAGAAAAGGTCAGGATTACAACTACACTGAAAGAAAAATGAAATGAATTCTAACCTACTCAGGAGGTAACCACCATGTGGTGGCTACTAGAAGTATCTCTTCAAATGTTGGCCATTAACAGGGAGCTTGTCAGTCTCTCCCTGCAACATTTTCAACCTGTAAGTCCCGTGACCAATTTTTTCAACAACTTGGAATGGGCCCAGCCATAGGTGTTGGAATTTTGTGTCTTTACCCTTTGGCTCACTCAGCTTGTCCCATTTCAAGACTAGATCCCCCACTTGGAAATCTTTATCTCCCACCAAATGATGATCAAAACAGTTTCTTACAATCATTTGGTGATTTTTTAATTTAATTTTGGCTCTATCCCTTAATTCCTCCAGCTTCATCAGTTGGTCAATCCTTTATTGAAATGGAGCTGAAGGGGTTCCTATTGAAGCTTGGGAGAGCTGTAAGGATGGAAGTAGTGTTTGGGGGCAAGATGGCTTCCTTTCCATAGACTAGGAAGTATGGAGAGTTTCCCAAGGCCACTTTATGGGTGACCCTATCAACCCAAAGGGCATTTTTCAAGGCATTGTGCTAGTTCCTCTAGTTATCAGTGACTGTATTGCAGATTATGCGGATAAGGTTCTTATTGGAAGACTCTGCAACTCCACTTCCTTGGGGGTAATAGTTTGCTACATATTTTATGTGAATTGACTTATCAATGGAAAACTCAATCAGTCTTAGTGATAAAAAGTAAGAATCGTTATCAAAGATGAGAGTGTCAGGGATGCCATACTTGTTGATAATGAATTTATCAATGAATGATATTACCTCATCTTCGTTCACCTTCTAGAGTAGGATGGCTTCAATCAATTTGGTGAAGTAATAAGTCACTGTTAGTATATACTTGTGCTGCTATGAGGTGTTTGGAGTGATCTCACCTATGACGTCAAGGCCCCATTACTGGAACGGTCGGTAAATCATGATAGGCTGGAGGGGAACAGCGGGCTTTCTTTCTCGTCCTACGGCGGTTTGGCACGCCTTGCATTTGCAAGCATAGGCATGTGAATCTCTGAACACTGTGGGCCAATAATATCTAGCTCTCAATATTTTGTGGGCAGTTGTCTCTTTGCCATAGTGACCACCTGCTGGGTCGTCATGCATTTCTTTCAACACATGGTTGGCATCATCTTTCTCTAAACACCTCAGCCATATTCCATCATGATTTTTTTCGTATAAGATGTAGTTGGCCAAATGATACAGATTGGATTTTAATCTGAGAGCTCTCCTCTGTGATGCATCCATATGTTCAGGACATGAACCCTGCACTAGATATAAGAGTATCTCGTGGTACCATGACTCAGGGTCCAAAAAGGTTTCTGATGTTTCTTGTTCATATATCAGCGCTTCGTTACTCCATAAGAGCTCCTCCCTGAGTTCCCTTTTTCCATATTGCAAGCTCAATGTTCCTGATTTTTCAGATGCCTCCTTTTGGTCCGCTAAGGCTTCTGCCGCTAGCCTGCAAAGTCCCTGCCCTCGAACTATCTATGTTGGCTTTATCTCCAGGTCGAACTCTTGAAGGGTGGTTATCTAGTTCCCTCTTCATTCGCCCATTTTTTTTTGCACGAAGAGGGCTCTTACAGTAGGATGGAGCATGATGACTTTGGTCTTGGCCTTCAGTAAATAGAGGCGGAAATGTTTAATGGCCTTGAAAACTACATAGCCCTGTTTCTCATCATCTAGGTAATTCAGTTCATCTCCTTGGAGATTCGAACTCATCTAGGAAATGGGAACTTCATTTCCATCATCACTTTTTTGAGTGAGAATTGTAGCATATGAAAGGTCAGAAGCAAAGGTGTATAAGAAGAATCCTTTGCCGAAATCAGGCTAACTAGCGCAGTAGCTTGAGCAATGGCTTCCTTGATTTGCAGAAATGCTTCCTTGGATTCATCGCTCCATTTATACACAATGTCTTTCTCCATCATTAGCTACAAGGGGTGTAGTATTTTGGCGAAGCCTAAGACGAATTTTCTAACAAAATTAATCTTCCCAGAGAAGGATTGCATGGCTTTTTTATTGGTAGGGGGTTGTATTCTCATGATGGTTTGTATTCTTTCAGGATCAATCACAATTCTGTCTTTAGAAAGGATGTGACCCAGTAGTTTCCCCTCTGTGGCTACAAGGATGCTCTTCTTGGGATTCAAAGAAATTCCATACCTTTGGCATCTTTCAAAAATCTGCCTCAGGTGATAAATGTGATACCTCCTTCGATATGAATACACAGTGATGTCATCCATGTACACCACTACCGATCTATTCATCAACCCTCAGAAGGCCATGTCCATAGCTCTCTGGAATGTGGCACCCATGTTAATGAGCCCAAAAGGCATTTTACGATATGCGTAGGTGCCCCATTTGGTGTTGAAAGTTGCCTTAAGCTAATCCCCATGAGATACCAGTACCTGATTACATCTTGAAAACCCATCTAATAGGGACAACATTTCAGACCCAAAAACATACTGAAGGATGTGTTCCATAGAAGGGACAGGATAGTTATCCTTTTGAGATGCTCTGTTCAGGTTTCTGAAATCAATACACAGCCTGATGTCTCCATTTTTCTTTCTCACTAACACAAGATTGGCTACCTAGTGGGTGTGTCTGATCGGGAATATGATTTTAGCATCCAGCATTTTTTTTAGTTCTTTCTTCACTAATGGTTCTAGGCTTGGATGCATCTTACACAACTCTTTTTAGTAGGGCTTGGCCTCCTTTTCCAGAGGGATCACATGCTACATAATACTAGCATCAAAGGTCTTTAGGTATTCATATTTCCATGCAAAGACATCCTTGTATTCTTAAAATATTTTGAAAAATACGGCCCTTTCTTGCGGAGAGCACCCCAGGCCTAGATTGACATTTTTCGGGTCTTTTTTGGTCCCAAAGTTGACCATTTCATACTTCATGGACGAGCTGTGTGTTTTGTAGTTAATAGGTTTCTTGAATTTATCATACAAGTCATACAAGTGCTCCATCCTAACAACTGATTTTGGAATCACATTGGGCTGGTCCTTTTCCTCATCTTCCCTTTCACTCATAAGCTTGTCATGATCCTTTTCATCAATGACTGCACTCTTGAATGTCTTCTCACAGTGTAGGAACTCAAGGATTTGCTCATCATCTTCGAAAACCTACCAATTCGAGATGTTATCAGGCACGGACGGTCTGAAAATCAATTCAAAAGAACATTTATTTTTCTTCAATCTAAAATCAGGCAAAAGTTTAGCAGCCATATTAGCCATCAGATCAACATCTTGGTTCTGGCCTCGAGGTGTGTATGTAATATTAAAGGAATAAAAACTATCAATTAAATCCCATACCTCATGCTAGTACCTCATCAAGTGTAGAGAATTGCAATGTATCCTTTTCCTTACCTAATCTATGATTATCTGTGAGTCACCAAAAGCTTTAATATTTTTCAGATTCATACCAATGGCTTTCTTCGGGCCTTGTAGTAGGCCTTCATATTCCGCTGTGTTGTTGGTGCATTCCAACTCCAACCGGCTAGCCATTAGATGTTGGTTCCCTTGCGGGTCAATGAGAATACTTCCCGCACCTACACCTTCAAGGCAGTTAGAACCATAAAAATAGAGTGTCCATAATATTGTATCTAATGTTACATCAATTGAACTACTATCTAAGAAAATTGGTCCTATTATCTACTATAATATAGGATGGCTCATCAGTTGGATTATGGGAGGGAATTTCCAACTGTGTGTGTGTCAAAGTTTCTTCAACGGTTTCTACATGAAACTCTCCAAAACAGGTTTCTGTAGTATAAACATTGAAACTATAGTTCCCAAGGATGGAGTTGTTAAACATTACAGGTTCATTGGAACTATTTAGTTCCGTTACCACATACTTCATGTATCTTTCCCTATCGACTCTTAGCATATCACCCTTTCCCTTCTGAGGCAACAAGAGATGGGACCAATTAGTCGAGAAGTATCCATTCAATTTTGTTGACCAGTCCTTGCTAAGCAGCATTCCATAGGCTTGGGGTATATCGACTACCACTATATCAATGACCTGTGTGTACTGTGGTTTAGTAGCCATCCGAATCAACACATCCTTCAATTGTCCAATTACTGTCACATTTGTCCTATCTAATTTCATGATTTGAGTTCCAGTTTTCTCAGGTATGGCCTGAAGTATTTTAGCAATAGCATAAGGCATGACAGTGGATGAGACACTGGAATCTACCAAGAGATCGTGGACATTCATGTTGAAAATTTCAAACATAATGACGAACGGTGGAGTCATAGATTTAGATTTCCTTCCTATCATCGCTGCACTAACATCTTGGGGTTTTTGATACATTTTGGATAACGTGGCCTCCATATCTGATGGTATTTGGGCTGCACTAGTGGTACTAATAGGTTTGGACATTGGCTTCTTGGTTTGGGTGCTTAAGGTGGTGGGGGTTTTGTAGTTCCACTCATTCATAACTTTTAGCAGCAAATCTCTTTGCTGCGTTAATTTTAACAAGTCAAAATATGTGATATTGGCCCTAGACTTCTTGAGATCATCCACAATATTATAATCAATGTTATAAATAGGATAGGGCAGAGTAAACATACCTGTCTTGCCATTTTTAAGTGGGATTTTACCATGTTGAGTAGCCTTCGTTGTAGTGGGAGATGCATTTTCTTTCTCTGGGTGACTTGCAACAGGGATATTCTTGTATTGACTGTCAGGCCTAGTATTCTCGACAGGAACCCTGGGAGTGGATGCTTTCTGTTACACTAAAAAATGTCACCATGACTATTTACAGTTAGTATGGCTAAATCAACAGTCATGCTACCCTCTTAGGCAAGTCTTATGCCTCTGCTCTCCATGTCAAACTCCAGAAAAGAGAGAAAGTCTTGTATAAATGTATTTATCTCTGGGGACGCAGGTTCTCTCAACCTTACCTGCGGGGACGCTCCCAATGTTCACAAAATCTGCGTCCAAAGACGCTCTGTATGTAAAGGGACAGGTGCGTCCCCCTGTAAAGGTTAGAATGCACAAGTTTCATCTTTAAAAAGTTACTTGTGGTCATTTCTAGAGCATTCTAGAAGGTTGTTCGACGTGTATTGGGCACCTCCAGATGGTTCATGCACTCCTATCAAAGAGGAACTTATCCCATCAATAAGGGAGCTATCCCACCCAAAGAGGGGATTATCCCATTGATGGTGGACCTGATTAACCTCCTCTTGAGCACTATAAATACAGGCATTGGGCCAGAAGGAAGAGAGGTTGAAAGCTATACATTTCTAAGGGTAAATGCTGCAGGAATTAGGACTCCCATTTAGAAGCTTGTGAGGAGAGATTGCCATCTTTGCTTGTTCTATTTGGAAGTGGGTGAGCTTTGTCAAAGTAGAGGAAGACTCTTGTGGACCCTGGAAGGGACTTGCACAACACCAAGGCTCAGGTTGTATTTGTTCTTTTTGTTACCTATTAATGCAAATGAGTCCATTCTTCTCAATAACTTGTTGTTTATGAGTTATTTCATGTGCTCCTTGGTCTACATGATGAATATGTTTTGTTTTATGTTATAATCAGGTGCTATTTAATTGTTTGACTGTTGGTGATTACAGGTTTTGGAGAAAAGGAGGAGCTCATCCAGATCAACAAAGCTTGGACTTCTACAACAGCGTTTGGACAAAGGTAAGAACAAAACACTTGATATATCATATCATAATGCATGTTTAGAGAAGGATAGATCTTATTTGTCTTGTTTGTCACTAGAGAGTCTTAGGCTCCTAGGGAGGTTGGTTGTGTCCGCACAATCGACTCTTTCCGCCTGACAAATTGGCGACTCCACTGGGGAATCCATTAATGTGAAAAGTCTTTTCCTTTGTATGAACTTTTCTCTGAGAAAATTAGTTTATTTTTCTGGTTTTTGGCTCTGTGACTTTGTCTTTGGGTGGGTTAGCTTAGAGTTAGAATCCTTTTAGTTTTTCTTGAGTTTTTCAGTAGGACGCACCCTCTGAGTGCTGCACAGTGCGTCCCTGGACGCACTTTTGCTGTGTGCACAGAGCGGGCCCGCACCTGTGCTAACGGGTTGCCTGCGTCCCCTGCCAAAATTTGAGAAAATTCCATTTTTTACACTTTTTTCTCTTAGATTTTGCTTTTTCTTAGTTTTTACTGCCCAGATCCATTAGTCTCCTATCAAAAATCTTCACCTAAGCTTGTTTCATTGGTATTCCTGCTTTAAGCTTTCATCAATTGGGTGTTTTGAGTCTCTTTTTTGAGAAATTGTGTATGAGTGTTAATCGCCTTTGAGTGTTTTTATGTTTTGATCTTTGGAACTCTCACCCAATTTTCTCGACTTGCACTTGATTGGTTCTTAGATTACATTAGAATCATCTTGTGTTTGAGAATTCTCTTGCATAGATCACATTTGCATAATTAGAATTCTCATTTTCGGAATATGAATGGAAAATGTGCATAGATTACATTTGCATACTTTTCAAGTGAATTGTGCATAGATTACCATTGCATGGTTTACATTCTGAAAAATCAATCGTAGATTTAGATCAGCTTTCTTGGATTTGAATTTACACAAAAATAAAAATAAAAAATGGTTTGGAATTGATTTGCATTAGTTTTTCTTGATAAAATTAGTGCATTAGAGAATTTGTTATATTTTCTCTTAGTGATCAATTTTTTGCATTGTTGGAAGTGAATGGAAACTCTCTCCTTACTTTAGTTAGGATTCATCGAATTGAAAAGATTACATTATCATATTCGATTGCATTCAGTTGAGTCGGGTCATAACACCATTGGTTTCATCTCCATTTACCCATTTGAGTAATAACAGCCTTAATAACACAACGCTTAATTAAAATTCATCTAGTAATTTTTACATTTCTAGGGCTCTGAAACACCAACATAGCTTAGGCTAGTGTCTTGGAGTAGGAGAGTAATTAACTCTGCAAGACAGCAAAACCAAACAAGTAGCTCATCTTGTGGTAGGATAAATCCAACTGTTTCATTTGTACTCTGGGAAAGCTCCTCTTAAAGGAGAAGCACGAGCTCGTGTCCAAACTAGTGAGGGGATCAATCCTCCCTCGTTGGGAACGACGCCAGACACGCACGTATTACAAACGGTAAACCTCGGATTAACCATTGTCGAGGAGCCGGGGGTCACTTGTCGGTAAACCTTGGATTATTGTCAAGGAGCCGGCAAGAGGATTGAGCTTGATACTCTGCCCTTGCGTGCTGTCGGAGTGTAGACTCTTCCCCCAGGTGCATTTGTTGCTGTTGGTAACCTTAGTGACCATTATCTTTAGGGTTCTACCCAAGGTGACGGTGGAGGGAAGGTCCCACTGTACCTGGAGCAGACGTCGGCTATACTCACTTGGATTTTCTGGGGGGTTCACTTCACTCGAGACGGTTAAAGTGGAGGAACTTGGTCCAGTCTATTCATTAAGCAGGTTGTCGGGGTAATTGTTCTACCCACTATTTCTGTACTGGATTCTGCGAGGTTGGGCTTCATCACCAACTAGTGTTTTCGGTCCGGAGAGCTTACTGTTTGTGTGTGGTTTGACTCCTAGATTTGATAGCGCGTGTTAATTTGTTTGTTTTTACTTTTAGAGACCATAGGTGTGAATTGTGAATTTTAATTGTTAGGTGTGAATTGTGAATTGTTAATTTTAGTTTTAAATTGTTAATAAAATTCACTGAAGTTGAATATAATGGCAAATGTTCCGGAATTTATCAACCTAGGAACCCCTCCTAACGAGAATCCTAGTACTTTTCCTTACTTTGGAAATGTTGGTCCTCCTTATATGGCTACTTTGTCATTACCTGGATTTACAATAGGTTTACCGATATGGTTATTTTATACTTCGTTGGCCCAAAATACTCAAATTGTTCCACCTCAACCGGATGCTTCACCTCAACAGAGTTCACCATCTCAACATCACCAACCTTCTGTTGACCCTTTACCCTCTTCGCCTAATTTTTCTTCCTCCATTTCTTCCTCTTCGCCTGGTAAAAGCCTTGATGCTCGTAACCAGGAGTCTAAGAAGAAGAAGAAAGGGAAGAAGAATAAGAAGAAGAAGAAGCAAGCTAAGAAAGAAGTCAACCAACCAACCACGGCTGTAAGTGTTAGTTGTGTTGAGGAAAATTCCGACATGCATCGTAAACCCAAATACCCTTGCAGCCTTTGTAAGGGTGACCACTTCCTTGTCAATTGTCCTGGCATTCCAAAGGTCTTGGAAGTATGGTCAGAAAAATCTCATCAACTTTCCATTGATCCATCAACCAGTGATAGTCAGGTTCCTGGGAAAAAGGGTAAAGTTAGGTTTCCTTGTAAGTTATGCAAAGGGAGTCATCAAACTCACATTTTCCCTCACATGGATGAAGCCTCAACTTTGTTGGAAAACCTTATTGTCCCACAGCAAGAATTTCCAACTGGTTACCGTAAACTTTCTCCCAACCTACCGTCAACTGACGGAGTAATTGATCTAAATTCAAATACAGTCGATTACACTCTTCCATTGGAGAGTGAAACTCATGTCACTCAGGTTGATGATCCATTAGTTGATCAAGTGGTCGATTCAATTTCACATTCAGTCGATCCCACTTTCCCTTTAGAAAGTGAACTTCATACCGCTCAGGTTCTTCTTGTTACATCAGATTCTTCTATGCCGGGGGGCATTTCACCTGTTTCTACAGAACCCCCTCCAAGCACTGAGGTCTTTTCCTTTGATTGGAATAGACTGACAGAACCTCGTCTTCCTTCCTCCATCCCTTTCCAAATCATTGTCAAGGCTGGTGGTAGGGACATACATCGTACTCAGGTAGATGAAGGTGCTTCTGTCAGTATTTTATCCTCAACTGTTTGGAAAGCTTTGGGTTCCCCTCAGCTTGCGCCTATTATGCAGAATCTGAAAGCTTTTAACAGAACCATCAGTGAACCTTTAGGGATTCTTCCTAAGTTTTCTATTACCTTGGAAGGTAAAACTGTCTGTATTGATCTTATGGTAGTTCGAGGTCCCTTGGATTTCAATTTACTCCTTGGGCGAGACTATGTTTATGAAATGAAAGCTGTTGTATCGACACTCTTTCGCGTGATGTCTTTCCCTCACAATGGCAGTATTGTGACTGTAGACCAGCTTTCGTTCCCTAGTCTTGTCTCAACTACCAATAATATGACACCCCTAAATGTTCCTGATTCTAAAGTGGTATCTACCCTGCCGCGGGTTAATTATGTGGCAACTGGTCCCATGTTTTCAGTTACCGATGTAAGTGAGCCTCTCACTGTTGATTTAGATCCGGTAATTGACATGGAAAACTCTATGGGATTATTTGAACACGATGTTCTTATCCCTTTTGAGTCCCTTGACGTGTGTTCCTTCCAAAAAACTATTCTTCCTTCGGATGAAGACCTTTTGGAAGCCATGATCAAGGTGTGTCCATTGACATGTCTTTCTTCCAGTTGGAAGCCATGATCAATGTTGTGAGGATAGTTTCTTCTAGTCTCAACCTCGTTAAAAAATGAAACTGGAAGTCATGAGCATAGTTCCTTGTCTTGTGTCAAGCTCATTAAAAAATGAAACAAGGAGTCCGAGGAAAGTTCCTTTTACTGTGTCAACCTCATTAAAAAATGAATCAGTGAGGGTGAGGATAGTTCTTTTCCTGTATCAACCTCGTTAAAAAATGAAACAGGCTAGCATGGGGATAGTTCTTTTACTGAGTCAACCTCATTAAAAAATGAATCAGCTAGATTTTAGGATATGTAGCTAGATTGTAGAAAGTAGGATTTTGCGAGGATAGTTTTTCCTGTATCAACCTCGTTAAAAAATGAAACTGGATGGTGTGAGGATAGTTCCTGTTACTGAGTCAACCTCGTTAAAAAATGAATCAGGTATGACGATAGTTCTTTTCTTGTGTCAACCTCCTTAAAAATGAAACAACTCCCACAAGTCTTTCCAAGATCTTGAAAGTAAAGCTTCATTCCATCCACCTCATTGAATGCAATGAAGCTTGGGGGGCATGTACCTCGTTTTGCGTCATTATGCTGGGGGCATGTGAACTTATAACAAGCATAGTTTTTCGTTTCAAGCTTGCATAAACATGAAACCGAATCCGAGCATAGTTCTTTTCCTGTGTCAAGCTCGTTAAAAAATGAAACAAATCCTCCTCTACTTGAGTCGAGAGTTTGACTAGATCTCATAAATGTTAAGTTGTATATTTAGGTTAGTTTTTTCAGTTTTTTACGTAATTTTAGGTCAGGTCTTTCAAATGATCTCGTTCATGAACCTTCATTCCATCCAGCTTGTACTTAGTTGAATGAAATGAAGCTGGGGGGGCATGCGCTCTAGCAGTTACGCTTAGGGGGCATCAAGCACAGTTTTCTCTCTGTTTCAAGCTTGTTAAAAAATGAAACTACTTTAAAGCATAGTTTTTCTCTGTTTCAAGCTTTTGTAAAAATGAAACCTATCTCGAGTCAATTTTAGTTATTTTCAAGACTCGTTAAACTCATGAAAATCTCGAGATTATTTTGCTATTTTTTCATTCTCGTAAAACATATGAAAATGCCGAGTTCTTTCCGTCTTTTCCTGCTCGTAAATTAAATTGAAAGTTGGCCATATGAGTACATTTTTATCATTTTTTTCGAACTCATTAAAATTTACAAAAAAGTGAAAACCATGAGTACATTTTTATCCCTTTTTCAAACTCGTTAAAACTTACGAAAAAGTGAAACCTTGGAGTTCTCTTTTAAGCCCTTTTCAGACTCCTAAAACATGAAAAGATTGCCGAGTTTTTCTTTTTAAACTCGTTAAAACGGAACTAAAAAGACCGTCCCCTTATAGCCCTTTTCTGACCGTAAAAACAGGAAAAGATTGCCGGATTTTTGTCGTTTCAAATTCGATATTGGAAATAAAACGACGTGTCCTTGATGCTTTTTACTTTTCAGGTCAAAGACACTAACTATGAAAGTACTCCTTGGTCGCAAGATCAAGCGGTTCCCCCAGGTATTATTTTATACTTTTTCGGGCTTGAGGGACACAAATCTACGAAAAAGTTCAACTTGGAGTCTTCTTAAGTTTTTCAGACTCTCTAAAATTGAAAAACACCGAGTTTCTCCTATACTGGGCTCGTTAAACATTTCACAGTAAAGGACCTGTTCAATTACAAACAGGAACGAACCACTCCTTCCTAGGGTTCGAATCAAAACTAGGTTGGACTCATCCGAAGGATGAGCTTATAATCAAGCATATGTTATCCTCCTCAAGCTTGTTAAAAATAAAGAGGTACTTGCCAGAAATGGTGGGGGAAAAGAGAGAAGAATGAGCCTATTTGTTATCTTTTGTCTCAGAAGAAACTTTATTACCACTCTTGGACACGACACTTTGCATTCACCTGGGTTGGGAAATCCTTTACCTCACAGTTGATCAAACCACTTTGAAAGTCTTCAGCCGGGTTCCGGGGATTAACTTTGAGTTATTTAGCACCAAACCATCTGTCGTGTCGTTATGTGTTCAAGAGGTCTGCAAGCAAAACTTTCATCTGCAAAATACTTGTCATCCATTTGACCATCCCTGAGTCAGTCCTTACAGCAACATTTCTTCGACTTGAACAATGATTTCGTGTTGCGGGCTTGCCTGCAACGGGTCGCTTTCTATCGACATCAGCACATTATCTAGAGAGATGACTTAGAAATCGTCAGTACCTTGAAGTCTGCATGCATCAATGGCAGGTTTCTCGCCTTTGACGTCAGTTTACATCATTGACTTTCGATCGAAGGATTCCATGAAATGTTCGACATCAACTCATTCATTCACATCTCATGGATTGTACTGGGTACTTTGAGAACCATTGACATTACTGGTGGTCTCTCTCACACTTGTTAATAGTTTACATCATCGACTGGTAATCAAGTGGTTTCTACCATGTTCGACATCAACTCATTTATTCGCATGGCTAGAATCGTACCAATTCGGGAAGTAGAAATGAAGACCCTGGATCTAGTTTCCACCATCCAGGCTGCGAGGAGTTTTGTATTCATTATCTAAGTAGACTGATCATAAACAGATGGCTGCGTCCATACTATGTCTACAAAAGTCTATGATTGTGATGTACTGCAAGATCATTCCTGTATCAGAGTAGTTAGTCTGTTAGTTAAAGTTTTGATCTGAGTATGGGAATGCCTACCTCAGTGATGATATAATCTTATACATGTATTTTGTGTTGAAAATTGCAGGTTCTGACCAGGCTCTCCACGAGATAATCCTTGAAATGATAAAGCACTTCACCCTTCCTAGATATTACAAACCCTAATCTATTCCAGGCTTCGCACTTTAGGGGGCAATCGGTTACACTAAAAAATGTCACCATGACTATTTACAGTTAGTATGGCTAAATCAACAGTCATGCTACCCTCTTAGGCAAGTATTATGCCTCTGCTCTCCATGTCAAACTCCAAAAAAGAGAGAAAGTCTTGTATAAATGTATTTATCTCTGGGGACGCAGGTTCTCTCAACCTTACCTGCGGGGACGCTCCCAATGTTCACAAAATCTGCGTCCAAAGACGCTCTGTATGTAAAGGGACAGGTGCGTCCCCCTGTAAAGGTTAGAATGCGCAAGTTTCATCTTTAAAAAGTTACTTGTGGTCATTTCTAGAGCATTCTAGAAGGTTGTTCGACGTGTATTGGGCGCCTCCAGATGGTTCATGCACTCCTATCAAAGAGGAACTTATCCCATCAATAAGGGAGCTATCCCACCCAAAGAGGGGATTATCCCGTTGATGGTGGACCTGATTAACCTCCTCTTGAGCACTATAAATACAGGCATTGGGCCAGAAGGAAGAGAGGTTGAAAGCTATACATTTCTAAGGGTAAATGCTGCAGGAATTAGGACTCCCATTTAGAAGCTTATGAGGAGAGATTGCCATCTTTGCTTGTTCTATTTGGAAGTGGGTGAGCTTTGTCAAAGTAGAGGAAGACTCTTGTGGACCCTGGAAGGGACTTGCACAACACCAAGGCTCAGGTTGTATTTGTTCTTTTTGTTACCTATTAATGCAAATGAGTCCATTCTTCTCAATAACTTGTTGTTTATGAGTTATTTCATGTGCTCCTTGGTCTACATGATGAATATGTTTTGTTTTATGTTATAATCAGGTGCTATTTAATTGTTTGACTGTTGGTGATTACAGGTTTTGGAGAAAAGGAGGAGCTCATCCAGATCAACAAAGCTTGGACTTCTACAACAGCATTTGGACAAAGGTAAGAACAAAACACTTGATATCTCATATCATAATGCATGTTTAGAGAAGGATAGATCTTATTTGTCTTGTTTGTCACTAGAGAGTCTTAGGCTCCTAGGGAGGTTGGTTGTGTCCGCACAATCGACTCTTTCCGCCTGACAAATTGGCGACTCTAGCAGTTACGCTTAGGGGGCATCAAGCACAGTTTTCTCTCTGTTTCAAGCTTGTTAAAAAATGAAACTACTTTAAAGCATAGTTTTTCTCTGTTTCAAGCTTTTGTAAAAATGAAACCTATCTCGAGTCAATTTCAGTTATTTTCAAGACTCGTTAAACTCATGAAAATCTCGAGATTATTTTGCTATTTTTTCATTCTCGTAAAACATATGAAAATGCCGAGTTCTTTCCGTCTTTTCCTGCTCGTAAATTAAATTGAAAGTTGGCCATATGAGTACATTTTTATCATTTTTTTCGAACTCATTAAAATTTACGAAAAAGTGAAAACCATGAGTACATTTTTATCCCTTTTTCGAACTCGTTAAAACTTACGAAAAAGTGAAACCTTGGAGTTCTCTTTTAAGCCCTTTTCAGACTCCTAAAACATGAAAAGATTGCCGAGTTTTTCTTTTTAAACTCGTTAAAACGGAACTAAAAAGACCGTCCCCTTATAGCCCTTTTCTGACCGTAAAAACAGGAAAAGATTGCCGGATTTTTGTCGTTTCAAATTCGATATTGGAAATAAAACGACGTGTCCTTGATCGCTTTTTACTTTTTAGGTCAAAGACACTAACTATGAAAGTACTCCTTGGTCGCAAGATCAAGCGGTTCCCCCAGGTATTATTTTATACTTTTTCGGGCTTGAGGGACACAAATCTACGAAAAAGTTCAAGTTGGAGTCTTCTTAAGTTTTTCAGACTCTCTAAAATTGAAAAACACCGAGTTTCTCCTATACTGGGCTCGTTAAACATTTCACAGTAAAGGACCTGTTCAATTACAAACAGGAACGAACCACTCCTTCCTAGGGTTCGAATCAAAACTAGGTTGGACTCATCCGAAGGATGAGCTTATAATCAAGCATATGTTATCCTCCTCAAGCTTGTTAAAAATAAAGAGGTACTTGCCAGAAATGGTGGGGGAAAAGAGAGAAGAATGAGCCTATTTGTTATCTTTTGTCTCAGAAGAAACTTTATTACCACTCTTGGACACGACACTTTGCATTCACTTGGGTTGGGAAATCCTTTACCTCACAGTTGATCAAACCACTTTGAAAGTCTTCAGCCAGGTTCCGGGGATTAACTTTGAGTTATTTAGCACCAAACCATCTGTCGTGTCGTTATGTGTTCAAGAGGTCTGCAAGCAAAACTTTCATTTGCAAAATACTTGTCATCCATTTGACCATCCCTGAGTCAGTCCTTACAGCAACATTTCTTCGACTTGAACAATGATTTCGTGTTGCGGGCTTGCCTGCAACGGGTCGCTTTCTATCGACATCAGCACATTATCTAGAGAGATGACTTAGAAATCGTCAGTACCTTGAAGTCTGCATGCATCAATGGCAGGTTTCTCGCCTTTGACGTCAGTTTACATCATTGACTTTCGATCGAAGGATTCCGTGAAATGTTCGACATCAACTCATTCATTCACATCTCATGGATTGTACTGGGTACTTTGAGAACCATTGACATTACTGGTGGTCTCTCTCAAACTTGTTAACAGTTTACATCATCGACTGGTAATCAAGTGGTTTCTACCATGTTCGACATCAACTCATTTATTCGCATGGCTAGAATCGTACCAATTCGGGAAGTAGAAATGAAGACCCTGGATCTAGTTTCCACCATCCAGGCTGCGAGGAGTTTTGTATTCATTATCTAAGTAGACTGATCATAAACAGATGGCTGCGTCCATACTGTGTCTACAAAAGTCTATGATTGTGATGTACTGCAAGATCATTCTTGTATCAGAGTAGTTAGTCTGTTAGTTAAAGTTTTGATCTGAGTATGGGAATGCCTACCTCGGTGATGATATAATCTTATACATGTATTTTGTGTTGAAAATTGCAGGTTCTGACCAGGCTCTCCACGAGATAATCCTTGAAATGATAAAGCGCTTCACCCTTCCTAGATATTACAAACCCTAATCTATTCCAGGCTTCGCACTTTAGGGGGCAATCTGTTACACTAAAAAATGTCACCATGACTATTTACAGTTAGTATGGCTAAATCAACAGTCATGCTACCCTCTTAGGCAAGTCTTATGCCTCTGCTCTCCATGTCAAACTCCAAAAAAGAGAGAAAGTCTTGTATAAATGTATTTATCTCTGGGGACGCAGGTTCTCTCAACCTTACCTGCGGGGACGCTCCCAATGTTCACAAAATCTGCGTCCAAAGACGCTCTGTATGTAAAGGGACAGGTGCGTCCCCCTATAAAGGTTAGAATGCGCAAGTTTCATCTTTAAAAAGTTACTTGTGGTCATTTCTAGAGCATTCTAGAAGGTTGTTCGACGTGTATTGGGCGCCTCCAGATGGTTCATGCACTCCTATCAAAGAGGAACTTATCCCATCAATAAGGGAGCTATCCCACCCAAAGAGGGGATTATCCCGTTGATGGTGGACCTGATTAACCTCCTCTTGAGCACTATAAATACAGGCATTGGGCCAGAAGGAAGAGAGGTTGAAAGCTATACATTTCTAAGGGTAAATGCTGCAGGAATTAGGACTCCCATTTAGAAGCTTGTGACGAGAGATTGCCATCTTTGCTTGTTCTATTTGGAAGTGGGTGAGCTTTGTCAAAGTAGAGGAAGACTCTTGTGGACCCTGGAAGGGACTTGCACAACACCAAGGCTCAGGTTGTATTTGTTCTTTTTGTTACCTATTAATGCAAATGAGTCCATTCTTCTCAATAACTTGTTGTTTATGAGTTATTTCATGTGTTCCTTGGTCTACATGATGAATATGTGTTGTTTTATGTTATAATCAGGTACTATTTAATTGTTTGACTATTGGTGATTACAGGTTTTGGAGAAAAGGAGGAGCTCATCCAGATCAACAAAGCTTGGACTTCTACAACAGCGTTTGGACAAAGGTAAGAACAAAACACTTGATATCTCATATCATAATGCATGTTTAGAGAAGGATAGATTTTATTTGTCTTGTTTGTCACTAGAGAGTCTTAGGCTCCTAGGGAGGTTGGTTGTGTCCACACAATCGACTCTTTCCATCTGAAACTTTCATAGGGCGAACATCTTATTTTGTTCGGTCTAAGGGCTTTGTCGCACCTTGAAGCGGCCCTTTACTGCGCATGTGGATTTCATTAGCGTTTATTTTTGCAATGTTATCTCCCTCATCATCATTCTCATCACTATGGAAAGCCCACAGCACATTAATTTGGGTTTCCTCATCTGAGGGTTCTTCTACTTGGTATTCCTCTTAGTCTCCTTGCTCTGGTTCGAGCTCTAGTATAGGTTCTTCTTTATTGAGTAGAGATCCAATCAGAGCCAATTCTTCTGTGTTTAAAGCCCCTTCATTAGGTGGAGTAGGTAATTCAAGCTGACCATTACCACCTTCTATTTTCTTCCGGTAGAAAGGTTTGAAGGGTTTTCTGTTATTATAATCTCCTCCCTTACCACTAGTACTGTCTCCATGATTCCTTCTCATATCAATAATTTTGTTCGTAAGTTTCTTAATGATCCAATGCAACCCTTCCACATCCATTGTGTCCTTGTCTTTAGTTTCAGCCCCTTTATTATCATTTCCATTATTCTTCTTGGATGTCTAAGAGACTTTCTTTTCTCCACTTGTAGGGTGGCATGTTGTGAGGCTGATCATTTCATTTTCAAGTTTCACCGCTTCATCGATAGCACCTTGTAAGGTCTGCACATTACTCCTTTTAACCCACATCGTTGTAGGGACAGGGAGAGCAAAGACATAGAACTCCATGAGCACTTCCTTAGTAGGTCTAGTGGTCATTTGGATTCTATTGAATAAGGTGTTGAATCGGAGATTAAAATCCTTAACCTTCTCCTTGGTTTCCATTTTCAGATGGGATAATTCTAAAACTAAGGCCGCAAGTGTTTTGTCATCACTAAAATTGTCTAAAAAGGCCTGCTGAAAATCATCCCAAGAGGTGATTGACCCTATTCTCAAGATGAAATACCATGTGGAGGCCACACCAGTCAAAGTAAAAGAGAATAGGTGGCACACCACATCTTCATCGGCGACCCCCAACCTGCGCAAGGCTAGGAAGAAAGAGCGAATATGGTTATTAGCAGTATCTCCCTGCTCAGGATCGAAATTGGGGAACACTCTTTTTGTATTTTTGGGTAAGGGATGTTGTTGCCCAGGTACCACTATAGCATCATGTGCAAGACAGGGAGGGAGTGCTCCTGGAGGAGGTGGAGGTTGATTCCCACCCAGAGGAGGAGGTCAAGGCTAATTCCCACCTGGAGGAGGGACGTTGGCCATATTATGGATAGGGAAGTTTTGTTTGGAGGCTTCTCTATTAAGATTTTGAAAATCAAGCAAGGAGTTACCTTTACAAGGGGAATCCTCAGGAATTTCTTCCCAAGGGGTGTCAATACTTTGTAAGGATTCTAGCACAATATCTTCAAGAGAAGTAGTTGTAGATGTATCTTCACTCAGGGTAAATATTCTTAGCTTTCTCTTATCTGTCGGAGGTAAAGAGTCAAAGACGGGAAGTTGAGAGAGGGAATGAGCGTAAGCCTGAGTAAGTGCTTTGACTGGTTGTTCCTGAGTGAGAGGATACTCTCACAGTCTCTCTTCCTTGGTTGACCCGAAAACAGGACTTAGAGGGATCTTTGTTTCTTCAAAATTAGGTTCTTTCAAATGTGTGGTAGGATCTTTCTGACCTTTACGATCTATACATTAATCCTTTTGAATCCATGTGTGGTACTTATAGATGAAATCTTGAAAAGCTGGAGACGACGGTTCAGGCCCTCCTTCTAGCGCTAATTTGTTGACATGGCTAATGTTCACTATGTCAACAAGGGGAACTAACCCAATCGCAAGCCCCAATTGGACCTACTTTTGTTGGAATGGCTAGCCCCGACAAGTTTTAAGGGACCCCGTAAACTATTTGAACATGTCGAAAGATTGCTTTAGGGAGGAAGACCTTAGTTAGATCAACAAAATAAAATAGCTAACCACTATGTATTAAATCCTATCTATACTATTTCTATTACTCTAATCTAGTCCTAACTATCCTAATCTATCCTACAAGAGCATAATACAGAGGTCTAAACATCATATATATGTTCAACAAGAGCGTGATAAAAAAGGTTAAACATCATGCATAGATTCAAGTCCAAATGAATCAATCACTAAATTCACGGCTGGACAAGACTGTATTAGGGCTGAATTGCAATCCAATCACTCATATAGGAATCCACATTCTTCTATGGAATTAAAACTGCAACTAATGTTTAATTTAGTTTCAAATCAGAGACCATTCAAAACTTAACCATGAAACTGAATCACATTCAATTTAACAAGAATAATAGTGAACTATAGGTTATCAATATGCATAAATATAAATCACATTTGCATTTATGCCAGTAACAACACTTTGATCCAAAACAAATCAATGAGTCTGAAACTAAAGGCTCCTTATTCCCTCAAAAACAATCCTCCTCATTCATAATAAAGCAACACTGTTCTTCTCCAAAACTCAAAATCCATTTCTCCTCTTCAGAGGTAATACTTATGCGGCCCTGAAAGACCCTCGCCCTTCCATGACCTTTTCCTCCCTCTTGTCATTACACAGATCAGTATGTATAGAAGCGATAGCTTGGTGAAACTGTCGACCAGCTGAGGTCACCCTGCCTCTTCATCTTCCCATTGTCTCAGATATGCCAATCAAGTACACAGAAATAGGATCATTATTGTGACCGCTAGCACGTAGAATGCATAACGGCCGGGTCGATTCCTTTCCTAAGGAGGAGAACAGATGCAGGTGAAAAGGATGACTGTATGTTGCCTTCCCACAATGGAGACCGGGACAGCTTTGCTTGCAGAATGTACATGCAACGCGTGGTGTTGTGGCCAGACTCTTAAACGTAGCTCTTCTGCATTCATGGACCTTTTAATCCCCTCCTGCATCCTTTTCTTCTCACCTACAAGGATAATTATCATTAGCTTGATGATTGTGAACAATAGAACAAAAATTGTATCAATCAATCATAACGCTACCTTCATTCGTTTTATAAAACTACGAAGCAAGTATGAGGATTTATGCCTGATACACAGTCAATCATACAGTTTCTTGCTCAACCCATAGGCTTGGCACAGTTTTCGAGGGCTTCCTTTCATCGTAATCAGGTATCATCCCCCTCTCAGGTCACAGGACCCATGACTTCCACCGCCTCGATGCGCAATTACACTATTGGAACTCCACGGGTCTGCTTTTTTCATTCAAAACCAGATCCTTTGTAATTTTGAAAAATTTGGAAAAATACGAAAACACGAGAAATCTTTCTCTGATCACCCAAGCCGGACCTCAAATGATATATATCGGTGCTTACAGATATCGTTGGGTCCATCATATCGCATATTGCAATATGCATAAGCCTAGGGGTCTGCCGATATGTGATATGTGATATGGCCCCGGACCCGAAAGCATATATATATATATATACGTTAATACTGTTGGCAGATCCACAATATAGGCTTGCCTTTGAAAACTGAGATTTCAATATTTTTTGAGAAACAAAGGACTATGCAGGGAAAACTATGTCCAGCCATAACGCTATACTTGAAATGTTATACACTTGAGTTCATAGAAATCAGCAGATCTGCCACATCGTCGTGCACACTGTGTATAAGACCCGTGCTTCGCCGATATGAGATATGCGATGGGGCCCCGGACCTGACAATGTATACAATGTGGTTAATGATGCCTTCAGATCCGGAGGCCAGTGGCATGGCATATATATGTATAAACCTTGGACTTAGGCTGATTATGATATGTGATGGGCTTTTGAACCCAACATATATATATTGTGGTTTATAATGCTGTTGGGTCTGGCCCTTATGGCATGTGTTATGTTCCCATATGGAGTTGTATAAGTGAAAGAGGGATGGTTTATGTGTTTTTTGAATGGTTTCATTTGTAAAGGGATTATAACATGACAATGATGCGACGAAGGGTTTTTGCGAGGTAAACCAACAAACGATTATTGCACCATGCATGTCTGTGAGGATTGAAAGATCCTAATGAATGCAAAGGATAAAGGGACAGGCTGTGTCATGAATGACCCATGCAGCAGAGGTATATTTAATGGCTTAGTCATCAGGCCTTGAAAATTTGACTCGGCAAGACGTTGACATTCATGTGATAAAACAGATTATTCCGAAAGATGAAAAATCAAACTTCTAGGGGACCCATTGGAAATTCACTATAAGAGCATGTTTCAATAGGGTGGTAGTCGTGGCCACAATAGGTAGCTCTGTGCTACTCTAGGACCTCAGGTGGAGTCGTGGACTGCAATTTTAACTACGTCTCAGTTATTTTCATATTGAGTTCAAATTGAACTTGGCCGACTTCTAGCTTTTCTTTGTGCACCCCAGTGGCTAATTTTCTGATCTTCGCCTCTGATTGTGCATCCTCAGAAATATGCAACTTAGGCCCTATTCTACATGCCTCTATGACTACAAACTCCAGTCGGGAACTCTATTCCTACAGTGTCTTCTTTTCTTTTAAGGCACACATCTTCTCAACAAACATTAGCTCGATGTTCACTATATATTCGTTGATGAGATGCAGAGCATGCTACTCCTGAGCTCTCAATTCCTCTATGGCTCTAGCATGTAGTGCGTGGAGGATCTTGTTGGGGAGTGCTGCTATGTTTAGCCTGACATTCTTAAGTGTTCTTAAGACGATGCGATCATCGGCTGATTCCATGCAAAGGGACCCATCTAGCAATGCAACAGTCCTAATATCTAACATTCTTACCAGTTCCATTGCTTGACTCATCCCAGTTGCCAGGAACACCTATTCTGTGCTCGCTTGACTTGTGCCCACCTTTATCCTATTTGCCTGGATCTATAGCTCGCGCAGATCCTTTTCAACACTCCCCAATGTTTGCATATATTTCTTCTTGAACTGTCGTATCACTTCAGTTGTAGTGTCCCTTATTTTATCCCTGATCTCATCGAGATCGCCCTCCATCAAGACCATGGGATCACCCTGCGACTTGTCCAATTTTTTCTTTTTCCGTGGACCTTCCTGCTACCCCTTTTCGAGCTTCTTCAGAATGAATAGGGTGCTATGCCCCTCATCTCTCCCACCACCTTGTTCAGATAGTTCTTCTGCCTCCTTAGCGGTCACATTATAACATTCCAGCACTTGGCGCAACTGGGTGCTCCAATCTGGTTGGACCCATTCCAGAGGTTCTTGCGGTGTTCTAAAGATAACTACCTTAATCTCTAGTAGGGCTTCATCGATGCTCATCAAGCCATATTATAAAGTCAAGGTAAATAAGAACCCTTCCATTAATATATCCCACTCTGTAGTTCCATGGCAGAGCTCCATCTCCAAATACCATTTCATGAGAATTGTATCCAAAGTATGGCAAAATAAGTGTACCCACTCTGGCTGCGGCTCCATTCCATAAGCTTTAGTCCATTTTGCTAGGTGATCACATGGATCATCCCTCCCATCATATTTCTCAGTCAATCGAGTGTTAGGATGTCCAAAATTCAATCTCATCATCCTTTTGTAATCCCGCCATCCATCAAAGTTATCCTTGTGCGTACCCCACCATCATGCAGGCATAGCACACAGTACCAAATCTAACACTTGGAAGCGATGATGCTCAGGGACTCAATGCTCAAACGCATCAAAAAATTATCCACGTCAGTTAAACCATCATAATAAGGCTAGTTCCTTACCTTTGATGAAACATAATGCAAGGATTTTGTGATCATATTGCATCGAAGTGTGGATACTTCGTGTAGCCGATTCTACCAGTGTTCCAACTCTTCATCTCAATCAGAGGTGTAGGAACTCTCCTAATCCCAGGTGATCCTACCATCTTCCATTGGATTGATTCAATCCTGGTCTCGCATTTTTATCTTGTACATCTAATCCAATTCATCCTCACTTTCTTTATAGTCGCGGATTGGTTTAGTGTAGCGCACCCCTTTTGTAGGGTCCAATGGCACTACAACTCGAAGCAATTTCCTTTCAAACAACATCATCCTCTTCTTTAAATTGATGACCCCATTCATGTTAATGGCCCAGTCAATTCTAAGGAGCGTAGGGTAGGGATTAATGTCATCAGCGATCTCTATCACTTCAAAGTCAGCCATTACGCTCACACCTTCTATATCAATCGTTACTCCATATAGTCATCCCATTTGAATGTTCTTCTGCTGGTTTTCCATTCTGAGCTAGATCGAAGACCACTACAGCACAGGTCTCGCCATTCTTTCCCATGTTTGTTTTGGCAAAAACATTCGCATTGGACCCTAGATCCAAAATGACCTGGTCCATCTCATAATCTCCTATTTGAGCGGTGAGCCTCCTCTCGTGCCCCATTCTAGCCATATGTTTCCAAGTTTTCTAACTATGCGGTGTCCATCATGGGCATTCTCTTTGTTGGTGCATTTGTTTATTAACTCCTGCAGACCATTCACAGCTTTGCTATCATGCATAAGTTTCATGCAGGTGTCCAAGAACACAGTAAGGATAGAGGGATCAACCTCTGTAGGCACGCTAGTTTCTTGCACTTTGTTCTGGCTTCCTCAGGTGGAGGTCTCAGTGAAGCTTTTGTTGGCTTCCATAAAATATTCCTTAGTGCGTGCCAAATCAAAACCAGCTTCCTTTTCTAGGGCCCTGCAGACTCATCTGTCCTCTTCAGGTTGTTTTCCTTTTTCATTACTGTTAGAAAATTATATATTACGGAGCAATGGAACACATAAATATTGCAGAAATATAAACAGAGAAAATGCACAAAACAAGAGAGACACAGATATACGTGGTTCACCTAGTTTGGGCTACGTCCACCCCGAACAGCTAGTCCTTCCTTTCTATTATCCAGCAAAATTAAGAGACACAACCTACAACAAATCCACTGCAATATCCTATGTTTTCTCTCACAGTCTCACCTCTCTGTTTCTCACTCACAGAATACACATCTATATCACAGCCTCAAATACAATACCCTCGTACAAAGAGAGGGGTTGCCTTCTAGGGAAAAAAACCCTAAACTAAACATAAGTTCTACTGTCAGATCATCCGCCTAATGAACGACCCAGATTGACTAGCAATTACTATACTTTTACTAGGCAATTTTACATTTGTTTTTAGCTTCAGGGATGTTGCCCCCGAGCCCTCGCCGGGGACCGCTGGCCACCGGATCCCCCAGACGGGGGGGATCGGCCCCCCTGGATCCCCGCGGGGGGGACAAGTCCCCCCCGCACCCCCCCGCGTGGAGGGGTGTATAAGATTTCCTGGGGTATACATCCAGCTGAAACAAAGACCTTTGAACAATCATGCTCCACACACAACAATCTCCCACTTGGAGAATGATTGTAGTAACTCCACTGCTGCTTCATTTGCTGGACAATGACTCCTCTTTGGACCTGGCTGTTTTTCATCTTCATCGTCATCCTTGAAGACTAATTGAAACTGAGCATGTTCTCAGTTTCTCCCTGGTTACAACTTTTGTTAGCATATCTGCAGGATTCTGGCTAGTGTGTATCTTTTCCAGCTTCAACTCTCCATCTTCCAACACTGATCGTATGAAATGGTACTTGAGCTGTATGCGTTTATTCCTAGAATGAAATCCTGAGTTCTTTGCAAGATGAATGGCACTTTGGCTATCACTGTATAACGTGCCCATATCATGCTCCTTACCTAATTCACCCATAAACCTTTGTAACCAAATCATTTCTTTAATAGCCTCTGTAGCAGCAACATACTCTGCTTCTGTTGTTGAAAGTGCAACAACACTTTGGATTTTTGAAACCCAACTGACAGTTGTTCCTCCAACAGTAAATACATATCCTGTAGTGCTCCTCCTGTTATCTCTGTCACCTGCCATATCTGCATCAACATATCCTTGTAGGGAGATGTTTGAACCACCAAAGCATAATTCTTTATTTGTGGTACCTTTCAAATATCTGAGAATCCATTTCACTGCCATCCAATGTTCCTTTCCTGGATTTTTCATGTACCTGCTTACAACTCCCACTGCATGTGCAATATCAGGCCTTGTGCAGACCATTGCATACATTAAGCTTCCAACTGCTGATGCATATGGAACTTTAGACATATAATCCATGTCTTCTTGGGTCTTTGGGCACATTTCCTTGCTAAATTTGAAATGGCTAGCAAAAGGTGTACTAACTGGTTTTGCATTGTGCATGTTAAATATTTTCAACACCTTTTGTATGTACTCATTTTGAGACAATGTTAATTTACGATTTTTCCTGTCTCTAGTTATTCTCATACCAAGGATTTGTTTTGCAACTCCCAAATCCTTCATTGCAAATGAATTTTCCAATTTTCTTTTGAGCACATTTATTTCCTGCATGTTAGATCCTGCAACAAGCATGTCATCTACATACAATAACAATATAATATAGCTGCCATCATTTTGCTTTTTCAAATAAACACAATGATCAGAGTGACATCTAGTATAACCTTGTTCAGACATAAACTTGTCAAATTTGAGATACCACTACCTTGGAGCCTGTTTTAAGCCATACAAGCTCTTCTTCAACCTGCACACTAGTTTCTCCTTCCCTTTCACCTCATATCCTTGTGGCTGCTGCATATATATCTCTTCCTCCAAATCCCCATGGAGAAAGGTTGTCTTTACATCTAACTGCTCAAGATGCAAATCTTCAGCTGCTACAAGACTTAAAATGGTTTTGATTGAAGTCATTTTAACAACAGGAGAAAATATTTCATCAAAATCAATACCTTTCTTTTGTGCAAACCCCTTCACCACAAGTCTAGCGTTGTACCTCTGTTTTCCTCCATCTTCTTCCTTCAGCCTGTAAACCCATTTATTCTTCAATGTAATTTTTCCTGCAGGCAACCTGACTAAATCCAAAGTCTGGTTATGCATTAAGGAGTCCATCTCTTCTTCCATGGCTACCTCCCACTTCTTCCTGCTTTCAACCTGCATTGCTTCTTCATAACATTCAGGTTCACCAGAATCAGTCAACAATAAATAATATAAAGAAGGAGAGTATCATTCAGGGGGTCTACTTATCCTGGTAGATCTTCTAACACCACTTTCAGGTATTTGGGGTGCCTGTTGCTGTTGTGGTGGTTGTTGTTGTTGATTATTATTATTTTCAGGCACCTTTACCTTTTCAGTGATTTCATCAAGAACTGTGTATTCCTTGTTTTCTTTTTCCTGTTTCTTTTCCTGCAACTGATTCTTATACAAGACCTTTTCATTGAATATTACACCTTTGCTCCTAATGATTTTGTGATTTTTGTAATCATATAAGCAATAACCAAAATCATTAACACCATATCCAATAAAGGTACATTTCTTTGACTTTGCCTCAAGCTTTGTTCTATTTTCTTTATCAATATGGACAAAGGCCTCACTACCAAAAGGCTTTAAAAAGGAGTAGTTTACCTTTTTACCTGTCCATGCTTCCTCCAGAACACCACCATCCAAGGAACTTGAAGGTCCTTTGTTTATTAGATAAACAGCAGTATCTACAGCATCTGCCCAAAACTGTAAAGGCAATCCTGCATGCAAACTCATGCACCTTGAACGCTCCATGATTGTTCTGTTCATTCTTTCTGATACACCATTTTCTTGTGGTGATCTTGGAACTGTCTTCTCTCTGCGAATTCCATGTTCTAAATAGTACCTATCAAACTCTTTGCTGCAATATTCACCTCCATTGTCTGATCTAAGACACTTCAATTTCTTTTCAGTCTCAATCTCAAACAAAGCTTTCCGTTTCTTGAAAGTATCAAATACATCAGATTTATTCTTAATACAATAAATCCAGTTTCTAGTTGCATCATCAATAAAAGTAACATAATAACGAGAGCCACCGAGAGATGATACTTGAGCAGGTCCCCATACATCTGTATGCACAAGCTCTAATTTTTCATTCTTCTTTTCTTTCCCAACTCTGAGAAATCTGACTCTCTTCTGCTTTCCATAAATGCAATTCTCACAGAAGTCCAAATCAACATTCTTCAAACCCAGCAACAAATTCCTTGAGTGAAGAATCTTCATCCCCTTTTCACTCAAATGTTTGAGCCTATGATTCCATAATGCTGCATCTGCTCCTTTGGAAGTTAAAGCATTAACAGAGTTAGAAATACCATTGCATAAATACAATGTACCAACCTTTTCGCCTTTTGCTATTACCAGGGCTCCTTTGGTGACCTTCCAAGATTTATCTGTAAAAGTTGTCACACAACCTTCACCGCCTAACTGCCCTGTTGAAATCAGATTTTTCTTTAGATCTGGAACATGCCTTACCTCCTTTAATATCCATTGGTTTCCATTCTGCTGTTTTACAAGAACCTTACCCATTCCAACGATTTTACAGGGTTTATCATCACCCAGACGAACTTGTCCAAAATCTCCTTGAACATAGTCATGAAAGTATTTCTTATCAGGTGTGGCATGGAATGAAGCCCCTGAATCTACCACCTAGGAATTAGTAATATTTTCGAAAGAAAGAATCAAAGCATCTTGTAACACCTCACCTGTCACATTTTCTTCATGATTGTTTTCTTGCTGTGCATCTCCTTCTTTTCCCTTCCGAGGTCTTTAGTCTTTATTTAGGTGTCCTTTCTTTCCACATTTCCAGCACACTATCCCCGATCTGGACTTGGATCTGCCTTTCCTTGATTCACTGCGATATCTTGAGCTCTTTCCTCTTTCCATTTTTCTTCCTCTAGACTCTGCACTCAAAGCATTTCCTGATGTCTCACCGGAGCTTTTCCGTCACATTTCCTTGCTAAGGATAGCACCGACAACATCATCAAACTTTAAAGTACTAGATCCAGAAACAGAGTTACTAATGGCCATTACCAAACCATTCCAACTTTCTGGTAATGAGCATAAGAATAACAGAGCTCTAACTTCAACATCAAAGTTTACCCCTACAGAACTTAACTGACTTGTAACTGTATTAAAATCATTTAAATGGTTTGCAACAGATCCACCTTCCGACATATTCATATTAAATAACCGTTTCATAAGAAATACCATGTTTGAGGCCGAGGGTTTTTCATATAGTTTCGACAATGTCTGCATCAAACCCTCTTGTTATAGACAATTTTGTGCCTTACAGCAACAAGCATGAATTGTCAATAATCCAAGGGATCCAAAGTTCCCTAAACATGATGTTCCTACCCCTAGAGGAACAAGGTCAGCAAACCAACAGCTCTCAGATCAGTTCTCCACCTGAAAACACTCAAAAACAAGCAATCCTGAAATCAAAGCAGGTGCTCCACTAGGTTTCTGCGCTGAAACTCAGTTGCTCCATGGTGTACCTGCGTTTCAAAGCAAGTGGGACAAAGGCCACCTGCGCTGAGCGAGAAGAGACAAGTGGCACAGTGAGTCATTGCTTTGGAATCTTCCAAAAATGACACTTGGATCAGGTATTTCGCCTTGTGATGAGTCAGAGGCTCTGTTTCTCCAAGTGGAAGCAAAGTTCTCCAAGTGGACTCAAGAACTGAAGATCAACTAAAGATTAACTGAAGAGAGAGAGGACACAAGGCAGCTACACATCAGTTGCAAGCTGACTCATCCTTTCTCAATTCATCTATATATTGAGCTCTCTCCTATGAGCTCAGGGGGCTGGAATTTTGTGCAAAGTAATGATATGCTGTTGGTTTCACTATTGAGTTATTGGGTGATTGTTTGAGAGAGGTGAAGAAGAGCAATTCTTTCTGCTGGGAGGTGTTGCTGGGTTGGAGCCTTCAATGGTTGTAATACTCTCAGAACCTTTATTTCTTCATTAATAAAAGCTATTGAGGTTCTTCTATGTGCTCTTGTTTCAATTATATATTGTGATGATTGCATGTTTGGTTTACACTAATCCATGAACCAGTTATGATTGCATGCCTCTTGTAGTTTCCTTCTTTGTTATTTTGCAGGATCTCATCGTAGCTGGGCGAGCAGAAGAACAAAGAGCTAGGAGCAAGCGGCCAAAGAGAAGAGTTTGGATTCGACATTAAGCGCAAGGCAACGGTTAGTGCTTTCTCCATTCTCTTTTGCTTTCATAAAGAAGTAAACCTTAAGTAGTTTGTCTTACAGTTGTTGCTAAGGAACTGTCACCCTTAGAGTGGGATAGGGTCATCCGAGTCGGATACTTTTCCCTACAACAAACTGGCGACTCCGCTGGGGATCGTATCCGTTTGATTGTGTTTGTAGTATTTTGCTATTCATTTCCTGAACAAAAGAGTACCAAATCGAAAAGCTTTTGACTATATCAAAAGCGAAGTAGAGGGCAGCTACTCTTGCTCATTTTCTGAGCAAATTCATGATTTGAAGAGCTGATCTACAAGGATCCTTGTAAGCTCTTAGTGATAGCTTTGCACCTTCCTAATCATCCCTTTGAGTGTGCTTGACTGATTGCTTCTGATTTGAGCAAAAACCGTGCATTTTTGAGAAAATTATGACCCGGAAACTGTGAAAACGCAATTCTCGTTTTCCAAAGCAGGTAGTACACAGGCTACCTGCTTTGCAACGCAGGTCTCGAAGGGGCTACCTGCGCTGAGAGCCAGTTTGGCTGTGCAGAGCCTGCGTTGGCCCAAATTTGCCTAGTGCATTTGGGGTTTCCTCCTTTCTCTTGCCTATTTTCACTTAGTTTTGCTGCTAGGTGTCAGTCTTGTGCCTGTTTTGAAACCAATATTACTTGCCATCATTCTGCCTCTGTTATATAACGAAATTGTACTTGTTCTTTGTATTTCTTACTCATTTACAATTTCCCATAACGAAAAGTAAACTAGTCATGCTTTTGGCCTTTTAGATCTGAACCTGTGTTAGGCATTTTGCTGGTCTAAAGAGTTAGCTTGTTTGCTGTCCATAGCTGATTAGTCATTTTTACTTTCGTCAGTATGGTTTGATTTCATGTATTTCCAGTCATTAAGCAAGTGAATCTTAAGGTGTCTTTTGATTTTGGACAAACTTGTTTGTTTTCGCTCTAAATCGAAATCAAAGTTATATAACCACTTTCTTTTTGTAATCCATCGACATTAAGAAAAGGAAAAGAAAATACATGCATTGTGCATTTTGCATTTGAAAAAGTTTGCATGATGATTTAGGAGAAAGTGCATTAGTTTGTGCTGTATGAACTGTGTGAAAAGAATTTGCCTTTCTTCTCCCTCGATAGTTAAGATTTTCATCAGTCAAAAAGATTTGAAAAAGCTTGCTTCTCATCTTAGGCTGCATTTAGGAATTTGTCATATACATCTCGTGGTGAACCCTGAAAGGCAAACTTTAAAAAGATCAACTTAAAATATACTGAATGAACCTAACAACGCATTTGAAACATAACGCAAACATCTAGAGGTCTAGGTAGAGACGTGTTCCGGCGTCGTTAAACATAGTGACTGTCGATCTCTACGAAGGTGGGTGATTCCTCCTGAGAGTCGGTGGCACTAATACGGACTTGTGCTCCCACGTACCGTCGCGTATATATTGGGAGACCCCTATAGGCAATTATCCTTTATCCATAGGAAGCCGTGTCGGCCGCCCTACTGATCGCGATGCAGTGAACACAGCATTCACGAAGATCGACCACCCGTACCGTAAAACGTATTCTGTGGTTTCGCGAAAAGTTTGGCACACCCTCTGCCTAGATCTCCAGAGCAGTTTCTTTTGGCCCTTTTCAAACTCTATAACTGAAAAGGTCCAACCAAGCATTTGTCACTTCGGGCTCGTTAATACATCGAAGGAGACTAGAGTCATCTTTAGCTTTTTCTCGACTCTTAAAACATGAAAAAGCAAAGTTATGTTTAAAAGCGTCTAATAAAATTCATTCAAATCGGAAACACAAATTTTCCCCTTTATATTTTAGTTGATCGAGTAATCAGCAATCGTGGAAGAAAGTCAATTGAATATCCGTCGTTCTCGGAGGCTTGCGAGTCAACCGTCTTTGTCTCCGGAATCGAAAACAATCCGGGCAAAGCGAACTCGTCGAACCAGTTCAAAATCTCCTTTAAAAGTTAGAACAAGTGTTCCAACAACATCTGAGATTCTGGTCACTCCAAACATTTCCGGAAACCCTGCCTCCATAGAAGAAGTTCAACCGCCACAGAGGGACAGTAATATTGATCCTAGTCTGGGGGCAAATACTCGTATGACTGAACCAGTTCCATCTGTAACCGGTCCAGAGAATTTTGTTCCTCAAACATCTGTCGCTGTCGATCCAACCCCTTCTTCGGCACCGGAAATCTTTTACGGACCTGACGGTCTTCCTCTTCCACCTGGTCTGATTGCGATAGAGGAAATTATAGAGGAACCGCAAGTATCCACTCCAATTCAATTTGGAGTAGGGGTCACTCTATTTCCTGCTACAACAGAAGTTTGTCCATCACCAGTGGAAGTTCCTGTAGAATCACTAGGCGATCAATTGGATAGACTAAAAATGTCTGAACAACCGTCGACATCTAGGACTGTGTCAAATGACACGGCGACGGCAGAATTACCTGCCGCAAATCCAACAATGTTCGCCGGCATACCATCTGTCCCAACTAGCTCTCAATCGCTAGAAGGAGTCCACCAAGAGACTATCTCGACAGTATGGTCTGTTCCTGTTTGTTCCGGAGTAATGTCTGGTAACTCTCACGGTGAGACTCATCAAATTGACCCTTTTGGGAATCTAATTAGGCCATCCAGTCCTCCAGGACAATCAATTGCCTTGAGTTCTGGATTGCTACCGTATGGGGGGCAGTATGCCCTTTCATTACCCCCTCCGGGAGGGTACCCATACGGGAGTTCTCAACCTTATTCAAGTTATGGTGGAATTGCAACGAGTAGTTGGGTACATATGCTATCCCAGCCACCAAGAGTTGTATATTCTATGCAACATTGTGTACCTGTGACAAACATCCCAACTACACCGGCTATTGTGACCGTGTCGCAAGTTCAAACAATACCTGTTGTGTGTCAACCTCAGATTTCTCAGGTTCTCATGCAACAGCCCCTTGACCCTGCGACTCAACCACAATCACCTACTGGTGGGGCAACACAAGTACAGTCGGGTACAACTACCCCACATCTTGGTCCAATGGTTAGTATAGCGCAACAACCCATGGTGTCGCAACCGTGGATAGTGCAATACCAACAGCCGCAATTCCAACAAGTGTACCAGGGTTCTGAACAGCAAATCTTTGCGAATACGGGACAACCATATATTCAAAATGGTCAAAATCAACCACTTTATAGTGGTCAAGTCCATCAACCGTATCAATCATACCAACATCAACTCCATTATGCTAGTATGCAAAGACCAACTGTTCAGGCGATTCCATCGTATCCTGGTTACGCTTCACCTAACTTGAATCAACAGTTACCATTCGTGGCGACTTTAGAGTTGCCTGATTTACATCGGTTAACCAATGATCCAATTGCTTACGCCCCATGGTGGCCAGTGATTCCGCACAAACTTCCATCCGACATTCCTAAATTCAATGGAAATCCAGGTGAAGACCCGTCGAATCATGTGATGACTTTTCATCTATGGTGTTCGTCGAACACTTTGAATGACGATTCGATAAGGCTTCGCCTCTTTCAGAGGACATTGACAGGTCCAGCGGAAAAATGGTATATAGAATTGCCTAGAGCTTCGTTCGACAATTTTGGCTCCCTTGCCACGACATTCTTAACCCACTTTCAATTACCAATAAGGTATGAAATGGGAACAGAGATATTGACCAACTTCAAACAGACAACCGCAACTCATATATCGGATCATATACACGAGTGGCGACGTCGACGAAGAATGGTTAAAACATACGTTCCTGATCAGCTTTTAGCTGAGTGGTTTATAAAGTCGTTACTTCCGGCCATAACGGAAGATGTGGCAAAGGGAGGAGTCGTAACAGAAGAGCAGGTTATCGCTCGTGCACAATATTTGGACTTAGTATATACTCAGTCCGGCACGCTCTATGACAAAATACCAGATGCCCCTAGACCAGAGTTTTCAATCCCTCCTCCTCCTAAATCAAACAGTGACTCTCATGCTGGTGATGGCGTGATAGGCACGGCAAACACGAATCCGAAAAAGACCCAACAAAAGAAGGCCCGTAAGGATTCGAATCAAAATGCGCATGAAGAAGTTCTTGCTTCGGAAGTAAATGCCGTATCGACAGATAAGGGCAAAGAAACCAATCAACTAGGAAGCAAGAAGAATCAAAACGAAGGGAAGAAAGATCAAAGAAAGTCATCTCCTCGAAAAAATCCTCGTAGAAAGGAGAAAACGTCTAGGAGATGTCACATATGTGACGATGATCATTGGACGACAGATTTCCCGTACAAAGCTGAGTTTAAAAGATTCGTAAAGAATCCGCACACTCCAGCCGTATTGACTGATCCATTTCCCGACCCAAGTCAGAATCTGGTTGACAGTGGAAATGCTTCCCCATCACAAGTTATGATGTTGTCAAGTTTTAAGCGCCAAGATGATGCTTTAATTTCAATATTAGACAAAAGCCATGGGAATTCACAGTTGTTGAATGGCGAAAGAAAAGGTCGATCAGGCAGTTCGACAACAACTTCGACAGAAGTTGTGCCGCCATCCAACATGAGAGGCATTCCAACGATCCATGGAGGCAATCATCCTCTCCAATATATCGGAGTAATTTTCCTAAAAGGCCCTTCTTTAATGGGCACTTTTGCCCCACCATCACCGAGTAATCTTGCGGAGATGGGTGCAACGGGATATGAAGCCTTCTATTTTTAATGGATCTAAAGGTTTCGAGGATAGTTCCTATCTCAAGTCAACCTCGCTTAAAAAATGAAATAAAGAGTAAAGAGGATAGTTATTTACGATGTCAACCTCATTAAAAAATGAAATGTCCCCTTAAGAATTAGAGGACATATGCCTCGTCCGCATTTTTATGCTGGGGGCATCAAGTTCAAGCAGTTTTAGCAATGTTCATGCTCGTTAAAAAATAAACGCAAGAATCGAGCAGTTTTGTATAGAGTTCATGCTCGTTAAAAAATAAACACAAGTTGTGAGCAATCTTTCCCTACAGTTCAAGCTCATCCAGAAAAAATGAACCGGTAAACAACCTCGAGAAATGTAACCTTTGAAAGCCATATTAAAAGCCCTTGGTCGTGTTTATATGCCACCACCTCCATCCATTCATTTGGCCAATCGTTCACCTCCATATGTTTGTTTACCCATTTTGAGGAACAGCTGCGAAGAGTGATTTCACTTAGCCACCCTTGTGACACTGCCGTGATTGGAGAATTCCAACCTGTACCTGGAATCTGCTGCTATCCCTGTTCATCACTCGTTCCTCAAAAGACGAGTCTTCTTTGAGCTCTTTTCACTGACTCGTAAAATATGAAAAGTTTGCCGAGTTTTGGCCTTCCAGCTTGTTAAAGGACAAGAAGAGCTATCCCTCCTCTAGATTTTAATCTTTTTTGGACCTGAGGGATTATTACACAAAAAGATCGAGCGCTTGTTTTGTTCGGCTCGTTAAAGAAATCGAAAATTCATCCCTTCTGTATTGTTTTATACTTTTTCAGACTTAAGGGATTAGAAGACGAAAAAGGAATTTTGGAGTTAACTTTTCGTACCTTTTCAGACTCTCTAAAAATGAAAAGGACCGAGTTTTCCTTATCGTTAGACTCGTTAAAATGATTAAATAGCGACAAACCTGTCTTTAGACGAGAACGAGTTTCCCTATCGCTAGGCTCGTTAAAACATAGCGATGGGCTTGCCCGAAGGGCAGGTTATAGAACAAGCATATGTTATCCTCCTCAAGCTTGACAAAAATAAAGAGGTACTGGTCAGCAATGACTGGGGAAAAATTGGGAGAACCTCACAGCATTAATGGTAGCAAGTCGCTCTTGAACATGACACTTTGTCCTCCGTATCACATTGGGTTGGGTTGTTTCATTCACCGGTCTCGTAACCATGGTCTTCGCCACACCATCCACAATTGGGGTAATGCTACCAATCCATCACATCAGTGTCGTTATATGTTCAAGAGATGTGGTTCTGTAAAGAGTCAACCGTGTTCCACCCACTGCCATACATTATCCTTCATCCACTTCATGACCGCCACCCTGAATCATACATCACAGTTTGTTTTCACCTCATCACAATCACTAGCTCCGTTCCGTGTCACTGATGTGGGATTCATTAAGGCCCTCCTTTGACGGATCGCTCCTTGTCGACATCAGCTCATTATCCAAGGAGTTGATCTAGGAACACCCCCCTCAATACTTTGAAGCTTGCATGCCTCAATGGCAAGTTTCTCACTTCCGGCGACAGGTATACATCAATGGCCTTCGACCAGAAGATTTTGCATGGTGGTCGACGCCAAGTCCTTTATTCCCACCATGTGGATTGTACTGCCGTACCTTGAGGGTCATCATCCTTATCGGTGACTCCTCTCACGCTTGTTAACGGTTTACATCATTGACCGATAATCAAGCGATGTCTTTCCATGTTCGACTTCAAGAAATTCTCACATGGATCGACTTGTACATCGAGTGAAGATCGGAAGAGATTGAAGACCCCGGATCTAGTTTCATCCATCCGGGCTGCGATATATATTCAGGACATAAAGACATTTGATATGTACACCATTACAGCAGATGATCCTCCTTCTCAAAGGATGATAATTTCGGCAGAGAATTATCAGTCTACAATCAGACGATCGTCTGTTCTATGTACCAAAATGCATTTATAAAGCTGAGCATGGGAATGCCCGCCTCAGCTAGATCATGAAAAATGTATGAAAAATAATGTATTGTATTGTATCTTATTACAGGACACTTCTCAGCAGATTGAATGAACTTTGGATCCTCTCAATAAAGCATTTCACCCGATAAACGACCTCATACTTTAGGGGGCATCTGTTATAGACAATTTTGTGCCTTACAGCAACAAGCATGAATTGTCAATAATCCAAGGGATCCAAAGTTCCCTAAACATGATGTTCCTACCCCTAGAGGAACAAGGTCAGCAAACCAACAGCTCTCAGATCAGTTCTCCACCTGAAAACACTCAAAAACAAGCAATCCTGAAATCAAAGCAGGTGCTCCACTAGGTTTCTGCGCTGAAACTCAGTTGCTCCATGGTGTACCTGCGTTGCAAAGCAAGTGGGACAAAGGCCACCTGCGCTGAGCGAGAAGAGACAAGTGGCACAGTGAGTCATTGCTTTGCAATCTTCCAAAAATGACACTTGGATCAGGTATTTCGCCTTGTGATGAGTCAGAGGCTCTGTTTCTCCAAGTGGAAGCAAAGTTCTCCAAGTGGACTCAAGAACTGAAGATCAACTAAAGATTAACTGAAGAGAGAGAGGACACAAGGCAGCTACACATCAGTTGCAAGCTGACTCATCCTTTCTCAATTCATCTATATATTGAGCTCTCTCCTATGAGCTTAGGGGGCTGGAATTTTGTGCAAAGTAATGATATGCTGTTGGTTTCACTATTGAGTTATTGGGTGATTGTTTGAGAGAGGTGAAGAAGAGCAATTCTTTCTGCTGGGAGGTGTTGCTGGGTTGGAGCCTTCAATGGTTGTAATACTCTCAGAACCTTTATTTCTTCATTAATAAAAGCTATTGAGGTTCTTCTATGTGCTCTTGTTTCAATTATATATTGTGATGATTGCATGTTTGGTTTACACTAATCCATGAACCAGTTATGATTGCATGCCTCTTGTAGTTTCCTTCTTTGTTATTTTGCAGGATCTCATCGTAGCTGGGCGAGCAGAAGAACAAAGAGCTAGGAGCAAGCGGCCAAAGAGAAGAGTTTGGATTCGACATTAAGCGCAAGGCAACGGTTAGTGCTTTCTCCATTCTCTTTTGCTTTCATAAAGAAGTAAACCTTAAGTAGTTTGTCTTACAGTTGTTGCTAAGGAACTGTCACCCTTAGAGTGGGATAGGGTCATCCGAGTCGGATACTTTTCCCTACAACACCTCTGTCGTGGTTTCCTTCGAAATGTTGAAAGCGACTGACGCAGCAAGGCACAACCGTATTGTTCCGAGTGCCTTTCTATCGAGAAGGTTCCATTCTTCGTCTTTCATACCCGTCGGCATCTTTGTTTTTCCACCCAATGGTAGGTACAGATCTTTCTGATACAGATAATATTCTATCTGAATCTTCCACAGCGAGAAGTTTTGGCCGTTAAATTTCCTGACCCTAAACTTACCATCTTCCGCCATTGCTCCCACTCGAACCAGGAACCCTTCTTTCCTGCGAGTTTATCAGCCAAATAGACCTTCGGCTCTGATACCAGTTGTTAGAAAATTATATATTACAGAGCAATGGAACACATAAAATATTGCAGAAATATAAACACAGAAAATGCACAAAACAAGAGAGACACAAATATACGTGGTTCACCTAGTTTGGGCTACGTCCACCCCGAATAGCCAGTCCTTCCTTTCTATTATCCAGCAAAATTAAGAGACACAACCTACAGCAAATCCGTTGTAATATCCTCTGTTTTCTCTCACAGTCTCACCTCTCTATTTCTCACTCACAGAATACACATCTATATCACAGCCTCAAATACAATACCCTCATACAAAGAGAGGGGTTGCCTTCTAGGGCAAAAAACCCTAAACTAAACATAAGTTCTACCATCAGATCATCCGCCTAATGAACGACCCAGATTGACTAGAAATTACTATACTTTTACAAGGCAATTTTACATTTGTTTTTAGCTTCAGGGGCACTGCCCCCGAGCCCCCGCACCCCCCCGCGTGGAGGGGTGTAGAAGATTTCCTGGGGTATACATCCGGCTGAAACAAAGACCTTTGAACAATCATGATCCACACACAACAATTACCAGTTATTCTTTAACTTCTCAGCACTATATTCACGCTCTGATCCTCCTCGCCAGACTCATCTCTCATCATCTGTAAGTTGTGCATAGGTTGCTAAGGTTGCACCTTTTTCTCCTACATCTTAGCTATCAGCACTAGGCATCCTTCTATAGTGTGATCAAACTGGCTACAATATTGAAATGACGAGCGTGTCTAATTCTGACACTCCCGTGTGTAGTGCCCTGGTGTTCCGTAATTGTAAGAGATAACCTGTCCCCAGCTTCTACCAAGCCCCCCTCCTCCTTGGCCTCATCCTCATCCCTGATATCCTCCATGCGCTCCTCCAGTGCCTTGCTCTGGAGGCTGGGTTTCTGCTTGCATCTGGTATGTAAGTTTTCTTTCAATCATCAACTCATAGATGCGACAGTCGCACTCATCATGGCCCATTGATTTGTAGAAGTTATAAAACAACAGTTGAGGTATCTAGATGAAATTTTGAAGCAAATGACATTTATTCGTCACATGTTGTCCAGCAACCTAGAAAATAGAGGACCATAGTGCAACCCCACGCTCGATCCTACTAAAGCTTCTTGTCTCAAGTGTATTGGTCCCCCTCATGTGATATAGTTTGAAAATATAGGACAGTGATCTTTATCGTGCCCCTGGCCCTTACACTTCAGACACCAGACTTCCATGCGCACCTCTGGTTTAGTCTCCTTGTCTTTTTTCAAGCTTTGTAATTCCAAGCAGAGGCTCTACAACTGAGACTGAATTTGTTGTACTCCCAAGGTCTCATCCTAAATGAGTTTTGCATGAAACCTCATTGCAATTTCCATGGCTTCTACTTGAGTTCCTATCTTTTGTTGTGAAAAAGCAATCCTCGGGTGGGGCATCAACTGATAGCTCAGTCAACTACAACAATCCTCAGTATTTCATAAACACATTATTCATCCACATCATATATCATAAACAGAAGTAAACAAAAATAAATATATATACACATGAATTATTCAATAATCTTCTTTATTGATGTTCAGTTCAGCTTTACAGACTCAACCCTACCCTACACACTCAGTTGCAGAATCTACCTAGGACCCTGCACACTTAGTTGTAGAGCCTTTATTTCCTATCTCACCCACTTCTTTGTGTTATCACTTCTAAGACTTCATTCATTATTCATCTTGATATGCCTTAGACTCTCTAAGACACGCCTATTTATAGCCTTTTACTTACAATACCATGGTCTGCGGAGCATGGGTGGGTCTCAAAGTTGACTCAAACTTTACATAAACAAGGGGCTAAAACCCCTTTGACTCTTAACCATCTACGCGCTCCTCTTCCACAAATCGTGGATACTTTACATTAGTTACAAAATATACATCAAAACTTGGGTTATTTTAACCCCAAAACTAACCTATGGGACCCCATCCCAATAGTTCACATCAGTTTATATACGCTTATTTGTCATTGTAACAGTGGCTAAGTTTCTTTCTTCAATTCTTGTCTTCTTCTTTTTTATGTGTGCATGTGTTTTTTATAATTCATATTTTATGTTTTCATGACATGGATTTGGTGTTGGAAGTGTTGTAAGCTGGTCGTGAACCAGGGAAGCCTTTTTAGTAGTCAGATATCATTGGAAAAAAATAGAGGAACGATTGAAGGATTATTTCTAGAGGTTTGGAGATGTACTTGAAGCATAGATTGAGAAGCATAGGATCATAGGTAGGTTTCAAGGGATTGGATTTATTCTTTTTCATATCCAACTATGGTAGATGGGGTTCTCTTAGAAGAGAAAAACATTTATGGGAGAATGGTAATTTGATTTTACTTTGTGTTCTCTTGACTATTTGAATAGGTTTTACAAGTTATGGATTAGTTCATATTTCCTTTTTTATTATAAAAAAATACACCTAAACGCTAAAAAGACAATTTCCAGAGATGATCAACATAGAATAAGTATAAATAGGAATATGATCATAACATATATAAGTTTGATGGGGTGGGAAGAGAAGCCGGGAAGAGAATATTTTTTTCCTCACACAAAAAAGGCCATATGTTCAATAATCTAAATTGATCCAAGGCAAAAACTTCTTTTTGAGAATGTTGGTATTGCAATCTCCATTCAATAGAAGGTGGGGACTGTCTTTAAGTCAATCCCATATTGAAACAATATATATAAGCCCTTTCCATAGGTCTTGGTAGATCTTCATTAGACAAGTTGCATTATTTCAATATTGAGGTTTAGGGACTATTTATAGAGTTGAACCTCTTCATAACCCTCCCTTGCAATAATTTATATGGTGACCATAAGAAAATGTTGAGTATTAATATTTCTTGTCATTTGCATTGTTTTGTTACAATTTTATGTTGATCTGTTGATTATGATAGACATTGCAAACCTCATATTGCAACGTTGAGCATAGAGGTTCATAATACAAGGTATTGTTTTCAAAATAAAATTATTTTCAAAAATAGTTTTAAATGGTTGAATCCACATACAATTGATATCACTTAGTTTGTTCGAACTATGGGTGAGGGGGTACTCTTAACATTGTCTATTCCATTTTACCAAATAGACTTGTTAGTCATAGTATAGTTGCATAAGAGTCATTATTTGTTTTGGACTTTCACAGGATAATTGACAGTAGTTCACTTGCAAAAGATGGCTATAGGGAAACTTTTCTCTCTCTAAACTCAAGCATTATTTTACAATTACAAGAAACATCCTATTCAACACATGCTTCATAGACTATATAATGAAATCAAACTAGGCTACCAGCCTAGATCCATCTTAACTCCAGATCTACCAAGCACCAAGAGGGATCAAATTTTTTTATATGAAAACTATCTTACTAGAGACTAAAATCTAGTTCTTCTTCAACCCTAGAACATAAATAACATTCATCACTTCCAAAGGAGGTGATGACACCCTCTAAAAATATATTGTCTCCACCCTTGATGCTCTTACCTTTAAGTTATCTCCAAGCATAAGCTCGAAGTCAATATCATCCCCTGTGAGACTCGTGAAGTTATATATCACTCCAACCATATGGCAGGAAGCTCCACTATCTACAAACCACACACTGGAGGACAAGACACTAGTGGTAAAACTCACCACTAAAGAAAACTTCGTGTCAAACCTGGTGGAAAATGCATCCACCTCTACTGAATTTGCAACATCATTCTTCTTCCCCTTCTTATTGGAACACTGAACAACATAGTGACCCAAGTTCTCATAAGCAAAGCATTTTTATTTGTTATGTCCTTCTCTTTGGCCTTTTGCTTCACCCTTTTCTAATTAGATCCACTATAAGACCCCTTCTTAGCCTTCTTCTTTCCCTTAGTTATGAGGGAAACATTCTCCTCCTGATCTACCCCACCATGTTGGCTACCACTCCTAGTACTACTCTTCGTCTCCTCCTAGTTGAAATCATCCCACATCCTCCTCTAAACTAGAAAATGATCTCTGGAAATGATGCCATATATGAATCCATCCCACTACTTGGGAAAACCATCTAGTTCTGTCCTGACCAACTATTCCTCAAGAATAGCCTTTGCCACCGCAACCAATTCATTTCTCCCCTATGTGGTCTTGGTGAGGTATGAAGTCACCATGTCAGTCTTGGTCATCTTAGTGATTCTTGAATTCTAAAACAACACCATTTTCCTATTTTCCTTAGAGCTCTAGTGAAGTGTGATAATGGAATCCCACATCATTTAGGAAATCCTCATCCCTGTCCCATGAGGGAATATATGACTTTTAATAACATCGAGAATGATATTTCTTGCCTTCATCATTCTCTTCTTTGAGGTACCAAAATTTTAAACCCCACTCAACCTATCTTCCACCCTTAAATCAATGTCCATATGATGTCCACAACCAACACAAGTTAGATTATACATGTGAGAAGAGAGTTAGGTTATACTTGTGCAGGGATTCTTCTATTGTGAACACGCTTTCTATTTTCTTCTCAAATATTCTGGTTAATGGAATATAGATAGTCAGGGTTTTGATAAGTTGCTTTCCCCAAAGAAATATTGTGTTATGTGCAATTGATATTCTTCCTCTTTCTGATTATTGTTTTCATCAGCCATTATTGGTTTCCATTGTAAAGAGTAGAGTATATTCTTGTCTTACACTTTACTATATCGCATGAGTTATTGAATCTACAATAAATCTACACTTACATGTCCCGAGAAGTAGTGGAGGCAATAGTAGACAGTGTAGATTGGTATGCCTCACTAAGTGGCACCTTCATCATAGTGTTTGTTGGAGAGAAGCCTCCGCATGTCTTACCAAGCTATGCCACTGACAAATTGATCATGCAAGAAGTATCATACCACCTCGCTACAAGGTTTTTAGTAGCACTACATAGGAAGAAGAAAGCACCATGTCCTACTCTTCCTTTGCGGATCGGATTATACAAGATTAAGAACCTAAAAGATGTAGATCTCGAGGCTAAGGACATAGTGAAATTCAATTTCTACACCAAGGAGTTTAATCCATATGATCCCCATAGTATTTGAAAGGACCATTGTATGAGAGTCTACCTTTGGTGGACCAGTGGGGCATTTCATTGGCCAGAGGAGTATCCTCAAGACTCAGTGAGTCGGTTAGTATAGAAAGGACTTTTAAGGCTTATCCACAAATCAGGAGCAACTCCGAAAGCAACAGCAATAGTAGCAGAAGGAAGAAATACGGTGAAGGACAAGGGAAACAGGAAGATTGTTGATGATTAAGAGGGAGAGAAAAGATGAAAAATGAATGTAGATCCTGTTATCACTCCAGGAAACTCTCCTAGGTTGCAGATCAGAGATGCCTGGTAACATATAATCTTCAATATTGTTCTCAGAACTATTGGAATAAATGATGGTTTGGATCAAGCTAGATAACCATTTCAGCTATGCTTTTACTCAAGACATGCATGAACACCCTCAGCTGATAAGGCTTTAGGCCACTAATGCTCAACAGTTTGTAGTTTCAATGAATGGATGGAGAATACTGACCATACTAGCAGATGCATACATAAAAATAAACGAATGGCTAGCTACAGGTAGAAAAATACAATTTTGACTGTATCGACAGATGCATATATGACCACATATGATTGGCTAGTTACAGGCAGCAAAGAAGCTCTCAAATCTGATTTATCAAAGCAGAGATAAGATGATAGTTATCTGACCTTAGACACAAAAGAAAACATGAACAAACTATTCAAGCGAAAGCTTAGAACAGAAGAGAAAATGGAATATTGAACATATAATAGCAAAAGAAGCTTGTATTACTCATGAATGAAGATGAGACGTTTGAGTAGCAAAGTCTCTATAGTCTCTAGAAGTTTGAATGCCTTACATCTTACTAATAGCTATTTATAGCCTGTTTACAATGCTCCTAAGCTCTAAGAGGCTCGGAGTCTTAATTTGTTTGATCTGTCCCTTAACTGTTTGATCCCCTCTATGGGCAAGCATGGCTAGGAGGTTTTCACCTTCTGGTAGAGGAATAACTACCTTCAAATATTTTGGATAGTTTGTTGCATTGGCTAGGAGCTCTCATATGTCAGAGATGCTCCATGACCATTCTATTTGTTGGGATGGGCTGCACTGTCTGCTCCATGATCGATTATGTTGTTGTGGCTATGCTGCGCTGTAGATGCCCATGATATTTCCGTTTCGGGCTAGCTGTGTGTGATGTGGCTCCATGATCACTTTCCGGCCTCTATTTTCCCTGTAAATTGTCTCCCAGATTATGCTATGTGGTGGAAAGGGTCCTTGGGCTTCTGTTTTCCCTCTAAAGGCTGAGAGTGACTGTTTCTTCTGTTAAACACAGAAAAACACAGAAATAATGTAAAAATCCCACCAAGTTGTTCCTTTCAGACTTCAAAAGTCCTTAAACATGGCTTATTATCCTATTGGGTCTACCCTTTGGGTCGTTGTCGCCTATCGCAGGTGGCTTGGTCCCTTTATATTTTCCCCGTATTCATAAATATGTAAAACACTGAAAAACGTGAAAATTTACTTTCCCAGATGTCAAATTTTATATAATTCACTTCCCAGACCCTTTCGGGTCCGGGCTTTATCGCATCAGCGCTACCCAAGGCTCCCTCTGTATTTTCATTTAAACAAAAAAAATGCACAAAAACATTAAGAATTGGGCTTTCCGTGGACTTGAAATATGATACAATATTGTTTATAACCCCGTCGGGTCCAGTTATCAGGTCGCTGTCACATATATGTAAAGGGCCCACCCCTTAAGGTTTTTGCCGATAATGATCAGGTGATGCAATATGGGCCGTCGATCTACATGCATGATCGATGGTCCACGTTGAATCAGCAATCACTATCGCTCATTCCACACAACCTACATCTATAATCCATCGATACTTCTGCCGATGTGACTCGCCGATAACGATCATCGGCAATCGCTGATCGGCAGTGTCCAGCTCCGATTGCCACTACTTGGGACCACCGACTTGCAATTTTTTTCTTAGATCTGGGTCGTTGATTGGCCAGATCTAACAACAGTTGTGCATTGTTTGGTTTTAAGCTTGCAGTAAGGGTTTTTGGTTGATTTTGAAGTGTTTTAGCCTCCTGATAGTGGATTTTTCCCCTTCCAAGGGCTCTCCTCCTTTGCTTGTTTCGATCTTGGGATGATCTTAAGAATTTTTGGATCCCTTTGCATGATTTTAAGCAAACTTTGGAGACGTTGGGAGTAATTTGGATCCATTCTTGGGCCAAACGCCAACAAAGCTAACACTGGCTTCTTCTGGGGATGAAAGCCTCCCTGTAAGGTTTCAAGAACTACAGATCAATGACTTTCCTGTAAAAAACAAGATCAAATCTTCCTCCTAGTGTTACATTGGGCATGGAGTCTATTTAGCATGAAATAAATACTCGAAAACAACATATTTACAATACCAAGGCTTGAAATCCTTAACTAAAATAAAGTTTGAAGAAAAACCCATTGAATGGGCCATCAAAAACATTTCCTCCTTCCTTTTATGCATTCCCTTTGAGAAAACAATCACCAAACTAAAAATTGACCCCTTTTACCTTTCTATGAAAGGTTCCCTTCTCTTGGTCAATGTGTATATCAGGCAATTCATCAAACACTCGCAAAAGCCTATTGATTTGATCCTCTACTTCAAAAAAATTCCAGCATTTGATATTATCAGGCAGAGATGGTCTATATTTCACCTCTTCTCTGTATGCTTTCAGCCTTGTGTGTTTTGCTTGGAAGGTTTTGTACACCTGCTGAATAATAAGGTATGATTTATACTCTGTTGTGTCATTTGTGACTTGAAAAGTTAATATAAAAGATGAATCAATGCATTCTTGTGTGGGGGACACAAGGACTTCACCTATTCCTATAGCTTCCTCAAAGCAAGCCCGATCAAAGAACATGTCCCAAATATATGGGGCCTTCTTCCTCTGTGATCTAGCAAACTGATTTTTTAAGCAGCGTAGAGGCCAACTGATAAGGCTTGGTAATGACAAGACTAAGCTTAACCATTATAGCCTTCGGCATTGAATTATGGCTAGCTACATTGTCTACAGGGCAGTTGTGAAGGATTTCATCATGAATAGATAGATAAACATAGAATGATGGGGACTTGTCTTCACAATTTCCAATCGTTAGGCTAAGAATAAAATCTGGTTGGTCATCTTGCAGATTTACATAGTCAGTGGAAGCTTGGATGGTTTTAGGCTCAAGAGCCTCAAGGATATATTTCTTGAACGACTCATTCTTCATTGGTTCAATCAGGGGCATAGGTATTCTTGGCTTCTATATTTCTAATTGAAAACTGAAAGAAGAAGGGGACTTATCAAGGCCTCTTACCTCTATGGCTAGAGCTTTGAGGATGATAGAATCAATTGTTGGTTGCTTCTGCTTATTAGCTTGTTGTTCTGCAGGGACAATAGCTTTATGAACAAGATTTTCTTTGACACTATTCAACATAGACCTCAGATTATATTGGTGTTGATCTACAGTTTGTAGAATAGTTTCACCATCCCATTCTTGGATGCTCTGGCCATCGAATAATGACTTCTCATAGGCAGCTTTGGTTAAAAAGGTGGCGCTTCCTTTGTCTTCCATACAATATATCTCATCATCTTCCTCAAACTTCTCTTCTTCCATGACTGCATTTTGAAAAGGGGTCTTCACCCTTTGGTCTTCATTGGCATCTTTGTTTCTTTGCAAAATCTACAACTGCTCATTTGCTCTTCTATATGGATTTGGATTTGGAGGAACAAAGGTATTAGGAACCCTTCCTTTCCCAGAATGCTGCTCAACCTTTAATTTGGAAACTTCAGAGGCTAATGACTCTATCATCTTGGCCATTTTATCAATCTTGGGATCTGAAGATGATGAAGGCTCGCCCCTCTATCTTCTTCTATCAGCATTACCTTTGAGCTTTTCTATAGCCATGATGTTTGATTCTACTTCCAGGGCTACATCTTACATATCGACCAAAGAAGCACATCACCTCTCCCTCAACAGTAAAAAGAAGTCAGAATCAAAGGCATTGGGATAGATGAGTCTAGCAAAGGTAGTGGTGGGTTTTACTTCAGCTAGTATCTTGTTGTACTTATGGTTAAACCTCTTATTAAAATTAGACAGCAACTCACCATTTTCCCTCTTTAAGTTCCCAAACTCACTGTGGTAGTAGAGGAGATCCTTCTTATCCCCCCAATGCTTTAGGAATGCATCATCTAAAGCTTCTATATCTACTATAGATCTTGGGGTCAATTCTCTGAACCATCTTCTAGCCTCTCCATCTAGGCTTTGGACAAAGACTCTCATCCAGACATCATCTTCACTAATGTCCAGGTTATCAGCATAGCTATAGAATGATTCAAGATGTTCTTCAGTTGAAACACTTTTAGTCCCAGTGAAATTAGGTATATACTTCTGATATTCTCCAATAGGCATTGCATTCAAAGGAGTGGGTAGTATTAGAGGTCCATACCTGGCAGCTATGATTCTTTCCATTTTGGTAGGTGCTTGTGGACCTGCCATAGTTGTGGTGGCTAAAAGAGTATTGGGAGTCTGAATGATAGATGGCTGAGGAGTGACTGACAGGACTAAAGGAGTATGATGGGTAAGAAGTTAGGTTTCCTTTGGGCTTAAAGCAAAAAGAGAACCTAAAGAATAATGAGCTTTATGAATCTCTGAGATTTTTTCTTCACTGCTAGTATTAGATGCTATACTCTCAACATGTATTTGTTTTATTACAAGCCTTTGTTGAAGAGATATAGGAGATTGTTTAGGTTTACCTGAACCTAATGCTCCTTTCTACAATACCTTTCTCTCTTTGATGATTTTTTCAGGGTCAGGTACTGGGTCAGCTTGTGGCTTTTTAGGATTTCTCCGAGTATGCCTCACAAACTGAGCCAGAACTATGAAGGTGGAGTCACCAAGAGGTTCAGCCTCTAGTAGATTCACCAGATAGATTATTACAACCAGAAAAGTGCCCAGACTTTGTCTATCATCAAAGCTAGATCTATGTCATTTCCCAGGGAAGCTAAGATTCAATTTCCTCTCCCTAGTAAGGGTGCCAATTATGTTATCACTCCAGGAAACTCTCCTAGGTTTCCAATCAGAGATGCCTGGTAACATATAATCTTCAATATTGTTCTCAGAACTATTGGAATGAATGATGGTTTGGATGAAGCCAGATAACCATTTCAACTATGTTTTTACTCAAGACATGCATGAACACCCTCAGCTTACAAGGCTTTAGACCACTAATGCTCAACAGTTTGTAGTTTCAATGAATGGATGGAGAACACTGACCATATTGGTAGATGAATACATAAACATAAACGAATGGCTAGCTACGAGAAGCAAAAGAAAATGTTGACTGTACCGGAAGATGCATATATGACCACATATGAATGGCTAGCTACAGGCAACAAAGAAGCTTGCAAATCTGATTTATCAAAGCAGAGATAAGATGATAGTTATCTGGCCTTAGACACAAAAGAAAACATGAACAAACTATTCAAGTGCAAGCTTAGAACAGAAGAGAAAATGGAATATTGAACATATAATAGCAAAAGAAGCTTGTATTACTAATGAATGAAGATGAGGCGCTTAAGTAGGAAAGTCTCTAAAGTCTCTAGAAGTTTGAATGTATTACATCTTACTAACAGCTATTTATAGCCTATTTACAATGCTCCTGAGCTCTAAGAGGCTCAGAGTCTTAATCTGTTTGATCTATCCCTTAACTGTTTGATCCCCTCTATGGGAAAGCGTGGCTCAGAGGTTTTCACCTTCTGAAAGAGGAATAACCACATTCAGATATTTTGGATAGTTTGTTGCACTGTCTGGGAGCTCTCTTATGTCAGAGATGCTCCATGACTATTCTATTTGTTGGGATGGGCTACACTGTCTGCTCCATGATCGATTCTGTTGTTGTGGTTGTGTTGTGCTATAGATGCCCAAGATATTTCTATTTTGGGCTAGTTGGGTGTGTTGTGGCTCCATGATCACTTTTCGGCCTCTGTTTTCCCTGCAAACTGTCTCCCGGATTATGCTATGTGGTGGAAAGGGTCCTTGGGCTTATTTTTTCCCTCTAAAGGCTGAGAGTGACTGTTTCTTCTATTAAACATAGAAAAACACAGAAATACTGTAAAAATCCCACCAAGTTGTTCCTTTCAGACTTAAAAAGTCCTTAAACATGGCTTATTATCCTATCGGGTTCGCCCTTTGGGTCGTTGTCCCCTATCGCAGGTGGCTTGGTCCCTTTATATTTTCCCCATATTCAAAAATATGTAAAACACTAAAAAACATGAAAAATGGCTTTTCCTGGATCTCAAATTTTATATCTTTCACTTCCGAGACCCTTTCGGGTCCGGGCTTTATCGCATCGGTGCTGCCCAAGGCTCCCTTTGTATTTTCATTTAAAAAATGAAAATACACAAAAACATTAAGAATTGGGCTTTCTCTGGACTTGAAATATGATACAATATTGTTTATAACCCCATCGAGTTCGTTATTGGGTAGCTGTCACATATATGTAAAGGCCACGCCCCTTAAGGTTTTCGCCAATAGAAATCAGGTGATGCAATGTGGTTCGTCGATCTGCGAGCATGATTGATGGTCCATGTCGAATCATTGATCGCTATCGTTCATTCCACACAACCTACGCCAATACTCCACCGATACCTCTGTCAATACTTCTATCGATGCAACCCGTCGATAACGATCATCGGCGATCGCTGATCAGCGGTGTCCAACTCTGATTGCCACTACTTGGGACCACCGATTTTCGATTTGTTGCTAAGATCTGGGGCGTTGATCAGCCAGATCTAACAGCAGCTATGCATTCTTAGGTTTTAAGCCTACAGTAAGGGGTTTTGACTGATTTTGAAGTGTTTCAGCCTCCCGATAGTGCATTTTTTCCCTTCCAAGGGCTCTCCTCCCTTGCTTGTTTCAATCTTAGGATGATATTAAGCACTTTTGAAGATTCAAAGAGCATTTTTGGATCCCTTTGCATGATTTTAAGCAAACTTTGGAGACTTTGGGAGTATTTTGGATCCATTTTTGGGCCAAACGCCAATAAAGCTAACAGATCCTATTATCATGAGCAAAGTTTTGGAAGCAAAAGTAAAGAGGGGCAATGGATGAATAGAGTAGAGAAGAGGAAGAGAGAAGAGAAGAGGTTGCATGAAGTAAAACTAAAGCTACAAGAGATAGAGAAGAAGTTGAAAGAAGAACACAAGTTGAGGAGGAGAGAAATAGAAGAGAAGAAGAAGAAGGAATTAGAAAAAAGGCAAGGCATGATGATAGAGGAAATAATGTCGATACAGGTTGTAGAGATGGAACAAACAATAGTTGAAGAGGAAGGTGAAAATATGTAGGATCGGGAGCTTGCTCAGTAGATTGAGAAATTGATTGAATTAACAAACATGGAGTTGGAACAAGGGTCACAGCATGAAGATGTTGACCTAATGCCGAGAGCACAAAAGGTCATCCCTTAGTCTCCACCACCTCTAGTAGCAGAGCTAGCCCCAAGCAACCACGAAGATGTTGTTCTCCTTGGTGATGATCCAGTCATGGATGTGTACAATCTATTGTTCGATGAGTTCCAGAAGAGGATTGTACAAGCGCAAAGGAAGAACTTCACGGATCATCACACGTCACCTGCACTCATCAAAGAAGGGGTGATAGTTTCAAACACCAGGAAGCACCCAAATTTCATTGTCGAATATAGCTTGGCCTATGTAGGAGTGACAAGATTATATGTTCAATATCAGATGGTTGAGAATGAGAAACTAGAAAAGAACTTGCAGGATGAAGGAAAGAGGCAAAAAGACTCCGAGAAACAGTTTAGAATGTAGTTTCCACATCAGGGGAGATGAGGAAAATGATACTAGTTGAAGTATCAACACTTGGAGAAACCATGCGAAAGCTCTATGATGAATTTGTCACCATGCATAAATTAGTTTTCCATTTGCATGGCCTACAATAACGGACCAAATATTTTGTTAAAACTATCAAAATCATACATGATGTCATCGCCTCTGTATAGGAGTAGACAACGCAGTTCAAAGGGGCCCTGCTTGACTTACTGAAGGAGATGTATCCATAGGGAGAGCTGGAGAAAGCGAATGTCTAAATGTTGATTGAGAATAACGAGCAACTCGCCTCTTTCATCAGAAAGAAATAGGCCTAATATTTGTAGTTTTACAGTAGTTTGGATGTATTGGTGAGAACACACCATATCCCATCAATCAGTTCCCTCACCAATGCCAAACCCAAGAACCAAGTTTGGAAGGAGGTCAAAGAGTACTTAGAGAAACTAAGGCAAGAAGCCACTAGGGAAGACTTGGATATGGATGCACACAACATGCAGAAGTTCATCGGTGGTCCTTTGAAGATCAAGATAATGTTTCTCATGCTTCAAAACAACTTGGATACAGGTTCCAAGATAGTGTACCCGAATGCCATGGAGGCTAGAGTCTGTTTCTAGAAAGACATCGTTAAGCAGTTTTGGGACACCATCACACATTACGAAGCTTGGCACCAATATGTGACTAAGAAGTAGAAAGTGGAGGCTACTGAGCTAGGCTTCCCCCAAACTTCAAAATCAAAGTGTTTTGTCTTGTTAGGCTGGCTCTACCCTATTTACTTTTATATGGGTACAAGTGTGAAATGCCATGTTTTTTGTAATCATGTTGTAGTTGAAATTCCAAGTGTCAATATTGGAATATGAAAAGTCACCATGTAATGTAATGTGTCACTTTGTAAAGAATTTGAAGAGTCATGAGGGTAGTCCAAAGGTCACAAATGGGAGTTAAAGAGTCACTCCCTCTTGTTATAAATATAACCTCATAACTCATGGAAAATGCTTTTGGGAGCCAAGCTTTTGGCTAGGCTTAGGCTTAGAAAGAGCTTGGGAGTATTGTGAAGAGTCTTGGCTTCTCCATAGCATAGAGCAAGTATAATTCTTTAGAGGAGCTAGTGTTCATGACTGTAATGTTCCACTATTGGGGCTAGTGGTCGTCAATGGTGTATGTATGGATGGAAATTTCACTTATAATAATAAAATCAGAGCGAACACGCTTTCATGCATATATTGTTAATATAGTAGAAATATTCTTGTTGTATTGGCAATGTATGTTATTTAACTTATGCATATTCTTATGAACTATTTTTTTTGCATTTTCACGAACCTTTTTGAACGTGTGTTGTTGGATTAACTCATCACTTTAATTTGTGGATTATTCTGCATTTTAGCTTGTGATGTCATTTTTCTCTTGTGTTCTTTTCAAGTTGCGTACTATTATAGGCTTCCAAGGGGCGCACTTTCTTTTCCCTTCATGCATCGCACTTGACTCTCTGCAAGGTCACACACTTGCTCTTACCCAAAGTTATCATACTTTCATTTACACATTTCCACGGTCAAGGCATAACATTACCACCCATTGTTGGGACTCCTACTCCAAACGGCATGAGGTCTATTTGGGAATTCATATTGGGGAGATCCCCTTAATGTTGGTGGGTCTAGCACCATCAACATGTCCTCTTGTGTTTGTGTATATACAATGCGAGTGTTTCTATTATGGACAATGGGCTTGCATACTCACCATAAGTTGGATATTTACTCATGCAACATAGCAAAGTGAAATTTTCTTACTTATTTGTAACACTTGCACCTCTTATATTAACTCCAAGGGGGTTTAACCAGTGGGTAGGTTTTTTCATATGGAAAAACTGAAGAGGAGATTGTGGAAGGGATGAGAGATGTGCCTTGTTGCCTTTGGATCATTGCAAGTATCTAGTTGTACATGGTGTTGCATTTATGTCTACTTTATCTTGAAATTTTGTAGGATTCTTTGTGTAGGTGAACCTTTTGATATGTAGAAAATGATCGGCAGGTTGCAAAGTCCATGGTTGATGGTTCAAGACATGATAGGAAACAGTTTTGAGACCAAAATTTTCTTTAACAATTTCTCTTACAATTTTTATTTTTTTTGGAAGGTGGATGGATGCCAACACATTGCATTTTTGTTTTTATTTCAATAAGATTCCTCTTATCACATTTTAGGCTAACATGACCATTTGTATGGTTATGGGGGAGATACATTAGCACAATTAAATTGGATGCACATTTTCCTAGTAGTTTATTCATAAGATCAAGGGACGTATGATTAGGTTTCTATTGCACAAGAACTTTTCTCTTTTCTAAATGCCAAGGATGAAACTACAGTATTGCTTTTGCAATTGTTCTTAGGGAAAACAACAAATACATTGTTTTTGAATCCTATTTGGTCAGGTATGTATATATCTTATGATACCATTAATGTTAATGGGTTCACAATGAGAATAATTAGCATTACTGTAGATACTTCTTTTCCTTTAGCATTGGTTAGAAATATTCTAGAGCATCATGCAAAATTATAAGATTTTATTCTTTATGTTGTATTTATGAAGTGCACTGTGGTCAATATGCACTCAGATCTTATAGGAGATCTAAACAGTGCCTGTTCGCTTAAGGGGTCCTGACCCAGGTTCAGAGTTAGTTGTGCCAACCAACAAATCCCTACACTATTGGCCCTTTCAGCAAAAACCCGCATAGTGCAAGCTGCAATCTCACCCGAAGTAGTATGGGGGGATACAAGAACCAAGTTTCTGCATCGAGAGATGAGTGTGATGTCGTTTAGTGCCTCAGATCTTCCTTTGAGCAGATCGATAAACCCTTAGAGCTCAGTATTGAAACTGTATTAAAACACCCTTCACACCTTCATGAGGGTTTGTGATTAGCTTTTGCAGACCCTTATCAATTGATTTATCCACTTACGCACATCAGAGAGTAATCCTAGATTAGCATTTGTGCATATCTACTTAATTTATTTAGAAAACATAACAGAATTCATCACAGTCTTCACGAAAGTACTTAACATGCATTGCGTACATCTATTAAGACTTATTCAAGTGAATCACACATCATTAGATCAATATTCCATAAACACACTATTCATCCACAACATATATTGTAAACATAAGTAAACCTAAATAAATAGATATACATTGTAATTCTTCAATAATATTCTTTATTAATCTTTAGTTCAGGTTTACACACTCAACCCTACCCTGCACACTTAGTTGCAAGGGTCCACGCACACAGTTGCGAATTCTACCTAGGCCCCTGCACACTTAGTTGCATAACCTTTCTTTCCTATCTGACCCACTTCTCTGCATTATCACTTCTAAGAATTAATTCATTATCCATCTTGATATGCCTTAGACTCTCTAAGACATGCCTATTTATAGCCTTTTACATACAATCCCATGGTCTGTAGACCATGGGTGGGTCTTAAAGCCAACTCAAACTTTACAGAAATAAGGGGCTAAAACCCCTTTCACTTCTAACCATCTAGGCGCTTCACTTCCACAAATCACGGAGACTTTACATTAGTTACAAAATATACATAAAAAATTGGGTTATTTTAACCGCAAAACTGTCCTAGGGGACCCCAGGGACCCCATCCCAATAGGCCCCCAATACAAATATCGTGGCTTGCCCTCAAGTAAATTAGATGGCACTACGATCTTGTTGTGAAGATCCCCCAGCTCGACTTGAACTATCACAACCTTGGCAACGCTTTGCGTGGCTTCCTGCTTGACTTCTTCGACTAACTGTTCTATAGTTGGTCCTTCTGTGGCTAGCCTAATTGTCTGTTGTGTCTGCTGTAAGCTCGTTAGCTTCTCCTAAATATTGGTCATGACCTAGTAAACCTCCTCTAACCAAGATTGCAACCTGCCCTTATGCAAGGCCTCCTTCTTCAGTGCAGCCTCTACCTGCATGAGGATCTACTTCCTCTCCTGCAATTTGGCTATGCGCTGCTTTGGTGCAATGGGGCGCACCATTTCCCGAACTTCATCATACTGCCTCTGCAGTTCCCTGACCCCTGTATTCAGTGCCTGCAAGTTTGGGTATTCCTGCACAATTGTCACGAACTCCACTTCTTGCTCAAACAATGTCGAACATTCAGCAACTATGGCATCTAGTGTGGCCATTCTTCTCTGATGGCAGCTCCATGCTACTCCTGGACCTTAGGCAGAGTCATGCACTACAATTTTAAGTACAACTCACTTATTTTCATATTGAGTTAAAATTGAACTTGACCAACTTCTCCCTTTTCTTCACACACCCCAGCAGCTAATTTTCTGATCTTCACCTTTGGTTGTGCATCATGAGGAATATGCAGCTTGGGCACTGTTCAGCATGCCTCTATGACTACAGACTCCAATCGAGAATCTGTGCCTACAACGTCTCCCTCTTGTTTAAGGCCTGCATCTTCTCAGTGAACATTAGGTCATTTTTCACTATGTATTTGTTGATGAGATTGAGAGCGCGCTGGAACTGAGCTCTCAATTCCTCTGTTACTCCTTCTTGTAGTGCTTGGAGGATCTCATTGGGCAGAACTGCTATGTTCAGCCTGATGTTCTTAAGTGTGATCAAGATGATGTGATCATCGACTGATTCCGCACGAAGGGACCCATCTAGGAATGCAACAGTCCTAATATCTAGGGTCCTTACCAATTCCACTACTTGACTTGTCTCAGGTGCTATGCTTGCTTGTTCTATTCTCTCTTGACCCGTGCCCACCTATATCATGTTTTCCTGGATCCACAGCTTGCATAGATCCTTTTGGACTCTCCCCAACGTCTGCATATATTGCTTCTCGAAATGCTGCAGCACTTTAGTCATAGTTTCCCTTATTTTATCCTCAATCTCATCAATATTTCCCTCCATCAAGACCATGGGATCACCCTACTACTTGTCCAATTTTTGCTTTTTCTGGGGACCTTCCGATTGCCCCTTTCTGTGATTCTTCATAATGAAGTGGGTGCTCTACCCCTCATCTCTTCTACTACCTTGTTTGAAGAGTTATTCCTAATCCTTAATGGTCACATTATAACATTCCAACACTTGCCACAACTGGGTGCTTCAATTTGGTTGGACCCATTCCAGAGGTTCATTCGAAATTTTGAAGATAACCACCTTAATCTCCGTTAGGGCTTCATACTTTGTCATGCAGCCATATTCAAAATTAAAGGTCAATAAGAACCCTTCCCTTAATATATCCCACTCCATAATTCCATGGCAGAGCTCCATCTCCAAATACCATTTCATGGGAATTGTATCCAAAGTATGGAAAAATAAGTGTACCCACGTCGGTTGTGGCTCCATTCCATAAGCTTTAGTCAATTTCGCTAGGTGATTGGACATATCATCCCTCCCATAATATTTCTCAGTCAATTGAGTGTTAGGACTTCCAAACCACAATCTCATCATCCTTCTGTAATCCTTCCATCCATCAAAGTTATCCTTGTCCATACCCCACCATTGTGCAGGCGTAGTGCGCATTACCGAATCTAACGCTTGGAAGCTGTGATGCTCAGGGACTTCATGCTAAAACAAATCCAAAAATGTATCCACATTAGTTAAACCATCATAATAAGGCCAGTTCCTTACCTCCGACGAAACACAGTGCAATGAATTTTTCATCATACTACATCGCAGCATGGATACTTCGTGTAGTCGATTCTGCGAGTGTTCCAACTCTTCATCTAAATCAGAGGTACAGGAACTCTCCCGATCCCATGCAATCCTACCATCAACCATCATATTGATCAAATCCTAGTCTCACGTTGTTATCTTGTAGATCTGATCTGTTAGCACCTAAATCTGCCTTAGGCTGAAGGAAGGCAAAAATTAGGGTAACCACAAACCACGCTCAGTCTGGTAGCTAGCCCTACCAAAGCAGGAGAGGGCTCTCTCCGAGTCACGCTCAGTGAATAGATAATCGAAGACGGTCTGAGATGACTTACAATGAAATATTTACCTTATGCTAGTAAGTGAATAGGGATTCGGGAAACAATTTTCATGAATGACCGAGCTTCTGGGATGGTATGGGACCAATGGTCAGCAAAGAACAGAGAATTTAATACAAAGGCACAGATTATTCCGAGAGGCAAGGTAGGCAGAAAATGTAACAATTTAATTTGAGGTACCGCGGCATGAATATATTGTTGAAGAAAGTGAAAATGGTATAGTGAAATGAATCCTTTTCAACAGAAGAATAACACTGAACATGAAATTTTCCCACAAGTAGAGCAATAAAATTGAATTCTACCTAATCTCACTCAGAAAATTTCACTGGAAATGAACATGAATTGAATTATGAAACACAAAAAAATACATATGAAAACATAAGAGACACATTTTCTACACTCACAACCACAAGAATCTCATGAAACAGAGCCGCTGCCTTTCATTAATTCTCTGTCAAAAATACACACTGAAGAAACAAAGTTTCTTTCCCACAGTCTCCCAGAAGTTACAAGCCAACCAACCCTTTGCAAATAACTTGCATACAATATATAGAATGTGTGAGGAAGAGATAGAACGCCCAAGGTTTGGGGAGTTACTTGAATCATTGCAAAATGGAGATGGAGAGCCAACCATTAGCTACAGGTGCAGTGCTACAAACATGAAATTTGGCTTGGGTGACCGTTTGCCTTCCTTCACCACTTGGATATAAGCCAATCTGGAGAAAAAACAATTTAAATGCTGCCTTTGGTGCCAAAAAACCAAAGTGTAGATGAGCAGGCCCACTTGGAGAAGTCGCGAACCAAAATTTCGTGAAACGGAAGCAAATTGGCAATTTTTCCTCTTTGCGCCGCGCCATTTTCTCTGTGCGTCGCGCTACTTTGGGGCCTGTTTTGAGGCACTTGAAGGTGTCCAAAATGTTCCAAGTGGGCTTTCTAGAAAGCCCGTCCTGTCTATTTTCTAACCCAACTAGAACTTTTAAAGTTGGTGTTCATTTTCCCCTCCAAATCTTCATTCTCCCAAGACTGCTTCCTGTGTGTCAAAAAAGTTGAAGAGAGGACATTTTTGGGTACTTTTTGACATTTTGGAGACTCATACCTTGCCCAAATTTCTTGCCCGGACACTAGTGGTTGTGATTTTCCATGCTGAATCCAAAAATGCAAGCCATTCCTCATTTTGAGCTCTATAATTGTAGCGTCGCGCCAGTGGTGCGGCGCACAGGGAGAAAATCCCTGTTTTTTGCCCAAAAAATTACTATGTGACCAAAAATTCCCCAAATTTCTTGAAATTTGGGCTGGAGGCTCTCTATGGGGTGTTATTATGGGCCAAGGAAGCCTCAACCAAGATTCAAAGCTGATCTTGCTCTTTTTCCCTTTTTGACTTTCTTGTTGCTTTCCTTAATTTTGCCTTCAAGTTCCTTATCCGGGCCTGTGCACTCATGTTTCGCACCCTGTAACGGAAATCCATGTGTCTCAGTAGAGCAAGGTCCTGGTCAGCATTGTCTAGTAGCCTCTCCAAATGCATGTTGACCCTCTCAAGGTTGTCCTCCCGATCCTCATTGATTTCTTGCTCCAAAGATGTGAGCTCAACCCTTCTTCTTTGAGCAGCTTGGCGATGCTCACAAATGTTTTGTAGCTCCATGATCGTCTGTTGGTCCTCAAGCTGCTTGTTTCTCTACTCCAGTTACTTCATGTTCCACTTGGCCCTCTCCAAGTCAATGGATAAGGACTCAATCACTGATTGCTGCTCCTGGATAATCTCTGTAAGCTCTGCCTTTGTTGGTTCTGCATCCGTCTCATCATCATGGAGGAGAATGAATTCGGTCTCTCGCTCACCTGATCGCCCTTCCTCCTGCACTGGCTCCTTACCCTTGCCCTGCTCCTATGATGTTGATGTCGGAAGCGAGGCCCCTTCCACCCCTGGTGGAGATAACACTCGCTTTGCTGCTGCAAATAAGGGTCTACTGCCTCTCTAATAGGTGATGTATACTCGCATAGCAGCAGTCTCATGTCGCTCATACTGATGAGATGGGCCCCCTATCTCATGCTCTGCCTCTGATACCACCTGTGGAGTGCTGAAGAAGTCATGGGAGATGAAGTCCTCCCAAGCAATACCCTGCAATCCCAACTGATGGTCCACCAAATCCGAATAAGGGCAAAGTGATAAACATTGTTGAGCTGCTGTCGAGGGGTCTTGTGCTGCATGAAATTCTTCATCCTCTCTATGTTCCCGCAGATGAAAAATGGGAGGTTCATCATCCACACCCTGGTAAAGTGCATGAGCAACCTGATGTGATAGGCATAAAGGCGAGAAAACCTCCCCTCACAACTAAAGTACTTCATGATCAATTTCATGAGCGAAGCATACTCATCTCTCAAAAATCTGAATGGAAAAACTCTCGTGAGATGGCTCAAACAGCTGTCCTTAATGTAAGGCTCATAATGATGCCTCTCCACCTTCTTCTTCTTATGCCACTGCTCTCCAATGTTTGGTATGCCTGTTGCCACTGATATGGTTTCGGGTGTCAATGTGAAAGTGACCCCATCCAAGATAGAATGTCCTCCATGTAGGTGAAGTACAAAAAGACGGGCCAACTCATGATGAACTCTGACATTTTCCACCCTCTGAAAAAATTCAAAACATGCAAAGTGTTGGAAACAAGACATAGCAAGAGGGCATGCCTGCAACTCAGTGAGGGAGTTTGGCTCATCTCTAAGATGTCTGCCACTCCGGTGATGTCTCCTGTGGGCCCTTTCTCCTAAAGCTGTGTCACTGTGGGTCTCTTCCTCATATTCTGATAAAACCTCGGATGCCAGGACTACTGTTTGTAAACTGAATTTAGGTTGCCCTTTGATTACAATGAAGTTGGAGTTTTCTTTGACAATCTGCCACCAAGGGGACAATTAAACGAGGGAGTATTAGGAGGGGAATGATGAAATGGGAACAGGGGTTATAGGGAGAATTTGTTAGGGACTTGGGAGGAGTTTGGGTATTGTGTTGATGGGGTAGGGTTTGGGATCTTGTGTTGACCGAATAGTGGAGAGATAGGGGAGAGGTTTTGGTAGTAACTTAGGGCAGGGGTTTTAGGAAAAATGATAAAGGGAGGATAGGAAAAATGATAGGTGAGGGGAAAAAGGTGAGTGGAGTGAAACCTTGGCACTAACAACACATTTTAACAACCCTAGCCATCATTTTCTTGGTGATTTCTTATGGTTGACCTTATGCATTTTGGTGACATTCAAACATCTCTTTAAACACCATATCATTGATAAAATTTGATGAATAGGTGATGTCGTAAGGCCTACCTTTCGATTTGATAGCATTCACCAAAATTTGGAGTGATTTGGCAATGTTTTTCGGCCCTTGGTCTGTGTGCGCCGCGCGCAAAACCTAGTGCGCTGCGTGCTGGGTATGCGCTGCGCCTGTGGTAATTTTCAACAGTGGGCAGGTTGCGTGTGCGCCGCGCCCTCTGTGTGCACCGTGCTCCTGGGTATATGCTCCACGCCATCTAAAACGACCTCCGACTCACTCAAACGCTCACAATCTCGAACTTACACCTTTGCAACGCCTCTTCAAGGCTTGTAATAACACAATGCCCTTGATTTGGATAAAAACATGTATATATAGCCTTGGAAGAGATGGGTTTAATTTTTTCTTCCTTTGAAAACCCATTTTTCTAATGTTGTGTTTTGCACTTTTTCACTGACTTTAAAACACATTGATTTTCACTTTCCCTTTGAAATTTTGGCTCAAATGATGAAATTTTCAGCACTCTTTGCAGGGACTGTACAACAGGACATTTGGCCATGGAAACCATGATTGCATCTAAAAAAATCAACTGGCGACTTTTTGGAAAATTTTGTCATAAATGACACTGTTTGACTTTTCTTCAAAACAGAGTTTTGAAGAAGAGTCGAAGTCTATCCACATGACGATGAAGCTCTCTGAATCATAACTGTGTAAGGTCCTCACTCTTTCCTGCATGGCTTTACTGGGCATATTTCGAGACCAAATTGATCTATCCCTAGACCAAATGACCAAAAATGGCTTTTGTCCATTAAAGGACCAGACCTTGGTTGTTATGGACTTTTAATTATTTGACACAAAGACTTAAGCCAGCAGTAACCAGACATGAGGGGAAATGACTAGCATGACCTTCTCCATCAGATTATGGCATGCCCCTAGCGGAATGCAGCTGAGTGAATGGAGCGGGACACCTAAAAATGAAATGCATAAAGAGTTTTGATCTCTGACGGAGGGCTGACCAGACCGACTCTAACATTGGCTCCAATGGGGGATGGTAGCTCCTTGGAGGTGCCAAGAACAGCAGGTCTCTAGAGGAGCTAGACAGTGCCTTTTGTCCATTGGGCTATGGAGTCATCATTTCGACTACAACATCGGACTCTGACTTATTTATGAAACTGAAATGACCAAGAAATTGACTCAAACTTGGCATTGAAATGACTCAAAAACTAACTTGAAAGACTGAAACCAAATTGAAATAAAAATGGTATTTACAATGACCATGGAAGCAGCGTTAATAAATCAATAGTGGTACCACTTGAGCAGCTGACCATTGATCGGCCCTCCTGGACAATATTCCCCGTTCATCTCCTTTAGAAGAAAGGCATTCTGACCCTTATATGCTGCAATTTTGAAAGGACCTTTCCAAAGATTCTCGAACTTTCTGTGCTTACCTTTCTCTTCATTCCTTGCATCCCACTTCAGCACCACATCATCCAACTGAAATTTATCTACCTCTACTTTTCTGTCATAGATTTTCTTTATTTTCTCTTGCAATTTGGATGTGTTCTTGAAAAATTCTTCTCGTGTCTGCTGCAAGTGGACCATTTTATTCAACCTTCTCTGCATGGGATCTTCTTCACTACCGGCCTCCTAAAGAAGTCTGACTACCGGGGCAACAAGAGAGGTGGGAAATACTGTATCAACTCCATAAATAAGCTCAAACGGTGACATACCAATGGACTTTTTCTGACTGATCCGATCTGCCCAAAGCGCATGGACCAACCTCTTATTCCATCTCTTTTTATTTATTTCTAGCAGCTTCTTGATGATGTTGACCAATGATTTATTCAAAGATTCCACCAATCCATTGCCTTGCAGATGATAGGAAGTTGAATGACCCAAAATGATGTGATACTTATGACAAAATTCTACCATCCTCTTTGATTTGAAAGCTGTTGCATTATCGGTGATTAATTTGTTTGGACAACCAAAGCGAGACAAGATGTTATTTTCAAGAAATGAAATTATTATCGTGTCTGTAGCTTGTTTGGTGGGAGCTGCCTCAATCCATTTTGTGAAATAGTCGGTCGCTGTAAGGATCCATCTATGCTGTCCGGAAGAAGCGGGATGAATTTTCCCAATGAAATCCAACCCCCACTACTGGAAAGGAGCGCTCACCTCAATAGGCTTAAGTGGCAAAGGCTGTAATTTTGGTTTTCCTTCGAAAATCTGACATTTATGACAGTGCTTGACCATCTTATACACATCAGCAAACAAAGTAGGCCAGTAGTACCCTGCTCTCAAAATCTTGTTCGTTGTTGACTTCCAAAAAAGGTGACCACCACACTCTCCTCTGTGGAAATCCTCCATGACTTTCTTTGCCTCCTCTTCCACCAAACAATTTAACAAAATGCCACCGGGGACTTTCCAATACAGTGCAGAATTCAAAATGCAAAACTTGGCAGCCTTCAATTTGAGTGTTATTTCTTTGTTTCTAGTCATGTCCGGCGGTGGTGACAGATTTTTCAACACATATATTATATCTGAATACCGTGGGGACAAAGCAAACATTTCAGATACCTGAATTGACATTCCTTCCTCATTCTCATCGGACATGGCAGCGATCAGATTTATGTCCAAGGCATGCAATTTTGATTCGGCCATTAGCTTCGCCAACCCCTGTCCTTTGACCAGCTTTGTGGGCTTGATTTCCACATAATATTCTAGCAAAGCCGCGATCCATTTTCCTCTTCTCCCTTCCAGATCGGTCTGCACTAAAACATCTTTTACAGCAGTATTAGGAACATAAGCCAAAATGTGAGAATGTAATATATATACCCGGAAATCCTTCAATGCTTTCACCAATGCCAGGGCTTGCTTCTCAATGATGTTGTACTTTAAAGATGCATCCCTTATAGCCCTGCTAAAGAATGCGATGGGTCTTTCATGATCATCTCTCTTCTGTAATAATACTGCTGCCATAGTGTGCTCAGAAGCAAGTGAAAACAATATGAAATCTTGAGTGTAGTCCGAGCTGACTAGAACTGGAGCTAAAGAAAGGGCCAATTTGACCAAGTTGAAAGATTTTATAGCCTCCTCTATCCATTTCACTTGGATATCCTTCTTGAGCATGTTAGTCATCTCTCTTAAATGTTCAGCAAGATTAGGCACAAAGCGACGCAAAAAATTCATCTTACCATTGAACGATTATATCTCCTTTTTATTCCAGGGCAGATCGATTTGCTGAATTGCTTGCACCCGTGCTGGCTCAATACGAATGCCATCCTTTGAAATGATGTGCCCAGGTAATTTGCCTTCCTCCATGGCAAACAAGCTCTTCTTAGGATTCAGCGATAGACCATATTTTCTGCACTTTTGAAAGACAATTTTTAGGTGATGCATGTGCTCTTCATCAGATTTGGAAAATACCGTCAAATCATCCAGGTACACAACCAAAAACACATCCTTCTCATTCGCAAAAGCCAAGTCCATTGCACGCTGAAATTTGGCCCCTGCATTCTCTAAACCAAAAGGCATTTTAGCATAATGAAAGGCTCCCCATGGAGTGGTGAATGTTGTCTTGTCTCTATCATCTTCATGGACAGAAATTTGGTTATATCTGGAATAACCATCAAGTAGTGACATACGAGATGCCCCCACTACTCGCTGAAGTATATGGTCCATCTTGGGCAGTGGATAGTTGTCCTTCAATGAGACTTTATTTAGATTTCTGAAATCAATGCACAAGCGGATATCACCGGTCTTCTTTTGTATGGCCACTAAGTTAGAGATACAATCTAAAAATCTGATGGGCACAATGATACCTAACTTGTACATCTTGTTTACCTCCTTTTCGATAGATGGCAGCAACTTTGGATTTATTCTTCTCAGCTTTTGTCTAAATGGTTTTTGATTGGGCTTGATGGGTATCGTGTGCTGAATAATATTGGTATCATAGGTCTTTAAATCAGAATAGTCCCAAGCAAACACATCCACAAATGAAGCCATCAAACTGATGTATTTGTCCTTGATCTTTGGCGGTAATGCTTTAGACAATTTTACCAACTTTGGATTGGCAGCTGTACCGATGTTGACCTCTTCTACACCCTTCTCTGTTGGCTGTAATGTTGGCTTGCGGGCTACATCATCCTAATCAAAAAGTTCCTCTAGAGGTATCAAGCCTTTAGGAATGATGTTATTCTTTAGCTGCAACACGTCCATTTCATTGATCTGCACTTCATCTGTACCATTCCCTTTACCCTCATCGTTTTCTACATCAATTGAGGTTTCTTTGAACTTGCCTTTGTTTAGCAGAAAATCCTTAATCTCCTCATCATCTTGAAACACTTGCCAATATCGTTGATTGTCTGGAATGGTTGGACGATGCTTGACATGGATTTCAAATTTATTGCTAGAGTTCATGGGGATCTTCAAACTACTTGCTGCCTTGGCAAGAGCATCAACAATATTATTTTGTATACGAGGCACACATGTCAAGGTGTATTATGAAAATAACTTCAAGATGTCTAAACCTGCATTACGATAGGCCTACATCCTAGGATGTTTTGCTTGATACTCACCTCTGACCTGCTTTATTACCAATTCGGAGTCGCCGTATACCAAAATCCTTTTTGCATTCATCTTTCTAAGAATCTTCAGGCCAGCAATCAGAGCTTCATACTCAGCTTCATTGTTTGAACACTCAAAGGCCAACTTGTAAGAGCAAACCCTCATGCTGCTAGGCACTTTGTTTGGGGCGGAGAAAGGACTGCATACCCAAATACCAATTCCAACGCCATCATTTCCTACTGCTCCATCGAAATCCATGGTCCACAAGCCTTCTTCCTCCTCTTGTAAGTGATGGAAATCTATTTGCTACGCCTTGTCTGCTTGCTGTCCATTACTTTCGGCTGATTTCCCAACATTTTTCTGCTTTTCTTGTCCTTCTTTCTTCAAAATTTTTCTGAAATTTTCTGTTATTTCCGGAATGTCATCTGCTTCTACTATCTGACTATCCATATCATTTAAACTATCTGAAAACAAAACAAAAGACTCTAAATCTGTATGTACATAGTCAATAGGATGATTTATAGGTTTCTCCTTACTGGTGATCATATATTTAATTTTTTGTTCACGATATAACTTCCTCATTTGTACAAACACCGGGATCGTTGCATAGGAGAAATCCAGCTATAGTGTCCCTTTCAATTTTGCTACCCAAGACCTAGAAAGAAGCATGCCAAACCTTGGAGGAATATCTGCTACCACCACATCCATCAAAACATTTTTCATAGGAAGCTGATCCAAACTCACAACCAAGTCTTTGATGAGTCCTATACATCTTACTCTGCTGGAATCGAATGAACAGAGATCATGATATTGCCGGGTGATGTCTATACAAAGCTTATCCATGATAGCCTTGGGCATGATATTGTGAGAAGCTCCGGAATCGAACATGGCATTGTGTAACACAAAATCATGCAATCGTAAACTGATATAGAAGGGTGGCACATCACTATCAGGGGACTCACCATTCGATGCTGATCCAAAAATCATTTCAGGCTGATCATCTTCTACATTTACCATGTCGGACATTGGGTCCAAATTCAACATTTTAGAAATCTGTCCTCTATAACTGTTGTTCTTCATTATTTCAGTCAAGGGGATGGATACCTTTAACTTAGAAATCCCATTCTCTAAGCTAAAATTGGGAGTCTTTTCTACCTCTTTGACTGGGATCTCTTTCTTTTCCTTTTCCTTTGATGTGGCTTGTTGCTGTGATTGTTCTGCTAATTTTGATTTGCTGCTCTCTGGACCAACCGCCTCTTTTCCTTTTCTTTGTGTAGCGGATGAATCATTTTTTGTTGTTTCAACCTCCTTCCTTTTCTGTGGCCGACACATCTCTGTTTCTAAGTGAATATCGTTGCTGCTGTGCAGACAAAGCATTCATATATCCCCTTTGATATTTTTCTGATTCTTCTTCCAACGTTCTATTGAGAAAACTCACAGGACACAACCAACTTATTCAGCCTTTCCAATCCTAAGCTCATCATCCGGAAGCTTAGAATTATTATGAAACAAGGGGATTTAATTTCAGTTTACACTCCCCAGTGGAGTCACCACTATGTTAGCACCTAAATCTACCTTAGGCTGAAGGAAGGAAAAAATTAGGGTAACCACAAACCAAGCTCAGTATGGTAGCTAGCCCTACCAGAGCAGGAGAGGACGCTCTCTGAGTCACGCTCAGTGAACAGATAATCGAAGACAGTCTGAGATGACTTACAATGAAATATTTACCTTAGGCTAGTAAGTGAATAGGGATTCGGGAAACAATTTTCATGAATGACCGAGCTTCTGGGATGGTATGGGACCAACAGTCAGCAAAGAACAGAGAATTTAATACAAAGGCACAGATTATTCCGTGAGGCAAGGTAGGCAGAAAATGTAACAATTTAGTTTGAGGTACCGCGACATGAATAGATTGCTGAAGAAAGTGAAAAGGGCATAGTGACATGAATCCTTTTCAACAGAAGAATAACACTGAACATGAAATTTTCCCACAGGTAGAGCAATAAAATTGAATTCTACCTAATCTCACTCAGAAAAATTCACTGGAAATGAGCTTGAATTGAATTATGAAACATAACGAGATACATATGAAAACATAAGAGACACATTTTCTACACTCACAACCACAAGAATCTCATGAAACAGAGCCACTGCCTTTCATAATTCTCTGTTAAAAATACACAGTGAAGAAACAAAGTTTCTTTCCCGCAGTCTCCCAGAAGTTACAAGCCAACCAACCCTTTGCAAATAACTTGCATACAATATATAGAATGTGTGAGGAAGAGATAGAACGCCCAAGGGTTGGGGAGTTACTCGAATCATTGCAAAATGGAGATGGAAAGCCAACCATCAGCTGTAGGTGCAGCGCTACAAACATGACATTTGGCTTGGGTGACTGTTTGCATTCCTTCGCCACTTGGATAGAAGCCAATCTGGAGAAAAAACACTTTAAATGCTGCCTTTGGTGCCAAAAAACCGAAGTGTAGATGAGCAGGCCCACTTGGAGAAGTCGCGAACCGAAATTTCGCAAAACTGAAGCAAATTGGCAATTTTTCCTCTCTGCGTCGTGCCATTTTCTCTGTGCGTCGTGCTACTTTGGGGCCTGTTTTGAGGCACTTTCTGGTGTCCAAAATGTGCCTAAGTTGGCTTCTTGGAAAACCTATCTTGTCTACCTTCTAACCCAATTGGAATTTTTCAATTTGGTGTTCATTTTCCCCTCAAAATCTTCATTCTCCCAAGACTGCTTCCTGTGTGTCAAAAAAGTGGTAGAGAGGCCATTTTTGGGTGTTTTTGGACCTTTTGGAGACTCATACCTTGCTAAAATTTATTTCCCGGACACCAGTAGTCGTGATTTTCCATGCTGAATCCAAAAATGCAAGCCATTCCTCATTTGGAGCTCTAGAATTTTAGCGTCGCGCCAGTGGCGCAGCGCACAGGGAGAAAATCCCTGTTTTTTGCCCAAAAAATTACTATGTGACCAAAAATTCCCCAAATTTCTTGAAATTTGGGCTGGAGGTTCTCTATGGCATGTTATGATGGGCAAAGGAAGCCTCATCCAAGATTCGAAGCCGATCTTTCTCTTTTGCCCTTTTTTCCTTTCCTGTTGTTTTCCTTAATTTTTCCTTCAAGTTCCTTATCCGGGCTTGTGCACTCATGTTTCACACCCTGTAACACAAATCCATGTGTCTCAGTAGAGCAAGGTCCTAGTCATCATTGTCCAGTAGCCTCTCCGAATGCATGTTGACCCTCTCAAGGTTGGCCTCCCGATCCTCATTGATTTCTTGCTCCAAAGATGTGAGCTCAACCCTTCTTCTTTGAGCAGCTTGGCGATGCTCACGAATGTTTTGCAGCTCCATGATCGTCTGTTGGTCCTCAAGCTGCTTATTTCTCTGCTCCAGGTACTTCGTGTTCCACTTGGCCCTCTCCAAGTCAAGGGATAAGGACTCAATCACTGATTGTTGCTCCTGGATGATCTCTGTAAGCTCTGCATTTGTTGGTTCTGCGTTCGTCTCATCATCATGGAGGAGAACGAATTCGGTCTCTCGCTCACCTGATGGCCCTTCCTCCTAAACTGGCTCCTTACCCTTTTCTTGCTCCTGTGATGCTAATGTCGGAAGCGAGGCCCCTTCCACCCCGAGTGGAGATAACACTCGCTTCGCTGCTGCAAATAAGGGTCTACTGCCTCTCTGATAGGTGATGTATACTGGCATAGTAGCAGTCTCATGTCACTCATACTGATGAGATGGGCCCCCTATCTCATGCTCTGCCTCTGATACCACCTGTGGAGCACTGAAGAAGTCACGGGAGATGAAGTCCTCCCAAGAAATACCCTACAATCCCAACTGACGGTCCACCAAAATCCGGATAATGGCAAAGTGATAAACATTGTTGAGCTGCTGTCGAGGGGTCTTGTGTTGCATGAAATTCTTCATCCTCTCTATGTTCCCGCAGATGAAAAATGGTAGGTTCATCATCCGCACCCTGGTAAAGTGCATGAGCAACCTGATGTGATAGGCATAAAGGCAAGAAAACCTCCCCTCACAACTAAAGTACTTCATGATCAATTTCATGAGCGGAGCATACTCATCTCTCAAAAATATGAATGGAAAAACTCTCATGAGATGGCTCAAACAGATGTCCTTGATGTAAGGCTCATAATGATGCCTCTCCACCTTCTTCTTCTTATGCCACTGCTCTCCAATGTTTTGTATGCTTGTTGCCACTGATATGGTTTCAGGTGTCAATGTGAAAGTGACCCCAGCCAAGATAGACTGTCCTCCATGTAGGTGAAGTGCAAAAAGACGGGCCAACTCATGATGAACTCTGACATTTGCCACCCTCTGACAAACTTCAAAACATGCTAAGTGCTAGAAACAAGACATAGCAAGAGGGCATGCCTGCAACTCAGTGAGGGAGTTTGGATCATCTCTAAGATGTTTGCCACTCTGGTGATGTCTCCTGTGGGCCCTTTCTCCTGAAGCTGTGTCACTGTGGGTCTCTTCCTCATATTCTGATGAAACCTCAGATGCCATGACTGCTGTTTGTAAACTGAATTTAGGCTGCCCTTTGATTACAGTGAAGCTGGAGTTTGCTTTGACAATCTGCCACCAAGGGGACAATTAAACGAGGGAGTATTAGGAGGGGAATGATGAAATGGGAACAGGGGTTATAGGGAGAATTTGTTAGGGACTTGGGAGGAGTTTGGGTATTGTGTTGATGGGGTAGGGTTTGGGATCTTGTGTTGACCGAATAGTGGAGGGATAGGGGAGAGGGTTTGGTAGTAATTTAGGGCAGGGGTTTTAGGAAAAATGATAAAGGGAGGATGGGAAAAATGATAGGTGAGGGGAAAAAGGTGAGTGGAGTGAAACCTTGGCACTAACAACACATTTTAACAACCCTAGCCATCATTTTCTTGGTGATTTCTTATGGTTGACCTTATGCATTTTGGTGACATTCAAACATCTCTATAAACACCATATCATTGATAAAATTTGATGAACGAGTGATGTCGTAAGGCCTACCTCTCGATTTGATAGCATTCACCAAAATTTGGAGTGATTTGGCAATGTTTTTCAGCCCTTGGTCTGTGTGCGCTGCACGCAAAACCCAGTGTGCCACGCGCTGGGTATGCACCGTGCCTGTGGTAATTTTCAAAGGTGGGCAGGCTACATGTGCGTCGCGCCCTCTGTGTGCACCGCGCTCCTGGGTATATGCACCACGCCCTCTAAAACCACCTTCGACTCACTCAAACGCTCACAATCTCGCACTTACACCTTTGCAACGCCTCTCCAAGGCTTGTAATAGCACAATGCCCTTGATTTGGATAAAAACTTGTATATATAGCCTTGGAAGAGATGGGTTTAATTTTTTCTTCCTTTGAAAACCCATTTTTCTAATGTTGTGTTTTTCACTTTTTCACTGACTTTAAAACACACTGATTTTCACTTTCCCTTTGAAATTTTGGCTCAAATGATGAAATTTTCAGCACTCTTTGCAGGGACTATACGAAAGGACATTTGGCCATGGAAACCATGACTACATCTGAAAAAATCAACTGGCAACTTTTTGGAAAATTTTGTCATAAATGACATTGTTTGACTTTTCTTCAAAACAGAGTTTTGAAGAAGAATTGAAGTCTATCCACATGATGATGAAGCTCTCTGAATCATAACTGTGTAAGGGCCTCACTCTGGCCTGCATGGCTTTACTAGGCATATTTCGAGACCAAATTGATCTATCCCTAGACCGAATGACCAAAAATGACTTTTGTCCATTAAAGGACCAGACCTTGACTGTTATGGACTTTTGATTATTTGACACAAAGACTTAAGCCAACAGTAACCAGACATGAGGGGAAATGACTAGCATGACCTTCTCCGTCAGATTATGGCATGCCCCTAGTGGAATGCAGCTGAGTGAATGGAGCGGGACACCTAAAAATGAAATGCATAAAGAGTTTTGATCTGTGACGGAGGGTTGACCAGACCGACTCTAACATGATCCAACTCATCCTCACTTTCTTCATAGTCATGGACCGGTTCGGTGTAGCGTGCCCCTTCTGTAGGGTCCAACAACACTACAACTCTAAGTGATTTCCTTTCAAATGACATCATCCTCTTCTTTAAATTGATGACCCCATTCATGTCAATGGCCCAGTTAATTCTGAGGAGCGCGGGGTATGGATTACTGTCATCAATGATCTCTATCACTTCAAGGTCATCCATCGCACTCGCATCTTCTATATCAAACGTTACTCCATATAGTTGTCCCATATGAATTATCTTCTGCTAGTTATCCATTTTGAGCTAGATCGGAGACCAATGCAGTGCAGTTCTCCCCATACTTCCCATGTTTGTTTTGGCAAAATGTTCACATCAGACTCCAGATCCAAGATGACCTGGTCCATATCATAATCTCCTATCTACGTGGTGAGCCTCATCTTGCGCCTCATTCTAACCTTATGTTTTCCATGTTTTCTAACTATGCGGTGTCCATCAGGGGCTTTCTCTTTGTCGGCGCATTTGTTTATTAAGTCTTGCAGGCCTTTCATAGCTTTGTTATCACACATAAGTTTCATGCAGGTCTCCAAGAATGCAGTAATGATAGAGGGATCAACCTCTGTAGGCGTGTTGATTTCTTGCACTTTTTTCTGGCTTCCTGAGGTGGCGGCCTCATCGAAGCTTTTCTTGGCTTCCATAAAAGTTTCCTTAGCACGTGCCAAACCAAAACAAGCTTTCTTTTCTATGGCCATGCAGACCCATCCATCCCTTTCAAGTTATTTTCCTTTATCATCACCACTTATTATTCCACTTCTCAACACTATATTCACACTCTGATCTTCCTCGCGGGGCTCAAATCTCATCATCTATAAGTTCTGCATAGATTGCTGAGGTTGCACCTTTTTCTCCTACATCTTAGCTATCAACGCTGAGCATTCTTCTATAGTGTGATCAAACTAGCTACAGTGTTGACATAATGGGCGTGTCTGATTCTAACACTCCCGCGCGTAGTGCCCTCGTGTTCGGTAATTGTAATAGATAGCCTATCCCCAGCCTCTACTAGGCCACCCTCCACCTAGGCCTCGTCCTCATCCCTAATATCCTCCATGCGCTCCTTTGACACCTTACTTTGGAGGCCGAGTTTCTGCTTGCATCCAGTATGTAGGAATTCTTTCCATGATTGGCTCACAGGTGCAATAATCTCACTCATCATGGCCCACTGATTTCCAGAAGTTACAGAAAAACTATTGAGGTTTCTGGACGAACTTTTGAAGAAAATGACAGTTATCTGTCACATTTTTGTCTTGCAACCCCGACAAATAGTGCACCATAAAACATTCCCCATGCTCGGTCCTATTGGAACTTCTTGCCTCAGGGGAATTGGTCCCCCTCCTATGATATAGTTCGCAAATACAGGATAGTGCTCATTATCGTGCCCCTAACCCTTACACTTCAAACACTAGACTTCCGTGTGAACCTCTGGTTTAGTCTCATTGACTTTCTTCAAGCTCTGCAATTCTAAGAAAAGGCTCTACAACTGAGATTGAATCTGCTATACTCCCAAGGTTGCATCCTGAATGGGTTTTGCATGCAACCTCATCACAATTTCTAGGGCTTCTGCCTGAGTTCCTATCTTTTGTTGTGACAGAGAAATCCTCAGGTGGGGCAGAAGCAAAGCTATAAACCACTCATGATGTTGGTCATTTGTGAGTTGCATGTTAGCTTCTTGAATCACACATTTCAACCATTAACCTAATTCCTAAGGCGTCTCATCAACCGTCATCATGATTTCCTTAAATCTGACTACTAAATGTGAGTCAAACATAGGCTTACTAAATTCTTTCTCTAAATAGCCTTAGTTTCTGCTAGCATTGCAAGAGGATTATCAGAAAAATACTTAATATACCAAGTCAGTGCATGATCCTACAGAGCGATAACCAAATGTACCTTCTTTATATTGTCATCAGTAATATGTTGCGTTGTCCACACAACATTCACAACAAACCAAAATTGTTATGTATCTTCACTCCCTATGCCCTTGAAAATTGGCAGCTTCATTGTGTTCAACATGTTGAGTGGTGGTGGTGGTGGTGGAAGTGTGGGCGAAGGTGTATGTGGTGGAGGTGGAGGTGGAGGTGGAGTGGATGGATGATGTGTCCATAGAAAACCTTGTGTTATCAACTGGACATCACTTCACGGCAGATTCCTTTATGTCCCTTTGTCGTCACTTACAAGAGGTCCAATCAAGGGACTAGACTCTAACCCTAATCCTTCTCAATTTCTAAAGAATTTTCCACTTTGTGTAGCTCTGAATGTCAAGGCAATGGCATAACTCGTTTTTCACATAAAATCATTTTAATCTAGGAATTCAAAGATCTTAAATACCTACCTCGTGGTTCCTTGAAAAATCTCCACTTCGCTTCACTGTAGCTAACTACGGTATCAATTACAAATTCTGTAACAAATCCTCCTATAATTCGATCAAGCCAGTGATCGACAACCCGCGCAATATTTTCTTCAGAGGCCTCTAATCGTCGTACTAGTTCTGGAGTCCACACTATTAGATCATCAAGCTTCCACCTCCCTTGACTGCCTACCAACTTAGCAAACCACTCGAATAATTCGATCGAGAAGGTGCATAAGAAAATTTCATGTATCTCTGTATACAAATATCTATCCAACCATTGCTCCTTTGGTAGGCGTGGGTTCCTGTTTTCCTACACCACGAATTTGTGAATTTTTCTGTCCAACCACTTCTCAATTTCTTTCTTCGTTAGGTTCTAGTGATGTGACATCAGACATATCCTTCAAGTATATCTCAGTCCCAGTAATGGAACTATTTGTTGGCTTAGGGGGTCTTGACTCAAGTTCAGAGTTAGTTCCGCCAACCAACAAATCCCTACACTACTGAACCTTTTGGCAACAACCCTCGTAGCGTAGGCTGCAGTCACACCTGAAGCAGTATGGAGGGATGCAAGAACCAAGTTTCTACATCTAGAGACGAGTGTGATGTCTTTTAGCGCCTTAAATATGCCTTAGCGTAGATAGATAAGCCTTTAGGGCTCGGTACTACAACTCTATTAAAATAGCCTCAGACCTTTGCGAAGGTCTACGATCGACTTTTGCGGACCTTTATAATTTGATTTATCGACTTATGGGCATCAGAGAACAATCCTAGATTAGCATTCACATGTATATACTTAATTTATTTAGAAAACATAATAGAATTCATCACAGCCTTCATGAAATTACTTAACATGTATTGCGTACATCTATTAATACTTATTCAAGTGAATCACACATCATTAGATCAATATTCCATAAACACATTATTCATCCACAACATATATCATAAATATAAGTAAAAAAAAATAAACAGATATACACAGAAATTCTTTAATAATCTTCTTTATTGATCTTCAGTTCAACTTTACAGACTCAACCCTACCCTATGCACTCAGCTGCACGGGTTCACGCACTCAGCTACGGACTCTACCTAGGCCTCTGCGCACTCAGTTGCAGATCCTTTCTCTCCTATCTGACCCACTTCTCTACGCTATCACTTCTAATCCTTCATTCCTTATCCATCTCAATATGCCTTACACTCTCTAAGGCATACAATCCCATGGTCCGCGGACCATGGGTGGGTCTCGAAGATGACTCAAGATTTACATAAACAAGGGGCTAAAACCCCTTTGAATCCTAACCATATACGCACTCCGCATCCACAAATCACGAAGACTTTACATTAGTTACAAAATATACATCATAATTTGTGTTATTTTAAGCCCAAAACTCACCCAGGGGACCCCATCCCAACAGTGCCCGTGAGTTTATATACACTTATTTTTCATTGTAACAGTGGCTCAGCCACTTTCTTCATTTCTTGTCTTTCTTTTTTTTATTATGTGTGCATGTGCCTTTTATAATTCATATTTTATGTCTTCATGACATGAATTTAGTGTTGGAAGTGTTGTAAGAGGGATTCGAACCAGGGAAAGCTCTTCAATAGTAAGATATCATTGGAAGAAAATAGAGGAACAATTGAAGGATTATTTCTAGAGGTTTCGAGATGTCCTTCAGCATAGGTTAGGAAACATAGGATCATAGGCAAGTTACAGGGGATTGGATTTATTGTTTTTTCATATCCAACTATGGTAGATGTGGTTCTCTTAGAAGAGAAAAACATTGATGGGAGAATTGTAATTTGATTTTATTTTTTGTTCTCTGGACTATTTGAATAGGTTTTACAAGTTATGGCTTATTTCATATTTATTTTTTTATTATCAAAAATACACCTGAACGGTAAAAAAACAATTTCTAGAGATGATCAATATAGAATAAGCATAAATAGGAATAGGAGAATAACATATATAAGTTTGGGGGGGGTGGGGGAAGGGGGAGAGGGAGAGAAGTTGGGAAGAGAATAAGAGGCCATATGTTCAATAATGTAATTTGATCCAAGGCAAAAAGTTCTTTTGTGAGAATGATGGTATTGAAATCTCCATTCAGTAGAAGGTGAAGACCCTCTTTAAGTCAGTCCCATATTGAAACAATGTATATAAGCCCTTGCCACAGGTCTTGGTTGATCCTCATTAGACTAGTTGCATTATTGCAATATCGAGGTTTGGGGACTATTTATAGAGTTGAACCTCTTCATAACCCTTCCTTGCAATAATTTATATGGTGACCATAAGCAAATGTTGAGTATTAATATATTTTTTTTCATCTGCATTGTTTTGTTACAAGTTTATGTTTATCTGTTGAGTATGATAGATATCACAAACCTCAAATTGCAACGTTGAGCCTAGAGGCTCATAGTACAGGGTATTGTTTTCAAAATAAAATTATTTTGAAAAATAGTTTTAAATGGTTGAATCCACATGCAACTCATTATCACTCACTTTGTGCGAACAATGGGTGAGGGGGTACTATTAACATTGTCTATTCCATTTCACCAAATAGACTTGTTAGTCACAGTATAGTTGCACAAGGGTCATGATTTGAGTTGGACTTTCACAGAATAACTTGCAGTAGTTCCCTTGTAAAGCATGGCTATAGGGAAACTTTTCTCTCTCTGAACTCAAGCGTTATTTTACAATTACAAGCAACTTCCTATTCAACACATGCTTCATAGACTATATAATGCAATTAATCTAAGTTACTAGCCTAGATCCATAATAACTCTAGATCTACCAAGCGTCGAGAGGGATCAAATATTTCACTCTCAAATATGGTTTGCATATAAAGAGATTTAATCCCTTTCGACACTTGGTAGATCTGGAGTTAAGATGGATCTAGGCTGGTTTAGTTTCCCCTTCTAAATAAGTTACATTCCACATGAATACCATGTGTTAATAGCATGGGTTCTCAATACCATTGGTGAATACCATGGGCCATTTTTATTTTTATTATTATTTTAATTTTATAGGGTTATTTTAAGAACAATTATTATTTATTTATTTTATTTTGACTAAATTAAAATGATTACATTACATTATATTAATCTTTTTATTAAATTTATTTTTTTAATTCAACTTGATTTTCTCTTTTATGTAATTTGACTTAGTCAAAATGTTAAACATTACGTCACAACATCTCTCCCATATTGGGCTGGAGAGTGCCTGTCGGCACAATAAATCAATATTATTCAATGATTAAAACCAAGTTACAAAATTGAATACTTTATGTTCCTACAAAGGATAACATTCCCTGAAATTCCTTGGACTAAACCTAATTTTATCTTTGGATAATGGGAAAATATAGGAAAAATTACCAGCATCATGCTTAAAGAAATGTAAATTCTAAAACAACCCTTGAGTAGTTCATTACTTGCACACGATATCCTTGTATACTAAATCTTCTCAAATATATCAATGTGAAATAAGAAAAATAGAAAGTTATGTCATATGAGTCTAATTAGATTCATTGTCCATATCTACTCATTTGCAGTTATAGTCCCTTCCAACATTAGGATGTTATGAAATTCTTCCTTCAATGGGAATCCCTGCACAACCAACTACCATTATACCCAGGAATTCTTGCAACAGAGAAGCTCTATATGGATCTTGAAATCTCTCTTAATTGATCAGACATGGAAATTTAGTGATGCATAATCAATTATAGAGGGCACTCTAATGCTGACAAAATTAATGAACCCACACATTTAATCTCGATATTTTGTTGTTGTTGGCTTGTTGGGGCCTGACCCAGGTTCGGAGTTAATTAGCTAAACAAATCCCAGTACCACTAGTCCTTTCGGCAACAGTCCGCTGAGCACGGACTGAGGTCTCACCTGAAGTAGTATGGGAGGGTGCTAGAACCAGGTTTCCGCACCCTGGAGATGTCTGATGAGTTCGGTTGGTTTGAGATTTGTCCCTATGCACAGGATGCTTCACACACTTCCCTGTTCCTCACGGCCTAATATACTACTTTCGTGCAGCACTACCGAGGGGTCGTGCGTCACGTTCTGCGTTATTACCCAAAACCTTGCTCATATTCCAATATTAGTTAATTATCTTTGCCTACTTGAGTGCTTTAAGTTATACTTAACAACATAGAACCTTCATACAAGTGCGCGCAGTAAATAAACAGTATATTTGCAAATTATATCAATCATGCGTTTACCCAAGAATATATACACATAATTATAGCAAAACTTCTCTTTACCGATTCTTTCCACGGTTACAGACTCGTCTTGCCCTACGCACTTAGCTGTAAGGGTTCATGCACTCAGCTGTGGACTACTAGGCCTCTGCGCACTCAGCTGCAGAGCCTTCTCCTACTCTACGACCCACAAACACACTCTACACTTGACTCAACCCCTTAGACTTCTCATGCTCATCTATCATCATTATTTTCCTTTTACACTTATACCCTTGCTCTATTTATACAATCCCATGGTCTGCAGACCATGGGTAGGTCTATCCAGCTGACATTACATTACAAAACTAGGGCAGACAACCCTATGACTCTATCATAATTTCGTGCCCCGCGTCCACAATTCGCTAAGCTTTACAACAAGATTTGATCAAAACTTGGGCTTTAAGCCCCAAAACATGCCTTGGGGGGATTCCATGCCCAACAGGCCCCCAATGAAAACATCGTGACTCACCCTCGATTCACTCTGTCGGCACGGAGATCTTTACCCAGAGTCCCTCCAATTGTTCTCAAACTACGCAGAGGTTAGCAGCACACTAAGTTGTTGCTTGTTGGGACTGTTGTATTCATTGTTCCTAGACCTCTATGTCACAACTGCTTCACTGCATCTGTGACGGTATCCCCTGCATTTGTTTATAGTCCCACGCCTTTGTCCAGATCCTTGGAGCGTGAAGATTGTGCTTCTGCCAGCTAGTCAGATAGTTGGGCCCCCCATGTAGGGCTTTAAGCGGCTACCATTCACTTTGCCTAGGAAAGGCTCTCCATTTGGTTTCACTAGTTATATTTTGCCTCCATCTATGACCTCCTTAACAACGTATGGTCCCATCCAATGCATTCTGAACTTTCCTGGGAATTTATCAAACTTACTACCATATAGCAGCACTAAATCATTTATCTTGAAGGTGCGTAACTTAATATAGTGATCGTGCCAGGTTTTCTCATGCTTTTTTTTCACCTGTTGATGAAAGTTGGCCAGGAATCGCTCCTTCTCGAGTTCTTCCAACTGCGCGAGCCTTTCTTCTAGGGCTTCACGGTCCGTCATACCTGTGAGCGCTGTTATGCGTAGACTAAGTATAATATACTCCATTGGCATGATAGCTTCCATGCCATAAACTAACCGAAAAGGTGTTTGTCCCGTCAGTTTCTTCCACGTTTTCCTATAAGCCCATAGTATTGTAGGTATGCATAGGTCCTAATCGCTTCATTGCGCATTGCATATTTTGGTTAATGCAGTCTCTAGTATTTTGTTGAATGCTTCTACTGTCTCATTGGCTTGTGGGTGATACGATGTGCTTCTCTAATGATACACCTGGAACTCTTATGTGACCACGTTGATGGTTTCATTCAGGAAATGTGTACCGCGATCACTCATTAAGATTTTCGAACAGCCAAATCAAGTTAAAATGTGTTAAAACAAAAACTTCATAGCCATGGTGGTCATGCAATCCTTGATCAACTGTTCTTTTGCCCAGTGAGTCAGGTACTCCATCACAGTGATGATGTATCACACGCCCATTTTTCCCTGAGGTTTGACAGGTCCTACAAAGTTGATTTCCCACTTTTTGAAGGGCTGCATCGTCATTTGTGGATTCAAAGTCATCTCATCCCTCTGCGATGGTTTACCGGTCCTTTGACATATATAGCAGGCCTTACAGTGTGCTTTTGAATCCTGATGAAGGGTTGGCCACCACAACCCTGCATGGAGAATCTTTTGCTTGGTTGCTCGTCCTGCATAGTGTCCTCCTGCAGTGCCCCCATGTGCTTCCGCGAGGATCTGACTTCATTCAAGTTTAGGTATGTACCTTTGTAGTATCTCATCATTTCCCATTTTGTATAGGTGCCCCACAATGACAAAAAAATCCGCCGTGTGCACCACCAATTCCTTCTTCTATTAGACAGAGTATTCCTTCGGTGCAGACCCTATTGTCAGAAAGTGGATTATATCTTCAAAGTGTCCATCTGCGATGTACACAGCAAAGATCTTTTCATCAGGTAATCCTTCTTCCAAACTAGTAGGTTCCTCGCCCGTCTCAATATGTAACAAGTGATCCGGTCCTGCATTCAGGCGTCTAGGCTTTACCACAACCTCAAAGTCATATTCTTAGAACAATAAGGGCCACCTACATATTCACCCCCCCCAACACAGGCTTATTGACCAAGTATTTTAGCACAGAATGGTTTGTATACATCTTGAAATGTCCTCCCAGTAAATAGTACCAGTATTTTTGGAGCGCGTACACCATAGGCAACCCTTCGCGCTTGGTTGAAAAATAGTTCTTTTCCAATTTAGATAACCTGCGACTTACAAATGTGATAGGGTAATCCAAGCCCTCTCCACCCTCTTGGGTGAGCACTGCTCCCAATGCTATACATGATGCATCAACATGGACATGAAACTCCACATCCCATTTTGGGAAGACCAGGATTGTGGCGGAGGCCAATTTCTCTTTTAGTACATCTAAGCTCTCCATACAATCATCATTCCAGTAGAACGTGACATCCTTTTCCAACAGTTTCTCCATTGGCGTGGTGATCTGTGCATAGATTTTGATGAACTTCCTGTAGTACCCTATATGTCCCGAGCTAGCGCGCAACTGTTTAACACTTCACAGTGCTTCCAAATTCAGAATTACTACAATTTTCACGGGGTCTACCATTAATCCCTGTTTGCACACCACATGTCCCAACAGGTTCCCAAAGGGAACGAGGAACTTACACTTTTTAAGGTTCTACGTGATTTGGTGTCATTGGCAAGTATCCATCATCAAGCATAAGCTCGCTACATGGTACTTGACCAATCCAAATACAGTCCGATCATCTAGGTAGACCTACAGGAATTTGTGGATATATTCTGTGAATGCGGCAACAACTATGCGCGAAACGATGGCTGGCACATTATTTAGTCCAAACGGCATGACGGTGTATTGAAAGCAACCCCATTCAATCGCGAAGGTGGTCTTGCTCCAATCTTCCGGCGTGATTTTGATCTAATGGTACCCTGAGAACCCATCAGTGAAAGAATATGCTTCTTGCCCACTGACATTTTCCAATACTTCATCTGTGAATGGGGTTGGGAATGGGTCATGCACACAAGTGTCATTCAATTTTCTAAGGTCCATGAATATTCTTATCTTGCCCTTCTGCTTCTTCTCCTATACTACCATAGGGCTTACCCAGTTGGATTCATCCATCACTTCAATAATTCCAGCGACGAGCATCTTTTCTAATTCTACATGGACCTTTTCCTTATACCTTGGATTCAAGCAGTAAGGCTTCTGCATAATTGGCTTCGCGTCGTGTTTTAGGGTGATCTTCATCATCCCTAAATTGCCAATGATTCCTTTTAAGTTCGTGATCTTGGTCGGAAATAAGTCTTGATACTCGCAGAATAACTCAGCAACCTTATCCACCGTGGCATCATCCTTGTAGTCACCGAGCGTTGCATACTTTGGTTTGGCCTTTGTACCAATGTTCACCTGCTTTGTTTTTACTGGTGCGGTAATGTTAGGGTCTTCAATCAACAGTCCTTTAACCTCGCAATAGCCTTCAATTTCTGGAATGCTAAATTTTCGTGGATCTTCATTGTCATCTTCAATGTTTACGTTGTAACACCCCAGCGCGCAGCTCAGCTAGGTCGCTAATTCAGGCTACAGCACTTCCATTAGTTCTTGGGGTATTTTAAAGATCATTGCTTTTACAGCTTGTAGCACATTATCAATAGTATCCCACCAATGATCCTCAAGCGTGAAGGTTAACAGGAATCCTTCATGCATGATATCCCATTCGTTCATGCCGTGGCAGAGCTCTGTCTCTATATAGAAATTCATGGGTATATTATCCATGGTATGACAAAACAGGTGCACCCACTCAGGTTGTGGTTCTTCCCCATAGACCTTTGTCCATTTTGCAAGATGTGCACATGGATCATCCCATCTATCACACTTGTCTTTCAATCGCATTTGAGGCTTCCCAAACCATATGTGCATCATCCTTCTGTATTTGTGCCAGTCCTCGAAACTTCTTTGGTGCGTACCCCACCATATTGTGGGCGTAGCTCTCAGTACCCATTTCAGAGCGTCGAAAGTTGTTTTTCTAGCACTTCTTTTTCAAATTTGTTCAGGAAAACATCCACCTTGCCTAACCCATCATACATAGGCAGATCTCTTATCTCTGTTGCTACACAGCGTAGCGACCTTGTCATCATGTTACAGTTGAGCATGGTTACCTCGTGTAACCAGTTTTTCCATTGTTTTATTTCATCATCTGAATCTGATGTACATGAGCTTTCGCGCTCCCACGATATTTGGCCATCCGTGGTTGGATTTACCCAGTCTTTCTCACACGCAGTTATATTGTAGATACAGTCTAGATCATCGTCACTGTCGTAGTCACACACTGGCTCTGTGTAGTGCGATCCTTCTGTAGGGTCTAAAGGTACCACTATGTGAAGTGACTTTTTCTCAAAAATCATCTTGCACTTCTTTAGATTTATCACTCCATTCATGTCAGTGGCCCAATCTACTCCCAGTAGTGTGGGATAGGGATTGTTTTCATCAACAATCTATATCACTTCAAAATCTGCTAGCGCACTTGCTCCTTCGATATCTACTGTGATTCCCTGTAGTCTCTCCATGGGTAGGATCTTTTGCTGGTTCACCATTCGTAGTTGGATAGGAGACCATTGCAGTGCAAGATTTCCCATACGCCCCCATGTCTGCTTTGGCAGGACATTTGTGTCCAATCCTAGATCCAGAATCACTTGATCCATCTCATATTCCCCGATTTGCGTGGTTAATTTCATCTCCCTTCCTGTTCGCATCGTGTGCTTCCCGAGCTTCCGGAATACACGTGGCTCTCTTGACGCGGTCCCAACACATCTAGTTATGAGTTCTTGCAGCCCCTTCATAGCCTTGCTATCGCGCAATAACTTCATTCATGTCTCCAAGAATGTAGTGAGCATCGATGGGTCCATTTCCAGTTCTAGTCTGTTTTTACTTCCTGAAGCGAAGGCATCAGCGAAGCTCCTCTTAGCTTCCATGAATGTCTCCTTTACATGCTCCAAATCAAATTTTGTTTCCTTCATTGGGGCTTTGCGAACCTAGGTACTTTCTTCAGGCTGCTTGCCTTTGTCATCCCCTATCGTAATACCACTTGGAGCACGATATTTACATTGGGGTCTGTTGTGGTCACCAAAAACCCCCCTTCTTCACTTGACATTAGCAATAACGTCAAGCAAAGAGGGGACCCTGAACAAAAAAAAATTCCAAAAAAATATTTTTCTAAAGTTTTTATATTTCTCTCCCTAAGGCTTAAATCGCATCGCAAAGAAAGGCCGAAGCTTGGCTCGAGCGCGAAAAGTAAGACCGCGAATGAGCGATGCGAAGTTCATCGCGTCGCATACATCACACGCGCCCCTTTAAAAGAAGACCTTCGAAAAACACCGACCGCCGATATGCGAAATCTCCAATCGCAAGCATCACGCTATACGGCATAACCATTAAACAAAATTTGTGATATCTGCGATTCGCGATCTGCGATGGCAGCGATTTGCGATTTGCGATGGCAGCGATTTGCGATCTGCGATGGCAGCGATTTGCGATTTGCGATGGCATCGATTTGCGATCTGCGATCTGAAAAGACTTATCACACGACAAGCCCAGGATTAAGTGCGCGCCTTGAAGGAATTTAATGACCTCATGCTTGAGTGTCAAGGAATGATTGCATCACATTTATCGAAGAGTCAAGTCATGATGCATGTCAGGATTACGCATTCATTAGAGTTTAATGCTTTCATGTCAATATTTTTCATTTCCCTGCTTCTTTGCGTAGACTGCAAGACACGCAACTGATATAAATCTATATGCAAGAAACATCTGAGAGAAAGGGGAAAGCGCCAATCAAACAGCAGAGAGAAGATGCCTCCGCAAACGAATGCCGCATGCAGCAGGACCACGGATTCCAGACTATCAGACAACCGGCACTGATGAAAATAGACTATCCAGGACTCAGAGTCAGAGGCGCACAAAAGCAGCGTATTCAGAAAAGATCCTGAAGCTCAGACTTGGTAAAGCAAAGAAAGAAGCGCATGAGAAGGAAGACGCTTCAAGAAAACCTGGAACAAAGAACGGAAACAATTCTTAAAACAGGGGGATGTCCATACAGCACGACTCCTAACCCACTTAGTCATTCGCACAACCGGAAACCAAAACAGCAACAGCAAAATCAGTTCGAGAAGAACCTGGGTTGTGCTAAGTATACACGCGGCGAATACACCCAGCTAGAGAAAGGTTCTCGAAAATATCTTCTGGTCTGTCAGAAGAAAGTGTCAGCTCTTGTTATTTCCACTTTTATCTCCCGAGCAAAAGAAGAAGGCAGTCAGCCGACTCTTCCCAAGAAAACGTTGCGCTGTTGACAGCACTAAAGAGAATATACAGAAACGGTCAGAAATTAGATTTAAAGTTTTAGAAATAAATTTGCTTTTAGTAAAGGGCGGTCATTTGAAGCCGATTCCCTAGATTCGTGTAATTAATATCAATTAGCTAGTAGTATTTAACCCTTCTCATGGTTTTTGGAGAAGGGTCCGGAAATCTGTCAAAAAACTTATCCTCAGAACATGCACTTCTGCACCCTCAGAGGAGGTTTTTTGATGAATAGATGGATCAAGATTTATTTATGTTTGCATTTTAATATCTGTTACTGATGTTGCACTTCTGTACTCTTAGCAGATGTTAGAACAAGTAGAAATAAATCATTATTACTTGAAGTTTATTGGTGAAATTAGTCATAAATGGTACTTTTATCTCTTGACTAGATTCTGCTAGTATCCCTAAAGTGATATGTAGCTGAGTTCTTTATATGTTATTGTATGAATGTCTGCATTACCATTTGGCACTTCTGTACGGTGGGATCATTTAATCATGCTTAACATATAGAAAACTGATTATGCGATATGTTTTTCACAACTACTCTGCCTAACTTCTTATGCAGAACGGTTTATCTTTATTGGTTTATATTCTGATATCAGTTGAATGATCTTTATTACCAGCTGCTGTTAGAAATCTTTCTAGATCGCATAAACAAAAGAAAAACACCCCGGGTTAGCATAGATCAGATGTATTTCTCTTCATTAGATTACATTAGCATAGAGTTAGTTTAGCAGTTAAAATCAAGACTAGTTTAGGAAAACCTCTAGATTAATATCATCAGACTCTACGCACACACACACACCCATCACATTGGGAAACTCGTCCCATTATCCCCAGTCGGACCCGCTACTCCAAACGGGCAAGGAGCCGCCAACCAGGTTCCGGACCGGGTGGGTATCCCCCTTGTTGTTGACCCGACTTCGGGGCCCTCAACATTTCTAGCGCTAGAAGGAGGGCCGAGCTATGAATGGCGCATAATTCAAAATCCAAATATCATTCTAAGAGCAAGTCACCCTCACCAACTTCCCCGACTTCCCCGGTACGACTAAACTCGGAACTGGAAGTCGCTCGGACATCCACCGCTACTACACATCCCGATATATCAGAACAACTTATTGTCGATCCCCCTGAAGTTCAAACCTTGATCCGTAAACTCCAGGGATTCTCTATTTTTAACCAGAAATCTGATAAATTTAAAGGCAGCTTGACTTCGCAATACAACCCTGCTCATCCCCTGACTCGATTGAAGAGTGAAAAGTTCGGCATTCAGCCAACTGAAATCCCTCTCCCCACTAGGAAAAGAGCAAGGAAAGCACTTCAAGAGTCTGACAGAGAGACTCTTTCATCCACCTCGTCCATTTCAACTCCCTCTCCGCGAAGTCAACCACCCACATCTCCACCTCAAATCACTCATCCATCTTCCGCAACCCTTCCTCCACAATCGTCAAAGATCGTAACATCTCTATCTTCTCAACCTCGAAGATCATCTTCTACACTTTTATTAACCAGCAACTCAGCGATGGCACAATCTCCATGGAACAACCTTGGGGCGGTTTTAATGCCTCCACCCCTGAGTCCAATACCTGCCCATCCTGAGAAGTGGTTACCAAAGTTCAATCTAGAAACTGGAATGCTAGCTGAAGAACATATCAATAATTTCATGCTTTCCGTTAATCTCAACGGGGTCACCAACGAAGATCCCGTGGTCCGACTCTTCCCCTATACGATGCAAGGGACAGCCGGGTCATGGTACTTTTCGCTACCCTCCGGATCTATCACCAGCTGGGATATTTTTCAAAATCAATTTCTCACCAAATTCGGCGATGATAGATCGACAGCGACGCTGATCAACGATCTGTCCAATCTTAAACCTGAGGCTAGGGAACCCATTAAAGATTTTAACTTACAGTTCAACAAGATCCTCAATAAAATCCCCGCTACTTCCCAGCCCAGCGAGGAAGTAAGATGCGAATGGTACATCACGGCCTTACCTTCAAACTTGGCCATCTTCGTAGATAGGGCAAGCAAGACAACCTTAGTCGAAAACTTGGTTGAGGCATTGGCAGTCGAAAGACGCGTAGTAGCCCTAGAAAAGAGATCTACAATCGAAGAGCGTAAATCTAAGAAAATCTCTTTCAAAGAAGAAACCAAGAAGAAGCAAACAAAGGATCCTTTCGACATGGAAGGATTACAAAAGGTCTTGAAAGCCATGTCTAATGAGATGATTGACATAAGAAAGAAAGTAGCAGAATCGTCCCCAAGAAAACCTTTTAGGAATTTCAAAAGAAATCCCCCTATGGAGACGAAGCCACCCAACGTGGTCTCAAATGTGGAATTTGAAGAAGAAGAAGAAGAGAGCACCATCAAAATGCAGACCGACGATGAAGAAGTGGTGGAACTACAAGGAATGTGGGATTTCATCCTTCCACAAGAGGAAGATCAAGAAGCACTTCCGGTTAGCACACGAAGCAGAAATCAACTTGATCCTCCCCTGACTACCCCAAAACAGAAGGGCGCAAGCCCTCCAGCGAAAGAAAAGGTCGCAACAAAGAAGACAACCTCTAAAGCGACCTCATTTAGTCCAGTCCAATCAGAGCAATTACCTCCATCAAAGACACTAATAGTGTCGGATGAAATGGAGTATAACATCTTCGACGACATGAAGAAGACTAGGGCTAATATCACCCTGTACGAGTTGAGCAAATTGAAACACCAACAGAAGATCATGATGAAAGAGTTACACGCCATACCTACTGCACCTCTACCTACAGCTATAGCTTCCCATAATATAGGAAGACCCCCAATCAACGCGATCAATAAAATCGATCCAAATGACATCGCTTTGATTGGAGGAAGGTCTAGATCTCACACTCCTCCTTTCCTCCTCACTTATGAGATCTTTAATAGAAACGTGCATAACTGCTTGGTTGATTCTGGTGCTTCAACCAATATTTTACCCAAGTCAATATGTGCCAAACTTAATGTTCAACCGCAAAAATCCGCAGTGCGCATAGTTCAACTTGATCGATCACAAGTCGAAGTGATAGGCGAACTTAATCAAGTGAACATAAGACTATCGTCCAACCCCAAGGTATGCCAGGTCATCGATATTCTAGTTGCTGACATCCCTGAATTTTATGGTCTAATTCTTAGCAGGGATTGGTCCGAGAAGCTCCATGGATATTTTTCGACTGACTGGTCACACATGTGGTTACCCTTCAACGGGAAGCCAAATCAAATAAAGGTTGAACGAGAACTGCACCAAAAGTACATAGTGACGGATTTGGAGGGAGAGAACGAAGCCATAGCATACAACAGCAGCATCATAGGCAACTACTCGGTAGACTCTTTCCTTGGAAATTTCAATGCTCACATATCACCATATTTAGAAAATTCAGTCGTGTCCCAAGTAGAAAACTTTTCCCAGACTGATGATTCAAAATGTGTTAGTTTCTTAGATAACCCTGTAAATACTTCTTTATTTTGGAAATTATATTTTGATGGCTCTAAGTCCAATGAGGGAGCGGGAGCAGGATGCGTCTTGATTAGCCTCGACGGAAATAAGACCATGCTCACATGCAGGCTGGAGTTCGATTGCACGAACAACACAGCGGAATACGAAGCCTTGGTGCAAGGCCTATACAAAGCAATCGGCTGCAACGTCAAATATCTTCAAGTCTTTGGAGATTCCGAGATCGTCGTCAAACAGGTACGTAACACCATACACTGCCTGTCTAGTCATTTAAAGCACTATCAGTCTTTAGTGCAAGATCTCACTGCACATTTTACAGCATTCAATATTTCATCAATCCCAAGACTTCACAATGCAAGTGCAGACCTGCTAGCAAACGTAGCCTCCAGACTCATCCCCTCCGAAGACTTTAGTCTAGATAGGTTTTCCATAGAGTTAATTTTTAAGCCGTCTATCCCTGACAATATCACCAACTGGAGAGTATTCAACGACGACCCAGACATCGTAAGTTTCCTTACCTCTGAAGGATCCTACTCAAACCAGATAATCGACGAGGATTGTCATGACCACCAAATACAACAAAATGGCACGGATAATGCTATACCCAAATCAGTGGTCAAATTAAAAGATTTGTATGACTTAAAAGGTCGGTTCAAAAGATCAGCTAACGCCAAACTTTACAGTTCAACTCTGAACTACGAATCAGTGAACTTAGGAACCAAAGAGAAACCCTAAAACGTTAATCTAGGCCAAGGCCTAGCTCCTGAAGAAAAGTCCGCATACATCCGTCTTCTACGACAGTACAAAAACGTCTTTGCCTGGAACTACGATGAGCTGAAAACTTATAACACTTCTATCATTCAGCACACTATCCCTATGATTGACAACGAGAAACCCGTCCAACAGAAGCTCAGGAAAATCCACCCCAACCTGGAAAATCAGATAAAAACTGAGCTGAATAAGTTGTTGAGAGCCAGAATAATTTTCCCGGTCAGACATTCCAAATGGGTATCCAACATGGTACCTGTTAGGAAGAAAAACGGAGATATTAGAATCTGCATCGACTTCCGGAATCTCAACAAACCCTGTCAGAAAGACAATTTTCCCCTCCCACCTATGGAGCAAATACTACAGGCTGTAGCGGGCTTAGAATTGATGTCTTTCCTGGATGGATTTTTAGGATATAATCAAGTGCTGGTACACCCAGACGATCAACTAAAAACCACCTTCCGAACTAAATGGGGTACCTACGCGTATCGGAAGATGTCGTTCGGTCTGATCAACGCCGACGCTACTTTTCAAAGGGCTATGGACATTGCGTTCAAAGGGTTAGTCAATAAATCAGTAGTGATTTACCTGGATGATATAACTGTGTACTCCAAGAACCAAAGCAACCATCTCAAATATTTGAAGCAAATCTTTCAAAGATGTTTAAGGTATGGAATCTCGCTTAACCCGAAGAAATCTTTTTTCGCGTTGAGTGAAGGAAAATTGCTAGGGTTCATAGTGTCCAAATCGGTCATCCACATTGAACCTGACAGAATCAAAGAAATTTCCGAGATATCCATGCCCCATAACAAAAAGACCATGCAATCTTTCCTAGGACAGATCAATTTTGTGAAAAGATTTGTCCCAGATTTTTCACGCATTATTTCTCCTTTACAAAAAATGATAAAAAAGAATTCAAGCTTTAAATGGGGTCTAGACGAGCACGAAGCGTTTAACTTAATCAAACAAGCCATCATCAACGCTCCATCCCTAGCAACCCCAAATTTTTCAGAACCATTCATCTTATACACGTTTGCCTCAGAAAATTCTTATGCTGCGATCTTGACCCAGGCAAACCAAGAAAAGGCAGAAGCCCCAATCGCATTCTTTAGCTCAAACTTACAAGGTGCTGAGCTGAAATATTCGGACGTAGAGAAACAGGCGTATGCCGTTTTCAAAGCAGTCAAATATTTCAGACCCTTCTTGCTAAAGGCCCATACCAAGGTCATAGTACCATTCCCAGCGGTAAGAAACCTCCTGATTCAGAAAGACGTGGGCAAGAAGAGAGCGAATTGGATCACCGCCTTGCAAGAATACGACCTGGAAATCAAGCCGGCACACATCGTAAGAGGCCAAGGCTTCTGCAAGATGTTAGCTGGAGCATCGCAAATCCCCGAAGAATCGCCTGAAGAGGTACACACGTATGAGGTAAGCCTAAACAACGCAGAATCATTTTATGCTGACATCATTTATTTCCTGAAAAACGGATATGCTCCATTTCACCTGGATCACATCAAAAAGAGAGCCCTGAGGTTAAAAGCCAAACAATATCAGCTCGTAGATGATGTCTTATTTAAAAGAAACTATGATTCTGTGCTTCTTAGATGTCTTGATAAAACTGAAGCCGAAAAGGTTTTGCAGGAACCCCACGATGGACTAGCAGGTGGACACTATGCTGGAGAAGCCACCGCACACAAAATCTTATGTGTAGGATACTACTGGCCCACACTGTTCAAAGACTCGTACAATCACGTAAGAAAATGCCAAGTCTGCCAAACGGCTGCAGGGAAACAAAAGAAGTCATCCATGCCACTACAGCCGGTTAACATCGAACAGCCGTTCAGCCAATGGGGCCTGGACATAATAGGTGAGATCGTTCCTCACTCCTCTAAACAGCATAGGTATATCCTCACTGCAACTGACTATTTTACTAAATGGGTAGAGGCAGTTCCTCTCAAGACAGCTAATTCTGAAAATATTATTGAATTCATAGATCAGTTTATCATTACTAGGTTTGGATTGCCAACGGCCTTAATATTCGATAACGCTTCATATTTTTCTGGAAATACCATGACTGAGTTCGCACTCAGAAGAGGGTTCAAACTAAAGTATTCTGCCAACTACTATCCGCAAGGTAATGGGTTGGCTGAATCAACGAACAAGAACCTAATTAGGATTATCAAAAAGATAGTCGACCAAAGCCAAAAGAATTGGCATAAAGCGCTAGTAAACGCCCTATGGGCAGACAGAATTACAAAGAAAGCCTCTATCGGCACTTCTCCCTTTAATTTAGTTTACGGGAGAGAAGCAGTTCTTCCTACTCACTTATTTATTCCCTCCTTGTCCTTAGTACAATACATTGATGAAGTATCCACTTCTCCCTTACAACTAAGGCAAACGGAAATAATCAAGCTAGAAGAACAACGAGAGCAGGCCAAGAAAACCCATGCTCACCACCAAGCGCTGATAAAATCCTCTTTTGATTCAAACATAATGACCAGAAAAAACTTTCAGATGGGAGACCTAGTTTTGAAGTGGGATAAGGCTCACGAAGAGAAGGGCAAACATACGAAATTCCAGAAGCTATGGCTTGGTCCTTTTCAAATCGTAGAAGTCATAGGCCCATCGACTTTTGTGTTGCAGGACTTGACAGGCAAGAGAGATTCTCTGCCTGTAAACGGACAAATCCTCAAAATGTATTTTCCATAGAAGGTTATCCTTCTAATTTTTGTAGGATAATTTTAGTTTTATTTTAGTTTTATTTTTTAAATATAAATAAGGTTGGTTGTGAGTGATCATAAATTGTATTTATGAAGTATATACCATTTCTCTATCAGATTTTGATTTCACTTGTATAAATAGTAAAACTTTTCGAAAAATCTGACTTTTATTATTGACAGGTAGAGTTAACTTTAGTCTGAAAGTGATGTTAGTTTCAACTTTACAAAGAAATCTGGGATGAAGGTAACTTTTGGCAAAAAATTGTTCTATGCCAACGCAATGAAAAGTATCATCAATAGCAAAATAAGTATTCTCTGCAAAACTGCTGTTCTTAAACTCTATTATTGTCGTCTAGAGCTTTCTTAAGGAAAAACAATGATTTCCTCCCTGTTAAGGAAAATCGCAGCATCCAGAGAAACAATCCAAGAAAACACTATATCTCAAAGAATAAGAGGTCTCATCACGAGCCGGCTTATCATGATCACAGATATTATAACTTGCTGACTTTGCCACTACTGTCTATCAAAACAGGGCAACGACTCAAGATTGTTGCAATCAAAAGACAAGGGGTCTCATCGCGAGCCAACTTGTTCAGCAAAAGTGTAAATCAAGTGAATGACTGTGTCATAATTTGGCCACCAAACCAAGACATTGTTCTTTAGAGAATAAAAAATAAAAATAAAAAAAATTAAAAAGGAAAGAAAAAGTGTCAAAAGGGTTTTTCTCTGGAATGTTGTAAATAACCTCAAGCAGGAAAAAGGATCATTGCTGGATAATATGGTAACCCTGTCGAGGCTATGAACGCTTGCGGGCAGCAGAGGCTCTACCTACGACAAATGAGCATACTTTACAAAGCCAGTACGCAGAGAAGACCTTATTTTGTCTTTGAAAAGACTAAGTAATGTCTAGGTGTAAATACAAGAAATAACCCAGAGGAAGCAAACAATCGGAATGAAATAAAAAGTTGTGACGAAACATCATTGACAGGATAAGGGGTAATACTCTATCTGTCCATAACAAAATTTAGGCGTAAGAAAACTTTTCTGTTTTGGAAGTGAAAATGCAATAGAACAAGCAGAGATAAATGGTTCTTCACAGTGAATCGCCATTGTTGTGGTCACCAACAACCCCCCTTCTTCACTTGACATTAGCAATAACGTCAAACAAAGAGGGGACCCTGAACAAAAAAAAATTCCAAAAAAATATTTTTCTAAAGTTTTTATATTTCTCTCCCTAAGGCTTAAATCGCATCGCAAAGAAAGGCCGAAGCTTGGCTCGAGCGCGAAAAGCAAGACCACGAATGAGCGATGCGAAGTTCATCGCGTCGCATACATCACACGCGCCCCTTTAAAAGAAGACCTTCGAAAAACGCCGACCGCCGATATGCGAAATCGCCAATCGCAAGCATCACGCTATACGGCATAACCATTAAACAAAATTTGCGATATCTGCGATTCGCGATCTGCGATGGCAGCGATTTGCGATCTGCGATGGCAGCGATTTGCGATCTGCGATGGCAGCGATTTGCGATCTACGATGGCAGCGATTTGCAATCTGCGATCTGAAAAGACTTATCACACGACAAGCCCAGGATTAAGTGCGCGCCTTGAAGGAATTTAATGACCTCATGCTTGAGTGTCAAGGAATGATTGCATCGCATTTATCGAAGAGTCAAGTCATGATGCATGTCAGGATTACGCATTCATTAGAGTTTAATGCTTTCATGTCAATCTTTTTCATTTCCCTGCTTCTTTGCGTAGACTGCAAGACACGCAACTGATATAAATCTATATGCAGGAAACATCTGAGAGAAAGGGGAAAGCGCCAATCAAACAGCAGAGAGAAGATGCCTCCGCAAACGAATGCCGCATGCAGCAGGACCACGGATTCCAGACTATCAGACAACCGGCACTGATGAAATTAGACTATCCAGGACTCAGAGTCAAAGGCGCACAAAAGCAGCGTATTCAGAAAAGATCCTGAAGCTCAGACTTGGTAAAGCAGAGAAAGAAGCGCATGAGAAGGAAGACGCTTCAGGAAAACCTGGAACAAAGAACGGAAACAATTCTTAAAACAGGGGGATGTCCATACAGCACGACTCCTAACCCACTCAGTCATTCGCACAACCGGAAACCAAAACAGCAACAGCAAAATCAGTTCGAGAAGAACCTGGGTTGTGCTAAGTATACACGCGGCGAATACACCCAGCTAGAGAAAGGTTCTCGAAAATATCTTCTGGTCTGTCAGAAGAAAGTGTCAGCTCTTGTTATTTCCACTTTTATCTCCCGAGCAAAAGAAGAAGGCAGTCAGCCGACTCTTCCCAGGAAAACGTTGCGCTGTTGACAGCACTAAAGAGAATATACAGAAACGGTCAGAAATTAGATTTAAAGTTTTAGAAATAAATTTGCTTTTAGTAAAGGGCGGTCATTTGAAGCCGATTCCCTAGATTCGTGTAATTAATATCAATTAGCTAGTAGTATTTAACCCTTCTCATGGTTTTTGGAGAAGGGTCCGGAAATCTGTCAAAAAACTTATCCTCAGAACATGCACTTCTGCACCCTCAGAGGAGGTTTTTTGATGAATAGATGGATCAAGATTTATTTATGTTTGCATTTTAATATCTGTTACTGATGTTGCACTTCTGTACTCTTAGCAGATGTTAGAACAAGTAGAAATAAATCATTATTACTTGAAGTTTATTGGTGAAATTAGTCATAAATGGTACTTTTATCTCTTGACTAGATTCTGCTAGTATCCCTAAAGTGATATGTAGCTGAGTTCTTTATATGTTATTGTATGAATGTCTGCATTACCATTTGGCACTTCTGTACGGTGGGATCATTTAATCATGCTTAACATATAGAAAACTGATTATGCGATATGTTTTTCACAACTACTCTGCCTAACTTCTTATGCAGAACAGTTTATCTTTATTGGTTTATATTCTGATATCGGTTGAATGATCTTTATTACCAGCTGTTGTTAGAAATCTTTCTAGATCGCATAAACAAAAGAAAAACACCCTGGGTTAGCATAGATCAAATGTATTTCTCTTCATTAGATTACATTAGCATAGAGTTAGTTTAGCAGTTAAAATCAAGACTAGTTTAGAAAAACCTCTAGATTAATATCATCAGACTCTACGCACACACACACACCCATCACATTGGGAAACTCGTCCCATTACCCCCAGTCGGACCCGCTACTCCAAACGGGCAAGGAGCCGCCAACCAGGTTCCGGACCGGGTGGGTATCCCCCTTGTTGTTGACCCGACTTCGGGGCCCTCAACAGGGTCCTCCTCACGTGGCTCAGACCTCATCATTTGTAGGTTCTTAGTCGGGGGAGGCTAGAGTGCTCCTTTATCACACAACCTCACTATCAGTGTGGGACAGTCCTCTGTCTCATGTTCAAACTGTGTACAATATAAGCATGATGGTCTCGTTGGATTTGTACAATCGCAGGCATAATGCCCTGGCCCTCTACAATTGTAACATATCAGCTGTCTACGACCTCTTCCTATTCCCATTCCCCCTCGGTCTCGTTCACGCACCTAAAATCCAATGTGCACTATTCCTGTATTTTGATCGAGGGGCCGTGTTTCATCCTGAACTCTGTAGGTAGGAGTTTGATCCATCATTAGTTCATAACTTCTACAAGTGCACTCATCATGGCCTACTGACCTGCAGAAATTATAGAACAACTGCTAGGAATTCTGCGTATACTTCTGTAGTAAATGGTAGTTATTTGTAGCATGTTTTCCGCCTATCTGAAAAATTGTGCACCATAATGCTCCTTATCGTGCCCCTGGCCCTTCCACTTAACGCACCATACCTCGTCACACACTTCTAGATGAGTCATCCTATATTGTTTCAAACTCTACATCTCCAGGCACAAGTTTTTCAACTGCACGTGAATCTGTTGGACTCCCGGGTTAGGATCTTATATCAGAGTCTCGTGCAATCTCATTGCGACCTCCAAAGCCTCAACTTGAGTGGTTAGCCTTTGCTGTGACAGCGCATTCTGGAAATGCAGTGTTAACGAAGTTACAAACTATTCATAGCGTTGCCCATCTTTTAAGGTATGTTTTCTTAGCGAATTGTGCACTTTAGTCTTTGATCCAACTCCCATGGGGTTTCGCCTGGTAGCATGGTGATTTCCTTGAATCCAATGATCGATTGTGCCTCTGATTTTGGCTTGCTAAATTCCTTGTTTAGTGCAACTTGGATATCTGTTATCCCCGCATTCGGATTGTCATTGGAATGCTTAATGTACCAGGTCAGCGCACGATCCTGCAAAGTGCTGACGAATGTTGCCTTCTTTATATTGTCATCCATGACACCCTGTGCTTCCCATATAGCTTTTACCACGAACCAAAATTGGTTTGGATCTTCATTCCCTACTCCCTTGAACACTGGTAGCTTTATCGTGTTGACCATATTGGTTTGTGGTGGTGGAAGAGGTGGTATGGGTGAAGTCAGGGGTGAAGATGGTGAAACTGGTGGTGGTGTGGGTGGGGGTGGTATGCACGAAATTCTCCGCTTTATCAAATTGATCGCACTTCGTGGAGAAACCTTCATGAGCTCCTCTTCACCTCCTCGTGGAGGTGATATCAAGGGGCTAGTTTTTAGTTCTGTGCTACCTTCATTTTTGTAGATCCTCCCACTCCGCATAGCACCAAACATCAATTTATTCGCATAACCTGCTTTTCACACAGTAGCATTTTAATCCAAGTGTTAAAATATTTAACGTACTTACCTCGTGGTCCCTTGAAGAAGCATCTTTCTACCTCGCTATATCTGACCAATGTATCTACTGCGAATTTGGTGATGAACCCTCCTATGATTCGATCTAGCCAATGATTGGCAGTGTGCACAATCTTATCTTCTGATGCTTCCAGTCTGTGCACCAATTCTGGAGTCCACACAATAGGTTTGTTGAGTTTACACCTTCCTTGGCTACCTGCTAGCCTCGCGATCCATTCGTACAACTCAGTAGGGAAGGATGCAAAGAAAATTCCGTGGATCTCCATACACAAGTAGCAATTAACCACTCTTCCTTTGATAACCACGGATTCCTATTTTCCTACGCCACGAACTCGTGAATCTTTCTATCCAACCACTCTTCAATTCCTTTCTTTTTCGGATTCTAGTGATACAACATCATACATCTCTATGCAGATCCCGGTCCTCGCAATGGAACCATTTTTTGGCTTGTTGGGGCCTGACCCAGGTACTGATTTAATTAGCTAAACAAATCCTAGTACTACTGGCCCTTTCGGCAACAGTCCACGGAGCACAGACTGAGGTCTCACCCGAAGTAGTATGGGAGGGTGCTAGAACCAAGTTTCCGCACCCTAGATATTTCTGATGAGTTCGGTCGATCCGTGGTTTGTCCTTACGTGCAGAATGCTTCACGCACTTCCCCATTCCCCGCGACCTGATATACTACCTTCGCGTAGCCCTACCTAGGGGTCGTGTGCCACGTTCTGTGTTATTACCCAAAACCTTGCTTATATTCCAATATTAGTTTATTATATTTTCCTACTTGAGTGCTTTAAGTTATACTTAACAACATATGACTTTCATACAGGTACGTGCAGTAAATAAACAATATATTTGTAAATTATATCAATCATGCATTAACCCAAGAATAGATACACAAAATTATAGCAAAACTTCTCTTTATTGATTCTTTCCACAGTTACAGACTCGACTTGCCCTGCCCACTCAGCTGCAGGGGTCCACGCACTCAGCTACGGACTACTAAGCCTTTGCGCACTCAACTGCAGAGCCTTCTCCTACTTTATGACCCACAAACACACTCTACGCTTGACTCAACCCCTTAGACTTATCATGTTCATCTATCTTCATTATTTTCCTTTTACACTTAGAGCATCGCTCTATTTATATAATCCCATGGTCCGCAGACCATAGGTAGGTCTATCCTACCGACATTACATTACAAAACTAGGGTGGACAACCTTGTGACTTTATCGTACTTTCACGCCCTGCGCTCACAATTTGCGGAGCTTTACAACAAGATTTGGTCAAAACTTGGGCTTTAAGCCCCAAAACATGCATTGGGAGGATTACATGCCCAACAGTTGCACTTGGTCAGGATTAACCCTATTATAAGTGGATATTTCAAAATATAGTGGCTCTATTTCGTGGATTTTAGTGATGACCGGGCATGTTAATTTTATTTTTTTCCAAAAAATAGACTCTAATTTAGTTGAAGGGGTAGATTTTGTAGGTAGCTAACAAAGTGTAGGTGCGACCTAACATTCAAACTTTGAATATTCTAATGATATCTTGGAAAGAAGTGGTGGAAGTGTGGCCAAATATTCTTACTTTTGAATGCAGAGGAGGGTCCTCAATGAAAATGTTAGGTTTACAATGGTTTTAATTTTTCTTTTTTTTTGGGGGGGGGGGGGGGGGGTATTATACATATATAAAAGGTTGGTTTTTATCTTAGGATGAAGAATGATTGATGTTGTTATGGATATTGTGTTGGAAAATGAGTCTGTTGTTGTCAAGAGCAGTCAACAAATTGTGGAAGTCAAGCCTTCGCTATTGCACATTAATGTTAGCAATTAAGAATTCTAGGGATATTTTTTTCAAGGAAATGAATTTGGCTTATGTCATTTTCATATTCCATGAAGATCTTCAAGATAGGAAATTTATTAAATTCTTTGAATTCAAAATGTGCAGGGAGTGAGAAAAGGTGTCATAGGTGAACATATTTTGACAATCATAGCTACCTACGAGATTCCTCCAGATTTTATCTTGTGTATAAGAGATGATCATTCATATGAAGACATGTTTGAGATTATTGACATTGCAATCACAACCTTACCTAAAACTACAAAGAGGGAGGTCTTTGCATGCAGTGTTGCTTAGAAGCAGAGTAAAGATAGTATTATTTGGATGATACTGTTGAAGTAGTTAACATGTTACATGGACTAGCATCAACAAGTGAATCATTGTTTGGGATTTCATTAAGGGATGTTGCTTCTATTTCAGAAGGTCGATTCGAAAGTTCATTTATTATTTTTGTGCAATTCGATGAATAAAACAAATATAAATATATGATTGAAAATTTCCTTTTTGATGTTGTGTATTTTGCTTGATGTCATGTGATTTATCATAATATCATACATGTTAATGTGCCTTTGTATATTCTTGATGTAATTTCTTTCATTTTTCATTTCAACATAGCTCTACAACTTCATAACTAAATGGACCTATCTAATATTTGTGTTTGTACATTTGTAGTATTAAAGATGGAACCCTTTGTTATACAGTTGTAAGAGGAAGATGGTGACACTTCTCTATATCTAGTCTTTTCAACTAGCAGAGCATGATGAAATTTGATTGATTAAATTAAATGGATTTTCACAATAACTTTCCATTAAAATTTCTTTTTCTTGTTTTCATGGATTCAAGCCTTAATGTTGTTATTTTTATTAAAAAACCTTAAAAAAAAAGAATGTTTTCTTGAATATGTTATAGACATATTTGGGCACTGCAAGCCCAATCACATATGTCCATAAACAAAGGGCTTCTAAAACCCTAAAATTATTGTTTCATACTCTAAAGGAACAAGGTCAGCTGATTATATCATCTCCCAGAAGTTCTCCCTCAAAAACTACTCAGAACTAGTCAAAACTGGACCATACAAACTACTCCATGCATAGGGTGCGATGCATCTCACCTATTACACATGAGGGGTGCGATGCATACTGGAAATCCCTTCTATAGGGTGTGATAAGCGAGAGCAGACAAATGGCAGAAGTAGTTTGCTAGGTGGAAACTCAAGGAATATTCTAGAAACTGCTCATATGACACTTGCCTCTCTGAATTTGCCTAGGGATGAGTAAGAGATCATGAAATCTCCAAGTGGAACCAAGAACTATCAGTGAAATGACACTAATCAAAATCCCATAAGCTGACTCACTCTCCCACAAACATCTATATATGGATCCCTCATCCTAGAGATCCAAGGGCTGGAATTTTGTAATTTGCAAGGAAGTGTTGTTGGTTTCTCTTTGAATACATTGTTGGGTTACCTTGCTTTGTATGAGGTGAAGAGAGCTTTCATGCTGGGAGGATGATGTTGGATCAGAAAGCTTGGTTGTAATCCTCTCTTCTACTACTTCTATTAATAAAGCTATTTGAGTTTTCCTCCATATGCTTGTATATCTCTGAATCTTGTATTTGTATATGCATTTATATGGTTAATGTACATCTGATCCTACATTGTTTATGGTTATATATCTCTATGCTTTGATGGTATTTTGGTACCTTGACTCTACAGGTGTTCTTTGAAGTGAGACAAGTGGGAAAGGAGTGGCGAAAGATCTATCAAGGGAGAGAGGAAACAAGCAAGGAGACTAGCGAAAGACTGAGGTTAATACTCTTTGCTTCTCTCTCATCTATCTCTCATAAAGGAAAACACAAGTAACTTTAGTTTCTTCATTTTTAAGATAATTACCCATCTTAGTGGGACTAGTAGCTTTGAATGGACACTAGTTTTCCTGGTAACAAAATGGTGACTCCACTAGGGAGCGAATAGTTTGTTTGTTTTGTTACTATTGTTTGCTTTATAAACCACAAACGGAGCCTGAAGTTAAGCTAGCTAGCCTTCGAACTGCTTTTGCTATGCAAATGAAAAGTAGATCAACGTTGCTTCAGTCAATCTCTGGGTTGGTTTATGAACTGAACATCTGACTTTCAAACATCCTAAGTGCCCTGGTGGTACCTAAAATAACCTCATTAGATAAACCCCTATACTTTGTGTTTACTGACTATCATTAGCTAAGCCTAAATCCCTGAGCTTAGGTGCAAACTGTGAGTGAAAACCAAGCTCAGTCTCATCCCTGGACCATCACACTATCTCTTCTTGGCAATTTGGATGCATCACACCTCCCATGTGTTGCAGGTGAGATGCATCCCTGTTTCCCTGTGTTACAGGTGCAATGATTGAATGAGACTGTTTCTGCCTCTAGATTTTGTTTTTTTCTTCATTGTCTTTAACTATATTCAGTAATTTTGTTGTCTATGATAAGTATATCTCTATTGAAACCATCTTCCTTTGCATTATTCAGTCTCCATCAGAAGGAATTGTGAATGTTTTTTTTATGTATTTTTCATCATTTACAATTCTCCTTTGCAAATAGTAGCTTAATTGAACTGTCGTCTTTTGATTTGAAAGTGTCGCAAGTGTCATTTTCAATAAAGAAAAAGAGTGTCGCAAATTATTCCTCTTTTAGATAGTTGATTACACTTTTGCCATTGTATTTGATTTGAATCATTAGTATTTCAAGTGTTGAAAGCAGTTTTAAATTCAAAATCGCAAAGTGTTGTCTTAGCCTTCCTTTCGTTTTTTGAAGAGAAAATTGTTAGTACTGTCACTTTGAAAGAAGATAGTTCAAATATATACTTAGTTTTCCTTTGTCATTCTCATATTAAGGAAACTAAAAAACAATACATGCATGTGCATTTGCATTTAGACTGCATGCTGGAATTGATTTAGGAAAAGTGCATCTAGTGTGTGCTCTCTGCTCTATATTGAAAGAATTTCATTTCTCTTTCCTTAGTAGCTAGGATTTTCATTGCAAAAAGAAAGTAAACGACTATTTATCATCTTAGATTGCATATTTAGGAATTGTATATCTACATCACACGGTGAACCTTAAAGGAAAACTTCTTAAGAAAGATCAACTGTAAAATAAACCTCAATGAACATAAAAATGCTTTGGAACCTAATGCACAACATCTAGAAGTCTAGGCTAGAGACATATTCTGGCGTCGTAAAGCTTGGTAACTATTGCTTTCATCGTAGGTTGGGTAATTTATCCTCTTTGAAAAGAAAAGTGCCATTACAGAATTGTACTCCCATGTACCGTCGAGTATATATTGGGAGACCACAATAGGCTACATCCTTTATCGTTAAGAAGTCGTGTCTACCACCCTATCGATCGCAATGCACTGAACACAACATTCGGGAAGATTAACTGTCATACCATAAAAAGTATTCTGCAGTTTTGCAATTGGTTTGGTAATCCCTCTGTCTAGATTCCCAGAGTAGTCACTTTCGTCCCTTTTTAGACTCCTTAAAAGAAAAGGTCCATCTGAGCACTTGTCACTTCAGGCTCATTAAAAATCGAAGGTGACTAGAGTCATCTTTAGCCTTTTCTCGACTCTTATAAATTGAAAAAGAAAGTTGTGTCAAAGCATCATAAAATTCATTTAATTTAGAATAACATTTTTCCCTTTTTATTTTGAGTTGATCAAGTAATCTGCAATCGTGGAAGAAATTCAATCAAAACCCCGTCGTTCACAGAGACTAACGAGTCAACCATCTTTGACTCCGGAAATGAAACCATTCTGGGCCAAGCGATCTCGTTTAACTGGATCAAAGTCTCCTGGTTTGTCTGAAACTTGTGTTTCAACATCCTTAGAGATTCTAGTTACTCCAACTAGTTCTGGTATCCCTGCCTCTACAGAAGAAGTTCCACAGTTACAAGAGGACACTAGAGTTGATCCTAGTGTAACGGTAAACACATCTATTCCTAAACCAGCTCCGTCTAGGACTGATTCGGAAAGTGTCAACCCTCCAACATCTGTCGCTACAGAGTGTGTACCTTCTTCAGCACGAAAATTATTTTATGGACCTGAGGGTTTTCCTCTTCCACCTGGACTAATTGTGATAGAAGAGATTGTGGAGGATCTTCCATCCAGTACCCCATTACATTTTGGAACTGGGATCCACCTATATCCTTCTAATTCAGAAGTTAGTTACCCTTCATTTCAAGTTCCTGTAGAATCGCTATGAAGTCTTTTGGATAGACTCAATATGTCTGAACAACCATCGACATCTAGGACTGTGTCATCTGATACAGCAGTAGTAGAACCTCCTACCACTACTCTGACAATGTTCACTGGTATACCATCTGTCCCAACTAGCTCTCAACCGCTAGGTGGAATCTACCCAGGGACTGTTTCAACAGTATGGTCTGTTCCCATTTGTTCGACCGCAATAATATCTGGAATTTCTTATGTTGAGTCTCAGCAAATTGATCCTTCACAACAGTATCAATTTGGGCAGTCCAGTCTACAAAGATTGATTTTTCCTTTGAACATTGGATTGCCACCATATGGGGGGTAGTATGCCTTTTCATTGTTTCCTCCAAGAGAACAACCATATGAGAGTTCACAACAAAATTCAGGTCAAGTTGGAATTGCATCTAGTGGTTGGGTGCCAATACTGCCTCAACAGCCAAGAGTTGCATATTCAATGCAACCAAATCCACCTGTGTCGAATATTCCCACTACATCGGCTATTGTAACGGTGTTGCAAGTGCAAGCATTGCCTGTCGTATGTCAACCTCAAGTCTCTCAGGTCGTAATACAATAGCCTCTTGTCTCCATGACACAACCACAATTGTCGATTAGTGGCTCCCTAATTGAAGCGACTCAGGCTCAAACGCGTACTATCACCCCTCATCTTGATGAAACACCCAGTATTGGACAACGGAAAATGGCTTCACAACCATGGCTGGTGCAATATCAACAACCGCAATTTTAGCAAACTTACAGAGGACCTAAGCAACAAATCTTTGTGGGTAATGGGTAGTCGCATATTCAAAATGGTCACCATCAATCACATCATAATGGTTATGCCCATCAACCTTATCAAAGTTACTAGCATCAAATACATTATGCCGGTATGCAAAGACCTACTGCTCAGGTGATCCCATCTTATCCTGGGTATGCTTCACCAAACCTGAATCAACAGTTGCCTTTCATCACAATTTTAGAATTACCAAATCTGAATTGGCTAACAAATGATCCAATTTCTTATGCCCCTTGGTGGCTGGCGATTCCTCACAAAATTCTGTCAGATATTCCTAAATTCAATGGAAATCTGGGTGAAGATCCGTCAAATCATGTGATGACCTTTCATCTATGGTGTTCGTCCAACACTCTCAATGATGATTCGATTAGGCTTCGCCTCTTTCAGCAAACGTTAACTGGTCCGACAGCAAAATGGTACATCGAATTTCCTAGAGCTTCATTCGATAACTTCAACACCCTTGCCACCACCTTTTTAACCCATTTTCAGTTACCCATAAGGTATGAAATAGTAACGGAGCTTCTTATCAATTTTAAGCAGACGACAAACACTCACATATCTGATCATATTCATTAGTGGCAACGTCATCGTCGAATGGTAAAAATGTATGTTCCTGATTAGCTGCTAGCTAAATGGTTTATTAAGTCATTATTACCTTCTATTACAGAAGATGTGGCTAAGGGGGGTGTTGTCACTAAAGAGCAATTCATTGCTCATGCGCAATATCTAGACTTGATCTATACTCAGTCTAGCATGCTCTATGACAAAATTACTGATGTTCCTAGACCATAGTTTTCCGTTCCTCCTCCCACTAAATAAAAAAAAGACACTCATGCCAGCGATGGCGTGATAGGTACAACCAACATGAAAATCACAAAGGCTACATCTAAGAAAGCCCGTACAGTTTTTGGTCAAAATGAAAATGAAGAACTTCTTGCCTCGGAAGTTAATGTTGTGTCGGCTGACAAAGGCAAATAACCGAAGCAACCAGGGGGCAAGAAGAAAGGGAAAATGAAAAAGAAGAAATAGGATAATTCGTCTCCTGAAAAATCTTCCGCAAACCCTTCTGGGAAAAAAAACCTCCTTTGCCATGTCACATATGTGATGAAGACCATTGGATGAGTGATTGTCCATATAGAGCTGAGATTAAGAAGTTCTTTAAGAGTTGAAAAACCTCAATAGTCTTAATGGATCCGTTTCCAAACCTAGAAACCAATCTGGTTGCTAGCGGCAATGCTTCCCCATCCCAAGTGCTTATGTTGTCCATTTCGATACAGAAAAATGATGCTTTGATATCGATAAGGAATAAAGATCACGAGAATCCATAGCTGTTGAACAACAAGGCTGCAGATCAACCTAGTAGTTCGACAACAACTTCAACCGAAGTTGTGCCACCCATCATTTCTGAGCTAACGATAAATCCGCCAAAGGGAGTAGTACACAAATCAACATTTAATCATCGTGCCTGAGTAGCACAGAATTATAATATAGTAGAGGATTTGGCCCAATCACTGTTCGCTATGTTGACACTTAAAGTACTGCAAAATTGCCCCTCCCAAAAGCAGGCTCTATTATCAGTGATAGGTGGGATTGACCCAGTAGATTCCAATATTGTGGCCTTTAATCATAAAGGATATTAACCTCAGTTACCAACACAACTTGCTTTCATCATCCAAGTGAAAGCCCTCAACAAAACTGTTCATCAAACAATTATTGATGAGGGGGCATCTACCTGCATTATGTCAATGAGTTGCTGGAAAAATTTAGGATCACCACCCTTGTCAAGATCATCAATGACATTAAAAGCATTCGATGGAAGAACATACACCCCGTACAGGATTTTAAGTAACTTACAAGTTGAACTGGGGGGCAAAACAATAGAAATTGACGTCGAAGTTATCGATGGAAACCTCGATTACAATATCCTACTAGGAAGGCCCTGGATTTATGCTATGGCTACTGTTGTATCAACTTAATTTAGAAAGATTGCATTTCCTTTTCAAGGAGGAATTACAATCGTTGATCAACAAACCTTTCTCCCCAACAGTTCACAAGTTACGGGAAGCATTCCAATGATCCATGGAAGCTCTCATTCACTTCAAAATGTTGGAGTAGACTAAAAGACCCTGCCTTGATGGGTACTTTTTCCCTACCACCTCTGAGTAATCTGGCAGAAGTGACAATAGTAGGAACCTGCAATATGATATCTTCCATTCAGAAGATTTTCGAACATTTTGTTAGCATGGATCATCAACAGGTATTGCCTCCAAGCCTAATAGAAATTTTGTAGCAATCAATTTTCTCGGCCTTGGCGGCAAACCCAAATCAACTCTCATCAAGTGTTTGGGTAGATAGGTCAAAGGAATATGGCACCTCTTCAGATCCTTGGTCACATGTACATTCTACAGACAAAGAAATTATTCAGTTGATGATGAAAGGAGAGGCACCATGGGAAGATTACCACCGTCATTCCCATCTTCTGGATTACAACGAAGATTATTCCAGTGACCTTGATCACCCTTCAATTTTTGATTTTCTATCAAATACTGTAAATACGGTGGATTCCAAGTGAAATCTATCCAATATTGAGGAAACTATTGCCATAAATATCTCAATCAAACCTAATGTTGTAAAGAATATTCATGTCAGCAAATCTTGTTCTTCTTCAGAGCTAGAAATATATTACACTCTCTTTCGCGAATTCAAAGATGTCTTTGCATGGCCATATGAAGAAATGCTAGGCATTGACTTGAACATAGTTGAACATTAAATCAAGATGTATCCAGATGTCAAACTGGTACGACAACGGCTTCAGCAGGTGCACCCGAAGAAAGTCATTGCCATCAAGGCAGAAGTTGAAAAACTTTTACATGCTGGTTTCATTTACCCAGTTCCTCTAACTGATTGGGTATCGAATATTGTTCCTATGATTAAAAAGCAAGGAATGATTAGAGTGTGCATTGATTACAGGGATGTAAATCAAGCTTGTCCGAAGGATAAATACCCTACACCCTTCATCGACCAGATAATTGATGAATGTGCTGAATGAAAAATATTTTCATTTATGGATGGATTTTCTGGGTATAAGCAAATAAATATCCGCCCATAGGACCAGTCAAAGACTACATTTATATGTCTGTGGAGCACATTCGCATGCTGCAAATTACTTTTCGGTTTAAAGAACTTAGGAGCAACCTTTCATAGGGCTATGAATTATGCCTTCCATGACATCAAGAACATCATTCAACCATATCTCAACGATCTTTCGGCTCATTCGCGAAAGTGGACTGATCATCTGAAGCATTTGAGAGCTATATTTCTACATTGCCGACACTACAAGATATGACTCAACCCACACAAGTGTGTGTTTTGTGTCGGTTCTGGTCATTTACTTGGCTTCGTGGTTTTTAGGGACGAAATTAGACTCGACCCATGTAAGGTTCAGGCAATCATCAATATGCGTCCACCTTCAAATTTGATTCAGATTCAGAAACTCCAAGGGAAAGCAAACTTCCTGAGGAGGTTCATTCCAAATTACGCTAAACTTGCTAAAGGTTATACGCATCTTTTGAAAAAGGAAGTACCCTTCAACTGAGATCAGGTTTCACAAGCTTCCTTTGATGCTCTAAAGGAATCCCTAATAAAATCATCATTAATGTACACTCTTGATTATCAAAAAGAGTTTAACCTGTACCTAGCTACAACAGATACAACCATCACAATGGTTTTAGTTCAAGAAGAAAATGGAATCAAACATCCTGTCTATTATTTAAGCTGAAAATTAAATGATACATAAAGCAAGTACTCCTATGTTGAAAAGCTGGCTCTTGCAGCTGTTTAAGCAGTACAAAGATTTCGACACTATATCCTCTTTCACAAAACTACCATTTTGTCATATTGCAACCCCATGAATTACATTTTGTCGCGTCAGTTACTTGAGGGTAAATATTCAAAATGGATAGCTATTTTGCAAGAGTTTGATCTGGAATTCGTAAAATCCAAATCAAAGAAATCTCTAGCTTTCGTGGAGTTACTATGTGACTTCCCATCGTCTTCCAACGATTCAACATCCAAAGCAACAATCGTGGATGAATCTTTGCTTTTGATATCGTCAAGTGATCTGTGGTATGGAGATATAATCATTTATCTCCAAACCCAAACATACAGGCCTAATACCTCTCACTCTGAACAAGGACATACTCGATACCAAGAAAAAGACTACATGATCGTCGGTGATATGCTTTACCGTCGCGGTATCGATATAGTTCTGCAAAGGTGCCTCACCCATGAGGAGGTTGAAAAAGTCCTGAATGATTTTCATTCAGGCGTGTGTGGGGGGCATCAATCTGGTTACACTACGACACAAAATATTTTACGAGCAGGTTACTTCTGGCCAACGATGTTCAAAGATTGCATAACTGCAGTCAGAAATTGCCATGATTATCAAATCTTCAACCGCAAAACCAAAATACCACCTGCACCTCTGCATCCAGTAGTTGTTGTTGGGCCATTCGCTAAATGGGGGATAGATCTCATGACATGTAACCCAACCTCGGCTGGGGGGCATGGGTATATCATAGTCGTAGTTGACTATTTTACGAAATGGGTCGAGGCGATGGCTATATTAAACAACAACAACGAAACGGCTCTTTTCTTTTTCAATCATGTGGTCTCTAGGTTTGCTGTTCCACAAGCTATAGTCACAGATCATGGATCGCATTTCCGCAATCACATGATGGTCGAATTGGCTGCCAAATTAGGATTGTCCCACGACAATTCTACTCCATATTATCCACAAGCTAACGGACAAGTTGAGGCCATCAACAAAGTCCTGAAGCACATGCTACAAAGGATGATTAGAGTCCACAAACAGAGTTGGCACCTAATCTTGTACTCAGCCTTGTAGGCATACAGAACCTTGGTAAGAAATGCGACCGGTTTACACCCTTTCAGCTGGTGTATGGTCTGGAAGCCGTCTTACCGATTCAGTGTGAGATTTCATCTCTTAAGCTCGCAGTCGACCTTCTCCCCAAAACTTCAGAGGAAGAGGCTCATTTCTTGGAACTAATCCAATTGGATGAAACCCGTCGTGATGCTTCCTTGGCTAACGAATCTCATAAGAAATGAGTTAAGGCGCAATTTGACAAAATTATCAAACCCCGTGTCTTCTCGGAAGGTGACCTGGTCTTGTTTTACGATCAGGAATTCGATAAATTGGGAGCAGGTAAGTTCCAGTCTTTGTGGGTGGGTCCCTACATTGTTAAATGAGTGTTAGCAAAAGGAGCCTATGAGCTAGTAGATTACGATGGGATTCCACTGGTGCAACCCTGAAATGGGTTGTACCTTAAGCGTTACTATGCTTGACTAAGTGTAGTAATCTCTTAATATGCTTTTGTTACATTTTTGTTTTCGTCAAGAGTGATCATTTTGGTTAGGTAATCCACTTTTGCATTTGTTTCAGATGTCGAACCTATTGGAATCATTTGTTGGATATGCCAACAGAGCTTGTCGTAGTACAAGGAACCTATCTTCTGTGGCCTGGGCCATTTTTTATCCAAGCAACGAGTTAGTGAGTTTCAGAGGAGTATGTATTGGTCGGTCAACGAAAAACATCACTGAGTATAGCGTGTTGATAGAACTTCTCTTTGATGCCATTGCACATGGCATACGCCGACTTATTGTCAGGCTAGACTCACAACTTGTCATCCTATAGCTTACTGGCATCTATTCCATTCGAAATCCAACTATCTATCGTATGTTCCTAAGGGTCAGGATTTTGGAAAGGCAGTTTGATTCTATTCAATATCAACACATTTCCAGAAACTTAAACACATTAACTAATTCATTAGCAAAATATGTGTTAGATAGACATTTGCAACATTTATAAAAGAAAGCATTTGAATCAACATTTGCAACAGGATCATATAACTTAACCAAAATAAAGCTCCGAAAATCAAAAATATATATAATTGTTTATAGTTTGTCAAGATGTTCTTTGTCCAAGACAAAATTGGTCACATGACCCAAAAACTCAAAAATGCAGGAAAAGCACCCTAGACTAATGGTGCTAGTGATAACAAGTCACCACCTATGCGATCATATGTAAGAGCCTAGTCCATCGACTCGGCACACCAAGAGTATGGCACTATAATCTCAGAGGTAACTCGTCAGTCCTCACATCCTGAATACCAAGGGTGAGACCATCGATCTGATCCTGCAATAATGCAAGGGTCTCGGCTATGTCCAGATCGCGAAGGACAGTCCTCCCGACAACATCTCCTGTTGGAACGGTAGCTACTACCCTCGGGCGGACTCCTAGTCGCACTAGTCCAATATCTGCACAAATATATGGGCTTGATTAGTCTTGATAAAATTTAAAAGACATAAGAACATTATAAAACTATAAACAAAGATATGGTCAGATCTTTTTACCTATAACACCCCACTGCTTGCCAGCAGGTAGCACCAAATCTAGGTCACCCCGGAAATCCATCCCAGCAAACAGATACTCAGCAAAGACAATCTGCTGACAGTTGAACCACTCAAAGAAGGCATCAGAGAATGAAATATGTGATTAACCAGCATGTCTGGCCATAATATCAACCCATCTTTGCATCCATGGTTCTATCGGTGCTGGCACTCCGAGTGAAATGTACTATGGCTACATCAGTGGGATCTTCTCCAAGGCAAAAGTGGTCAGAATAGAACCATAACCAAAGTTCTTAGATCTTCGTTCTTCACCTTGGTAAGTTGTTCTTTTATAATCGAAAGTACTACATCACACCAGTTGAATACCTTTGGTTCAAGGCATTCCAGTGCATATTGCATATAGGACCTGTTGGCCAAGTGAAGAGCCGCACTACCAGCCAATCTAGCAAAGGTGAATAAGATAGTCCTCAAGGACCAGTCAATGACATCTCGAATACTAATCTTGCCATCCCTGTTCGACTGAGATCCATCTCTACAAAATTGGTGAATATAATCCCTCACGGATTCACCTCCATGGGCGGATCCTGATAGTGAGAGAGGGGCACCATGCCTCGATAAACTGGTCAAGAAGAAGATATCCTCAACTGTCAAAGGGATGGATTTACCTCAAATCTGGAACACTTGATTGGTAGGATCTCATGCATCGAGAAAGTATTGCAACAAATTGATTTGTTGCCTCATGCTGGATATGCGAAAGAATTTGAGCAAGCCACAGTTCCGCAATGCATTCACTGTAATAGGATCATGTAAAGCAACCATGTCCTCTTCTTCATGCTTGCATTCACGCCATTTAATGACCATCTTGATCCGATGAGTCTCTAAAAAACAAACAAGAGAAGAATTAGGATCCTGATTCAGGCAAAAATAGGCAAAATTTCCATGAAAAACAGTGCATAAACTTTCATTTTTGTGCCCATCGCACCCCAGCTATGTACTAGGTGGGATGCATCCTAACTGGCCAATGGCCAGCTCAGTATGCATCGCACCTTTCGATGTACAGTAGGTGAGATGGGGAGAGAACGAATTGTTCAAATCCTAGAGGCCCAGAATAACAGGAAAACATGCTCAGAATCAGAAAAGGAAAAATGCAATTGAAGAGCTCAGGGTTAGCTCCTACCTAGTCTAGACGGCACCGAAAATAGTCCATGGAATCTCCCAGAATCAGCTGGTGAATATCAAGAGGGAAAACACCTCCAGAGCTCCAAAAATCCCAAATTTGAATGAAATGGTAAAAATGAGAGGTAAAAACTACTTTTATGTTACTATTCATGTAGTTCAAGTAAAATATTGTTTTTTTAACTCATTTTTCAAGCGTGTATTTACATTTCTAATCAATTTGATGGAGCAATTGAACAGGCAATATGACCATCAAAAGAACATAGTGTTAATGGTGAAATCAACATCTCTGACTATTATCATGAGCAGTTTTACGCGAAGTTCAAGATCGTTAAAAAATAAACCTAGCAATGAGCAAATGTTCCCCCAGAGTTTAAGCTCATTGAAAAATGAACCCACCTTCAGTAAATAATCTTTTTGATCGCATAATTATCAGCTTTTGAACCTTGGTTGTGTTCTTACCATCACCTCCACTCTTTTTTACCTGATCATACACCTCCATTTTATTGTTTACCCTTTTGAGGAATAGCTGCGATGAGTGATTCTATTAACCACCTTCTTTACATTGCCGTGATTAAAAAGTTCCAAACCCTACCTGGAACCAGTTGCTATCTAAAAACATCACTCGTTCCTCAAAAAATGAGTCTCCTTTAAGCTCTTTCCATCTGACTCGTAATGGAAATATTTCCAAGCAATTGGCCTCTCCAGCTCGTTAAAGTGATTGGAAGTGCCATCCCTCCTCTAGATTCTAATCTTTTTGGACCTGAGGGATTATTACTCAAAACGATCGAGCGCTTGTCTTGTTCGGCTCATTAAAACTATCGAAAAGTCATCCCTTTCGTATTATTTTTTAATTTTTCGGACTTAAGGGATTACATTACGAAAAAGGACTATTGGAGTTTCCTTTACGTCTCTTTTTAGACTCTCTAAAATTGAAAAGGACCGAGTTATCTTTGTCGTTAAACTCGTTAAAACAATAGCGACAAACTTGTCCATGCAAACAAGAATGAGTTTCACTATCACTAGGATCGTTAAAACATAGCGAAAGGTTTGCCTAAAGGGAAAATTATAGAACAAGCATATGTTATCCTCCTTAAGCTTGACAAAAATAAAGAGGTACTGGTTAGCAATGACTGGGGAAAAAGGGAAGAAAAATTGAATAGCTTCATTGGTAGCAGGTCACTCTTGAACATGACACTTTCACTCCATCACCATGATTGAGTCGGGTTGGGTTATTCCATTCACCGGTCATATCACCATTGGTCCACCGTACCATCCATTTTTGGGGTTAATGCTACCAATCCATTTCAGTGTCGCCGATATTTTCAACAGAAGTCGCTCATAGAATTGACCAACCTAGCTAACGCCTCATCCGCTGCAATACCTTCACTCTCCATTTTTCATGACCACCACCCTGAACCTTGTATCATCAGATCGTTTTCACCTCCACAAAATCATTTGCTCCATTCCGTGTCGTAGATGTGGGATTCATTAAGGCCCTCCTACAACGGGTCACTTCTTGTCGACATCAGCTCATTATCCAAGAAGATGACTTAGGAACAACCCTTTCAATACTTTGAAACTTGCGTGCCTCAATGGCAAGTTTCTCACTTCCAGCGACAGGTTTACATCAATGGCCTTCGACCGAAAGATTTTACATGGTGTTCGACATCAACTCATGTATTCACAACATGTGAATTGTACTGCAGTACCTTGTGGGTCATTATCATTATCGGTGATTCCTCTCGCGCCTGTTAACAACTTACATCATTGGCTAGTAATCAGGCAATGTCTTTCACATGGATCGACTTGTACTTCGGGCGAAGATTGAACGAGTTTGAAGATCCCGGATCTAGTTTCATCCACCCGGTTTGCGATATATTCAGGAAAATAAAGACATCAAATGTACATCATTGCTACACAAATAATCATCCAAGCTAAGGGATGATGGCTCTACCAGAATCATCAGTCTGCCACACAGACGATTGTTTGTCTTATGTACATGAAAATGAATTTATAAAACTGAGCATGGGAATGCCCGCCTCAGCTAGATCATGAAAATATTATGAAGATAATGTATTGTATTGTATCTTATTACAGGTCACCTTCCAGTTCTAAAAACCTTGGATCCTCATTATAAATCATTTCACCTGACATCAAAAGATTTACGACCTCATACTTTAGGGGGCAACTGTTATAGACATATTTGGGCACTGCAACCCCAATCACATATGTCCATAAACCAAGGGATTCTAAAACCCTAAAAGTGTTGTTTCATACTCTAAAGGAACAAGGTCAGCTGATTACATCATATCCCAGAAGTTCTCCTTGAAAAACTACTGAGAACTAGTCAAAACTGGACCATACAGACTACTCCATGCATAGGGTGCAATGCATCTCACCTATTACACATGGGGGGTGCAATGCATACTGGAAATCCCTTCTGTAGGGTGCGATGAGCGAGAGCAGACAAATGGCAGAAGTAGTTTTCTAGGTGGAAACTCAAAGAATCTTCTAGAAACTGCTCATATGACACTTGCCTCTCTGAATTCGCCCAGGGATGAGTAAGAGATCATGAAATCCCCAAGTGGAACCAAGAACTATCAGTGAAATGACACTAATAAAAATCCCAGAAGCTGACTCACTCTCCTGCAAACATCTCTATATGGATCCTTTATCCTAGAGATCCAAGGGCTGGAATTTTGTAATTTGCAAGGAAGTGTTGTTGGTTTCTCTTTGAAGACATTGTTGGGTGATCTTGCTTTGTATGAGGTGAAGAGGGCTTTCATGCTGGGAGGATGATGTTGGATCAGATAGCTTGGTTGTAATCCTCTCTTCTACTACTTCTATCAATAAAGCTATTTGAGTTTTCCTCCATATGCTTGTATATCTCTGAATCTTGTATTTATATATGCATTTATATGGTTAATGTACATCTGATCCTACATTGTTTATGGTTATAGATCTCTATGCTTTGATGGTATTTTTTTGCCTTGCTTCTACAGGTGTTCTTTGAAGCGGGACAAGTGAGAAAGGAGTGGCGAAATCTCTATCAAGGGAGAGAGGAAACAAGCAAGGAGACTAGCAAAAGACTGAGGTTGGTACTCTTTGCTTCTCTCTCATCTATCTCCCATAAAGGAAAACACAAGTAACTTTAGTTTGTTTGTTTCTAAGATAGCTACCCGTCTTAGTGGGACTAGAAGCTCTGAATGGACACTAGTTTTCCCAGTAACAGAATATAAGATACTCTTAAAGTCCTGCCTCTTTAATTTCTTATGAGAAAAAGTTATAATTGTATTTGATCTATGTAACTGTCTAGGTTTGGAAGATCTTGAGAATTCCTTGAAGCCTCATAAAATGCACTTCACTTGGGGTGGTGGATTGAAGAAGGTTTCCATTGACCTTTGAGGGATGATTGATGTATATTTTTACTATAGATTCAACAACTTATGTGATATGCTAAAACGTAAGACAAGAATCTACTCTACTCTTCGGCGGTAATCAAAATTGATCGATGAAAACAATAATCAGAAAAGGAAGAATTTAGATCGCACATAACACAATATTTTTTTGGGGAAGGAAACTGCTCAAAACCACGACTATCTATATTGCATTAACCAAAATATTTGAGAATAAAATACAATGCTTGTTCAACTTGAATAATTCCTGTGCAAGTACAATATATCTCTCTTCTTCCTAGGCAAGCCTTGGATGAATACAATATGTTCTTCTCAGCCTTGAGCTCAACCTACACAAGTATTTTATATCCTCTACCTGACTTACTGCCTTTGGCCAACACTTGCCAAATTCCTAGCCTTCCAAGCTCCTACTTCCTTGCACAATTCCTGAGAGAATTAGACCATATTTAATTGGGAAGATCTCTCACCATAACTGTGAAATCCATCATATGTGTTCTACTGATTTCATGCACCATCTGTACAACTTGGAAAATTATATAACTGATAGTACACTGTCCTTGAACTCTAATCTCAACTGGGTCTTCCTCTGAATTGACATGCATGGGTTATTTATGATTGAATCTTCAGTTAACAGTGCTACAGTGAAGCTACATTGGTGACCGTCCCCACTACTAGACCTCCTACTAGTTCCTCCAACAGTGGGAACTACTTTAACTAACTATAGTTCAGTTAGTTTGAGTTAATTAATTACAACTCCATAAGAACTCAACCTGGCCCCTAAAATTTAGGGATCACTCTACATGAATCTAGATAGACATCCAATTCGAATTTCCTAAGCCAACTAAGTCAACTTTAACTTAGTTAAATGTGACAAGTTGCCATAAGAATAGAATTTTGATTTAATTCCCAATTTAATTCAAGGAAAAATTAAATTATAATTTCTAGATGCTATTTTTAACATTTCTTGTTGCTATTTTCAACACTCCCTCCCAATAAGAAATGAATTCAACTCTATCCCAATCTGGTACCTTTGGAATGTTCTTAATGCAATACTTGTCTCTAGTATTGTTGCTGCTGCAACTTCTGAAACTGAAAAAGCATCCAAACTGAATCAGTATGATGCATCTATCACCAAAGACTTTGATACTAGCTACTGCACTGTCTACTGAAAACTCTGCATTTTTGCTGACTCTGCACTGTTTACTGAAAACTCTGCATTTTTCTGCATTGTGCCATTTGCACTACTTCCAACTCTACTCTACACTCCCCAGTATCTGACTACTGCTAGTCTCTTCCTCTGTCACTCTGACATATGACTACATCAACCGCCATTGATTCATCCTACTATTGTGTATTGTGGGCTCCCATAGCAAGGTAATGATCCATGAGACAAAATATCTCAATGGACACTGCCCAAATTTTTTCATTCTTGGACTATTACTTCACATTGCCCCACCTCTCACGTGGTATGGCTGCATGTGCTCCCTCTTCAAACTTGGCTCAAAATTTCCCCTACAGGAGGTCTTTGTTTGAGTGGATGCCTCCACACAGTCTCCTCTCTTAGTCTCTAATTGTGGATGCTCCACAACTTGCTAAAGCTACTTCTAAGACTGCATTTGAGGCTGCATGTTGAGAGGTAATTCATACTCCCTCTCAACCACCAAGTCTCTAAACTTTTCCTTGCTCCTCAAGGCTTTGCATGTATCTTCGAACTCAAGGTCATATAAGTTCTTGACTCGCACATCGATCTGTTTCATCTATCTTATGGCGATGTGTCTAAGGAAAACCTTTCCTTTGCTAAAAATCACATCATAACCATGGCCTTCCAATACCGTGATAGAAACAAGATTCTGCTTTAGTCCTAGAACATACATCACATTTGTGATTCTGAGAGAGGAGCTAGACTCCCTCTAAAAGGTAATTATATTGATTTCGGTCATGCTATATGATGAGCCCCAAAAATGGATAATTATATAGGCTCATTCAACCTCTTAGTTCGACTTAATCCACCATTCTCATTAGTTTAATGCATGTTTTTTATTATATTTATACTAATAGAGTGAATTGGGTTAGTCACTATGCCAACAAGTCTAATCTGTGCTTTGTGTAGTCTTTTTGGTCAATTTGGAGACAAAATCAAAGGTTTTAATGAGCACTTGGCAGCCAGATTCGTGGGAGAACAAGGGAGAGGATTTGTAGGAAGGTGTCCCCTTCATTTATGGGCCCTTACCTCAAATTCTCCACCATCAACTCGGAGTTCAAGGGCCACCAAATCAATTGTCACAAGGGCAGCCGGGCAAGTGCTAGTAAAAGTGCTGTTAACTACAAGTTTTGGCAGCCAAGTTCCTAAAGTTTAGGAGGGTTGTTGGGGTCCTCAATTTGTATAAATAAGAAGGCTTAGGGCCCCATTTTGGTTAGCCAATAGTTAGTCACTTTGTAGGCAGAATTTAGCTAGTTTGTAGTTCGGTTTTAGTCAGTAGATTAGGTTTGCATTTCAGCACATTGTCAAGCTTTCCCTTGTGGACAGTTTTTGATGTAACTCTTCTTTTCCTGCTCAATAAAGATGAATCCAGCTTTGCACTAGCTCTAAATCTCTCTTAGGAGGCTGTAGCTCTTGGGATTGGGCCCATCTCAAGTGCCCAGTACCTCCTTTGCTTACTTTCATGTGTCTTTGCTGCATTCTTAGAATAAAATCTGCTATTTAGATTTAAATCTTGCTTTGTTATTTAGATTGCTTTTGATGGTTAAAGTAACTTCTTATGTTCAGAATAGATTGGTAGGATAATAACAGGAAAAAGGCTCCAAAAAAGGGTCAACAAACACTTTTGGTTTCACCTCTTCCTTATTGGATCAGGGGCTGGAATTGAAGTAACCGTGCTGTCCCAAACAAAAACACTAGTTTGCTTTACCATGCAATCCTTAGTGTACTGTTTTCATTTGCAGAAGTTGGTTATGTGTTCAGATCTCTGAAATGTTTCATTGCATAGTTGATATACATGGTTCTCTTCCAAATAAAGTTGATGTTCATTCACTTTATTGTTAGTTAGATTAGATTAGCTAGGACTTTGATTACTTGCAAGACTTTGTTGATTCAGTTGAATGTATACGGTGCAAGGCATCTCTACCACTGTTTCATCCACCTAAGCTTCATCAAAGCCAGTTGTTCCATCTCCTAGCTAGGTTCCTTGTCTCACACCTGTCCTTTTGCCCACGTAACCCTACCTTCTTGCTCCATCTTTGTCTTAGTCGTCTTGAAGCCAAGTCAGCCTTCTACACCCTCTCACCACTCCATCCACCTGTCCCTGGGTCACTCCAGGCCCCCATCCTACCTCCATATCCCTTCATGCATCTTCCCTCACTCACCCATCCTCCAAAATCCAATTTTTAAGCATCCTGTAGAAATTTCTGAACATCCTGTAGAAATTCCTGAACATCCTGTAAAACCCCTGCAGACTTCCTGTAGAAGCTCACAAATGAGGTTTCTTGATAGCCAAACTTTGTGAAACTCTCTGGAAGGGTGTTAGGGACTCCTTAGACCCTCTCTGAACCTTCCCAACCTCTTCCAAGCATTTCTCCTCCTTGATCCACCCCTGCACAGTCAAAGAACAGTGAAAGCATATGAATGATGAAAATGACGACTTAATCAAAAATAAAAAAAGATGTTTTCTTCAGATAGAGGTAGTCTAGACACATGTATTTTACCTTCATAGAAGTAATGACATCTCTTTCAGTAGTTTGCATTCTCTCCTTTGCATCAGTAGGACTAGCTGGTAGAATTAGGGTTTGCTAGGGTTTGTGTTTCCTTCAATTCTTCAATCTCTTTTCACAAATAGATTAGCTTCCTTCGAGTTAGCTTTCATCCATCAACTAAAAAGCTTCTTCTAAGAGCTCATAGAAGTTGGCTTAAGCTCCTAGCAGACTTGTGCCATCTGACCAAGTGACAGTTGCGGCAAGAGCTAGTGCTTGTGCATACAACACCGTCGCTTCCAAGTTTGTTACGAACTACCGGGTTGATAAAATTAAAGAAGGGAGTCCCGGGAGTTTCCGCATTATTGCTGCAATCTGGGGCTCACCACCATCTTTTTGGCGCCGTTGCTGGGGAAGCGTTAGAGTATTGGTGATTGCTGCTTTTCTTCTATTTTCTACTACAACCTTCTGCTAAGTAGTTTATTTCATTTCCATTCTGCAATTTCATTTCCACAAAAGTAGATTAGACATTTCCTGCTTTCATAGATTAGCATTTCAATTCCGCAATTTCAATTCTACAAGCGTAGACTAGCATTTCATTCCTGCAATCTCATTTGAACAAAATAGATTAGTCCTTTCCTACTTTCATTTCAATTCCGCATTTTCATTTCAGCAAGATATCTAGTTGCAGTTCAATCTATTTTTGTTTTGCAGGTACAAGAAGAAAAAGAAGCAAAATTCAACCAAAAATATTTTCTTTCATGCCTTGTAGGAGTAGAGATAATTCAGAAAAACGATTGCACAACACCCCCACTGCTTCACACGGCCAACCTTCTCTCTTCTTCGATGGCTATGATTAAAGAACCCTTAGGTGGATAGTAAGACATATCTGAAGAACCTCAAGGGAAGAAGAAGAAGAAACCATTCCTCTGGAGCGAATGGCTACAAGCAAAAATGTTGGGAGCAGTACCTTATCCAAAAATGAATTTGAAAATCAGATGGAAGATTTCAAGAGCAAGGTAAGACAGTTTCTTGCCATGCAACTGGATACCTTGCGGATCCAAAAGAAGCAAGAGGATGCCAAGATGGCTTTGGTTATCTTTTGTCCTAGGTGCACTAGAAAGCATCCTAGGAACGAATGTCCAATGCACTCCCTAGAAGTGTGTTTCGGCTGTGAAGGATACCATCCTATGAATTAGTGCCCTTCCTTGCCTGGACTTAAAGCTCCATATCAGAGAGCCAAAGGAGCCACTGGATCACTCTATTATATGAACCAAAGGAGGCCACATGGACCTAGATCTTACCAGCAGGAACTGCAAGGGACATCCGAGACCTATTATGACCCCTTTCAAGCCACTTTCATGCCTTCTTGGGGTCCCCTGCTCATCCTTCCTGGTTCACACCTCCTCCTTGTTCCTTCACAGATCCATATTATGCCCAACCAGTTGCTCATTCGTTTCACTCTTATGCTCAGCCACAGCCTCAGTGGAATGCACCTCATCAGGGGTGGAGGCCCCAGTACAACTCTCCTCCCGCTCATTTTCCTCCACCACCTGCCCAACTACAACCCCATCCGCATCCATCTCAAATATACACCCCCACTCAGCTACCCATACCACCATTCCCAAAACCATACAATGGAGTAGCTCAATCCAATTACAATGCTGAGGCACAACATGTCCAAATGACTCCTCTTGAGCTCGATGATCTTCACCATAGCTTAGAAAGAGTATTGCAAAACATGGATTATGTTGACAACATTGAAGGACCAAAGGCAAAAGAAGATTCAAAAGAAAGGATCATAGAACCATGGGCTGCTCTTGATGAAGAGAAGAGATCAGAATCAGAGATCAAGAAAGCTCCCTCATGGTTACCATCAAATCTTCCATGTATTCAAGAGAAAGATCAGCAAAAAGAGGAAGATGAGAAAGTCATGGTAGAAGGTGACATGAAACATGATCCAGATCAGAAAAAGGACCAAGGATATCAGAGCTATATTGAAATATGGTTTCAGACAGTCACTAAGTTGCAGCAGTACTCTCTTCTTCAGCTATGTTTGATCCCTTCAAAGTCAAATCATTTGGTCTCTGAAATCCGGATAATTGTCAAAGGATGCATTTCAAGCCTCCACATCATCTTGTCTCTAATCTCGATGTGCACATGGCTCCATTGGAAGTATTCTTATACTTGAAAAGAATTTTGCTTTTCAAGTAGGGTAGGGTAGAAAAAAAAAAGAAAAAATAAAAAGAAAAAATGAAAATAAGATGAAAATAAAAATCTAAGGTGAAAACCTCCTCGGAGGCACTTTAGATTGGCTCATTGATTGAAAACCTCCATGAGATGGTCAATGGGTTGGAAATAAGAGGAAATAAGAATAAGATCCCTGGGTGAAAACCTCCCTTGGAGGCTTAGGGTGAAAACCTCCATGAGGCGCCCTATTTGTTTAAAAAAAAAAAAAAGAGAAAAAGAAAAGAAAAATAAAGCTAATTTCCATTTAATAATTGCAGGTTGAAAGAAGGACATTGCAAGTCAGGAGGATCGCTCAAAAAAAAAAAAAAAAGATAAAGGAAGTTCTGTGCCTTCTACAGGAAATTCTATGTCTTCTACAAGAAGTTCTGTGTCTTCTACAGGAAGTTTTGTGCCTTCTACAAGAAGTTTTGTGTCTTCTACAGGAAGCCTACAAATGAGCCAAAATTGATCTTTGAAGAGGACCTAAAGGCCGAGAATCTATCCATGAGGCCTACAAGCATCCATGTTTTCATCCCTCACCCTTCTCCATCATTTTTTCTATCTCATTGTGCTTCTTTCCTCAAGACTGTGTGTTCTACAGGAAGTTCCTGTAGAAATTACAGGATTTCTACAGGAAGCTAGAAATGGATTTGAAAAAGGTATTTTGGCAAACATGATAGCTTCCTCAAGGGTTCAGAAGTCCTCCTGAAATCTTCAAACTCCTCCTCCATCATCTTTATGCCTGCATCACAACAAAAGCTCAGTTTTTCTTTCCATGCAAAAACTTGCAGAATGCTTTGAAGAAAAAATACATAGAACATAATTTGTTTTTTCCCTAGCTTGAAAACCATGCATCCATTTGAAAAACTGTTACAGGGGAAGTTGTATAGGGACAATGGCAACATGCTCGAGCAATCTTAGCCCATTCCGGTGCACGGTTTCCAAGAAATCCGCCTCCATCACCGTCAGCCATTTTTGCATTTTCTCCATATCCGTGCATCCATTTCAAAACTTGTTTCATGGGGAGATGCATATGGGTGATAGTAGCCTACCCAAGCAGTTTCAGCCGATTCCGATGCACGGTTTCCGAGAAATTGATCTCTGAAATCTTCATCCATTTTCCATTTTTCTCGAAACTTGTGCATCCATTGATCGTAATTTTGCTATGGGAGGTGCATAATGATGATAGGAACATGCTCAGCAAGTTTCAGATCGATCTGATCTATCGTTCAGGAGCAATGGCGAAAACAAGTTTTGGTCCTGTGAAAATTCAGCAGCAGCAACTTGAGGGTGCAGATCTGAATGTAAAGCCAGCTCCTACAGCACGGATCCGGCCAGAGGATACCTGCACAAGAAAAAATAGCCATGAATCAGCCACCAAGCCCTCATGCAACCACAAAAGCCAATGCATGCAGCAAATGAAAGGCCACAACACCTCACGGCAGCCACATTCGACTTCCAGGTACGTGACTAAAACTCATTCCTCTAATTGCATGAATGTAATTTGGAAACTGCATGAGCAATGAGATGGTTGGGATTAAGAAAATCGGTGGCCAGTTACCAGTTCTCCAGCGCTCAAGCAAAAATCACGCAGCATACGTGTATGGTCGGTCACGTGAAATTTGAAAAAAACACAGGTAGTGGTAGATGTGTTGAACTCCAGCGCACAAGACGTCAAATGATTAACAGATAGAAGAGAACATACAGTCCATAACATCACTACAGTTCGAATAAAGACAGCACACGTTTTTTCCACCTCACCACAAATCACACAGCAATTAAAGAAGGCTCGGCTGAAACTCACAAACTGTTGTTCATCTGCACTTGCCACATCCTCAACTGAAGTATGCACAAAACGATTAACTAGTCATCCTCCACCAGTTTCTCTACCTGTCTTCAAGATTCTGCTGCGTATCAGGCTCGCTCAGAGGCGCAGGGGCGCTCTACAGGCATTTCTACAGGAAGTCTTCTACAGGAAACACAGAAAACAGCCATGCAGAAAGAAAACCTGGGATTTTCAGCGAATTTCAAGCTCCAAACGAGGTAGGATCGGGGAAACTTCGTTGTGCATGATTTTTTGGTACAAAATGGTGAATTGAACACGGCATTGAATTGAAAAATGAGAGTAATAGTCTACCTATGTATTCAACAAAATATGAAAGATTGCCTGCATATTTCACTGTATTTTCCCAAGTTCTTTCTCTGCACTCCGAACTCTCCTCATCATCTTTAAAAGTAAAGAAGATATATGCTGCAGTAGAGGCCACCCTGTGTGTATGAAAACCTGAATTTACATATGTATCTATGTGTTGAGAAGAGAATTTGTGCCCTTATGCTCAGTTCTGCAAAAACAACATTGTCCTTTCAATAAACCGACAGTCGAATTCTAGGTGACAGAAACAAGGGAATTATTGTTATCTGGTATTGTGAGGAACACAAGAGAAACTCCTCCCTGGGTTCAGAAAACACCAAATTCAGTTGTCCTCTGTTTTAGTGATTGACTGTTGTTTTCCTGAGCATTTCCTTTTCTGATTAAAACATAAAAAGAGCAATTCCACCATGCAATGAGGATTCATAATGGGAGAACACAATTGAACAAGTAAAGGCACACCCAAGTCAACCATAGCACAAGTCAAAGAGAAGGCACCCCTAGCCAAGCAAGCCAAATCAGGGAAAACTGGTTCTACAGGAAGCCAGAAAACTGCTTCTACAGGAAGCCAGAAAACGACCACTACAGGACTTTCTACAGGAAGTCTGTGGAAAGGGCAACACAAGGAGAAATTGGCCGAGATTTTAGCTAGGGAAGCAGCAGCTGTGCTGGCCACCCTAAGCACATCCCCCAAGCAGAAGGAGAAGTGAAAGAGGGAGCTTCCACTATAATTTAAGGCAAGAAGGAGAATGCAGATAAGAACTAGCAGACCCCAACCACAGTTAAAAGAGCCAATCACAATTGTAGACACCTTAGCTACACAAAAGGAGAGGTCTCCCTCCAAGGCATCCATCACCTATGAACGGGGAAGCCCAAAGACATCCACTTGGAGAGAAATAATGGAAATGTTGGACACAAAGGTCTCTCTACAGGATGCTGAGACAGTTCTAGAGGAAGCTGAGAATTCTCTAGGAAAAGGAGCACAGGCAGTGGGAAGAAGCAGAGAGAAAAGCATGGTTTCATGACCAAGAAGAGGACATCACTTTAGAATCTTGGCATGACAGGGAGGCCACCAGGTCCATCAAAGATGAGGAGATAGAACAGTTGCTCAGAGGATGAGCAACACTTTCAGTAGGGGGGGTGATGATGAGCCCCAAAAACGGATAATTATATGGGCTCATTTAACCTCCTAATTCGACTTAATCCACCATTCTCATTATTTTATTGCATGTTTTTATTATATTTATGCTAATAGAGTGAATTGGGTTAGTCATTATACCACCAAGTCTAATGTGTGCTTTGTGTAGTCTTTTTGGTCAATTTGGAGACAAAATCAAAGGTTTTAATGAGCACTTGGCAGCCAAATTCGTGGGAGAAAAAGGGAGAGGATTTGTAGGAAGGTGTCCCCTTCATTTATGGGCCCTTACCTCGAATTCTCCACCATCAACTCAGAGTTCAAGGGCCACCAAATCAATTATCACAAGGGCAGCCAAGCAAGTGCTAGTAAAAGTGATGTTAACTACAAGTTTTGGCAGCCGAGTTCCTAAAGTTTAGGAGGGCTGTTGGGGTCCTCAATTTGTATAAATAAGAAGGCTTAGGGCCTCATTTTGGTTAGCTAGTAGTTAGTCACTTTGTAGGCAGAAGTTAGCTAGTTTGTAGTTCGATTTTAGTCAGTAGATTAGCTTTGCATTTCAGCACATTGTCAAGATTTCCCTTGTGGACAGTTTTTGATGTAACTCTTCTTTTCTTGCTCAATAAATATGAATCCAGCTTTGCACCAGCTCTAAATCTCTCTTAGGAGGTTGTAGCTCTTGGGGTTGGGCCCATATCAAGTGCCCAGTACCTCCTTTACTTACTTTCATGTGTCTTTGTTGCATTCTTAGAATAAAATCTGCTATTTAGATTTAAATCTTGCTTTGTTATTTAGATTGCTTTTGATGGTTAAAGTAACTTCTTATGTTCAGAATAGATTGGTAGGATAATAACAGGAAAAAGGCTCCAAAAAAGGGTCAACAAACACTTTTGGTTTCACCTCTTCCTTATTGGATCAGGGGCTAGAATTGAAGTAACCGTGCTGTCCCAAACAAAAACACTAGTTTGATTTACCATGCAATCCTTAGTGTATTGTTTTCATTTGCAGAAGTTGGTTATGTGTTCAGATCTCTGAAATGTTTCATTGCATAGTTGATATACATGTTTCTCTTCCAAATAAAGTTGTTGTTCATTCACTTTATTGTTAGTTAGATTAGATTAGCTAGGACTTTGATTACTTGCAAGACTTTGTTGATTCAGTTGAATGTATACGGTGCAGGGCATCTCTACCACTCTTTCATCCACCTAAGCTTCATCAGAGCCAGCTGTTCCATCTCCTAGCTAGGTTCCTCGTCTCACACCTGTCCTTTTGCCCACGTAACCCTACCTTCTTGCTCCATCTTTGTCTTAGCCGTCTTGAAGCCAAGTCAGCCTTCTACACCCTCTCACCACTCCATCCACCAGTCCCTGGGTCACTCCAGGCCCCCATCCTACCTCCATATCCCTTCATGCATCTTCCCTCACTCACCCATCCTCCAAAATCCAATTTTTAAACATCCTGTAGAAATTTCTGGACATCCTATAGAAATTCCTGAACATCTTGTAGAACCCCTGCAAACTTCCTGTAGAAGCTCACAAATGAGGTTTCTTGATAGCCAAATTTTGTGAAACTCTCTGGAAGGGTGTTAGGGACTCCTTAGACCCTCTCCGAACCTTCCCAACCTCTTCCAAGCATTTCTCCTCCTTGATCCACCCCTGCAAAGTCAAAGAACAATGAAAGCATATGCATGATGAAACTGATGACTTAGTCAAAAATACAAAAAGATGTTTTCTTCAGATAGATGTAGTCTAGACACATGCATTTTACCTTCATAGAAGTAATGGCATCTCTTTCAATAGTTTTCATTCTCTCCTTTGCATCAGTAGGATTAGGGTTTGCTAGGGTTTGCGTTTTCCTTCAATTTTTCAATCTCTTTTCGCAAATAGATTAGCTTCCTTCGAGTTAGCTTTCATCCATCAATTAAAAAGCTTCTTCTAGGAGCTCATAGAAGTTGGCTTAAGCTCCTAGCGGACTTGTGCCAGCTGACCAAGTGACAGTTGCGGCAAGGGCTAGTACTTGTGCATACAACACCGTCACTTCCAAGTTTGTTACGAACTATCGGGTTGATAAAATTAAAGAAGGGATTCCCAGGAGTTGCTGCATTATTGCTACAATACTGGGGCTCACCACTATACCTCCCAACATCTCCAAACTCTATGTTCTACTTGAGGACTTTCTCCTCAAAGTCACTGAAGAGATCTATATTCCCCTTCATATGGAACGAGGCACCACTATCAAGATACCACATGCTTCCCATTACAGTGTTTCCATACATGTAATGAGAGTGAAATCAAGCTCGAATTGTCAAGCTAAATATTCACCTGCTGCTGCTACTACAGACTCCTTCTTTCTTTATTTCTTTTGTGGGCAATTCATGGCATAGTGCGCGTACTTGTGACAGTGAAAATACTTGATGTTCGACAAGTCCTTCTTCTTTCCTCCCTCCTCACCTTGGGACTTCTTTCCATTGGCTTTATTTTCCTTGCTGACTAATGCAAAGTCCTCTTCCACTTCTTTGGAAGAGGCCCCATCTTTGGTGCTCTGTTGAAATTCTTCTTGTACCAAGTCAAACCACAATTTCTCCCACTCTAGTAGCTTCTCCCTCCCATTAACTGAGTCCTAAAAACTATTCCATCTCTTGCGAAGTCCTAGAAGTACTAGGTTTACCAGATCGCCTTTGGAAACAGTAATCCCGAAACTTCCAAGTTCATCAGGACATTGGGTGAACTTGGTCAAGTACTTCAAAATAGAGTTGCCCTTCTCCATCTTGATCTTTCTGAGTTTTTCCTTCAATGCAAGCTTCCTGTGGTCACTGCTATTTTGAAACAGGTTTGTCAATGCCTTCCACATTGTAGATGGAGTTTCCTTACCGTGGATATTTGAGAAAACCTGATCTCAAACTCCTTCTAGGATAATCCTTCTCGCTTTTGCCACACACTTTCTCCATTCAGCTAGATATTTAGCATCAAATGCTGGAGGCTTCAGAATATCATGATCTATGAATTCTTTGATCCTGCTATCTTCTAGCATTTCCTCCATCCTATCCTTCCATGCTATGTAATTCAAGTTTCACTCTAGGGCATACTCAAATCTCAAACCGTAGAATGACATATTGATGACTATGAAGTATGAACCTGCAAATTTTATTTCACTTGCACAAAAAACTCGAACTATCCTCTTCTATACTACCCTTAGCTTCGATACCATGTAGATTTTTACTTATAGATTCAATAGCTTATGTGATATTCTAAAACACAAGATAAGAATATACTCTACTCTTCAGCGAAAACCAAAATTGATTGATGAAAACAATAAATAGAAAAGGAATAATTTCATTCACACATAACACAATATTTTTCTGGGGAAGGAAACTGCTCAAAATCTTGACTATCTATATTGCATTAACCAAAATATTTGGGAATAAAATACAATGCTTGTTCAACCTAAACGATTCTTGCTCAAGTACAATCTATCTCTTTGTTTCCTAGGCAACCCTTGGATGAATATAATATGTTCTGCTCAACCTTGAGCTCAACCTGCACAAGTATTTTCTATCCTCTGCCAGACTTACTGCCTTTGGCCAACACTTAGCCAAATTCCTAGCCTTCCAAGCTCCTACTTCCTTGCACTGTTCCTGGGAGAATTAGCCTATATTTAATTGGAAAGATCCTGCACCATAACTGTTCAATCCATCATATGCCTTCTACTAATTTCATGCACAATTTGTACAACTCAGCAAATTATACAATTAATACTACACTATCCTTGAACTCTAATCTCAATTGGGTCTTCCTCTGAACTGATATGCATGAGTTATTTATGAGTGAATCTTCAGTTAACTGGTGGAGCAGTGAAGCTGCAGTGGTGCCCGTCCCCACTACTAAACCTCCTACTAGTTCCTCCAATAGTTGGAACTATTTTAACTGATTATAACTTAATTCGACTGAGTTAATTAATTACAACTTAATAAGAACTCAACCTGGGCCCCTAAAATGTAGGAATCACTCTACATTACTCTAGTTAGACTTCCAACTCGAATTTCCTATGCCAACTAAGTCAACTTTAACTTAGTTAACTACTACAAGTTGCTTTGAGAATAGAATTTCAATTTAATTCCCAATTTAAATCGAGTACAGATTAAATTAGATTTTTAGATGTTATTTTAAACATTTCTTGTTGCTATTTTCAACAATTGAAACTTCTTTTTCTTAGGGACTAGGTATTTCTTCAAATACTAAAGAAAAGGATGATGCATGGTGGAAAGGACTCAACATTGCCCAAGATAGGAGTGCACATTCAATCAAGGCAATCAAAGACTCCATAATGATTATCAATCCAAAAATTTCCTTTCTATATTTTTTTCTGTGAACTGCAACAGTAATGTCTAAGGGTACAACTAAACTATACTTCTGCTAACAAAACCAAGTGGTTTTTTGAAAGAAATGTTTTTCTAAGTTTTTGTGATTAGATGATTTATTCTACTAAATTTTTCCATGATTTTCACTTAGACCCAACCATGAGCAACCTTACTCTGTAGTTGTGTTGTCAAAAGGAGTGAATGTACCTACAAAGAGATTTGAATTTTGTTGGGGGATTTATTCTACCAAATTTTCCTGGGTTGTACTTAGCTCAACAAAAGATCTTTCATTACCTTCTAATTATTAAGGAAATTGTCATGTTCATTCATACCTTCCCCATTTTACATCCTCTCTTGTTTTCTCTTTCCTAATTTTCCTTCCAATTGTCAATTATTTGTTCAATCCTGAGAACAATTTCCCAAAAATTTATAATGATTAGCAAATTGAGCCTTTTATTTTTTGTTTTGTTTTGTAATTGTAATTGTAGGAGTGGATTTTTCCTTCGAGAATGGCCACTCTAGATAAATTAGGTATGAGAATTATTGGGTGTCCTACTATTTGTGCTTGCCCACCTTAGAGTATGTCTATTGGCTCTGAAGTTGGAACTATAGTAGATGTATGGTTGAATGATGGATGGTGGGAAGGAGTTATAGTTATGATCAAGGAACCCTCTAATGAAGTACAAACATATTTTCCTGATATGTTTTTTGCTCTTCATTGTTGGATAATATAATTCCTATGATATATACATATAATTCTAGATTATTTTGAATTTCTAGTGGACTACCTATTTGAGAATTTGTAACATACCTTGTTTATCTTTTAGGTGAAAGTGTTTATTCAATATTACATAAATGTGATTTGTGCTTTTTCGAAGATTGGGTCCACAGTTGGTGGGTTGATATGGAAAAAAAATGTAGACCTAGCTACAAAACTAGTTTCGTATCATGTCGACCAACATCATGATATTGGGCTACATTCTCCAACCTTAAGTAATGATTTATTTGGATACAAAGCCTCACATGAATTGAGGGATCATGTTCACTCATCCAATAGAAAGCTACATATTTATTCCTAGGTTATAGAGAGAGAATCCATAAACTTGGAAATATGCAAAAAATACCAAAGATGGTAATAATGATACTGTTCCACTGGCTAGGAAATGAGGACTAGAAACATTTGCAAGTGGACATGACAATTTTATGAATGTTTCAAAATTTAAGAACATGACTTTGGATGCCTATAATTCTAATATGGATGCATTCAGGGACTCGACTGATTTCACAGGGTAGGATGTCAGTAACCTTTAGACCACAGAAAGCAAATTGTTGAACATAATTAAATTGGAGAGTAACGAAAGAGAGGCTTGTAAAACTACTAATGACGGGCCATGTAGTGAATTTTACTCAAGACAAGAGTCATCAAGGAAACGACAACATGCTAAAGACTTTCCTTTCTTATCAAGATCCCCAACATCTTGTGGAAAAGGGGATTTAAAATGATTTAATGGTAATAAGTTGGTTGATACAGATGGAGTAAAGAATGACCTCAAATCCCTTTGGGCAGAAACACTAAAGATTTGGAAAATGGACAAGAAGGGCCTATGGAAGGAAAACGTTTGAAGTAATATAGCGGGAATCTCAAGCCCATGCGCATGGCTTCTATCAAAGAAAGTTTGTTCATAATTTCAATGCTCATTGCTAACCTTTTGATGTCAAGATGATGGGTTGTTTGGATGGAAACTTTCCAATTGCATTTGATTGGTTGCTTCGTTTGGTCCAATGCAAACTCGCAAGGTTGGCAAGTCAGGTAATCTTTGGGAGTGTCTGTAGAAGCTTTTGAAGTCAAGTCGAGGATTGCATTATAAATTTTGATTCATGTTTTGTACCTAAAATTTGTTGGTAACTAATATTGACCGTATTGATAGGGCTAACAAAAGAGTATCAGTGGAAATTATATCTTTGAATCCTCGCCTAGTGGATATAAAAGAAGGCAATGTCCTCCTTTGAATGGCTTTCTTTCCAAGCTATTCTGAGAGAGTTAAACTCCCATGATGACGAGCTATCTAACGCAACTCTCTCTTTTTGATCTGGAACATTTAACATTTCATAAATTGTGGATGTGGTTATTCAAAATTCCATGGATTTTTTCTCTTTAATCCCTCCCCATCCCTTTTGTTCTGCTTACTCTATTTTTTTCTTAGAATGATGTTTATCTACAGTTTTTGCGCATATAGTTGTAAAATGTTGAAACATCTAATGTATGAGGTCCTAGTTTTTTGAAACTATATGTTTTGTTTTACTAAATGAATTAGTCGGGGTAGTCAATGTAATTGAGACCTAATTTAGTTGAAGCAGTCGGAGAGGAGAAAAGGGGAAACCAGCATGACACCCGTGAGCCGCGACTCGAGGCAAGACTTGCATAGTCAGGCTCCTCAGTACACCAGACCCTTTAAGGGACACCCAACCTCTGAGCCCGTCTAACCAAACAACCCCTTACCTGTAGTGAGACATTAAAAACCCCTCTATTTCAACTGATATTGTGTATATATTCCAACGGTATAAAAAGATATGAAACACTAATTGGTCCTGTCTATTCTTTCTCCAAATACCATACTTTTCATTGTAAATGTCTTTCTATTCCAAATGTTTTTTATATATATTCTAAGGATAAAAAACCAAGAAACACCAATGAAATACAAAAGCCATTACACATCCTCTTTATATTATAGTGACAACAAATTACAAAAAAATATTTACAAAGCAATTTTTTTATTAATTTAATTAACAAATTAAAAAAAATCCATCCAAATTCCTGTCATTATAGAATTTTCACATTTTAACTAAAATCAAATAAAATATTAAAACATTTAGTTTTTCAAATTATAATAATTTACATGATGTGGATACATACTTTATTTGAGTGGTACTATTACTACTATTAGTTGTCTGCTTGTACTTGTTTCAGTTGTGACAGTGGCCAGCCGCCTTTCTCACCAATCCTCCACCACCCTAACGACCTTTTAGGATGTCGAAATCTCAGAAGTCCATACCTTTTGACAAGATTATTATTGTGACCATGTGGCCAAATTCAGAGATTATGTATGTCGGTTACTGAAAAGTAGAAGACTGTTTGACAGCCCCTGTCAGTTGCAGCATGGCGTTTGAATCGTGGGTGCCACCCAACTCCACCCTATCCCAGAGCGCTTTTTCTCCAGGCCCTTTCCAAATCTTGTTTCAAGTGCTCCGCAAATCATCGCCATCACCACTTCTTCTTCTGCAGTCCTGTACTGGTTTTGTTCCCTTCTTTTTACTGCGCTGCAGCTTTAAGCCAGTGCCAGTGCCACTCACTTGACTTCACTGGCCCTTGAAGGGCGGTGCTAGTCGTTCTGCATGGGTCCAGATTTTGAGTCGGTGGAAGGAATAAAGATGGAATCAAAGAATCGCAATCAGCCCGAAGTTCAAGTCCAGCGATAGAGACTTCAGAGCAAGAAACAAGTTAGCGCGTAATCTAAGGAGGTGACATTTTACTGTGAAAAACAATAAAATTCTTGCAATTTCTAAAATTAGGTTGAAGCAGTATTTGGAGATCTAGGTTATAGCTGTCTAGTTTTGGTTTTGGTTTCGGAAATTTAAGTTATAGTTATTTAGATTAAAAGTTTTGGAGTGGTTTACTGAGACCAAGGAATTGCCAGAACAGCTAAAAGTGGTCGAATTTAGTAAAAAAAATCAAAAAAATCTTGTAGATACCTGTTTGAATCATGTTTTTGATGGTGGAAATAGAGTTATCACCATCAAAAATCTCTAGAACAGCTAAAATTATGAATTTTAACATCTTAGATTTACAAAAATCGTTATCGAATTTTTTCAAAATATGACTAGAATTTCCATAACTTTCCTAACAGAAAACATAATAGACAAAAAAAAACATAATAGTTAAACTACAACGTTTTTTTTACTAATGGTTTTTTTGGGTGCTAATGGTTTTTTTTGCTAATGAGTTTTTTTGGTGATGCAAACTATTGAAACACATCTTGATTAAAAAAAAACCAAGTTCTACTCGAAAATAACCATCAAGACAACAACCATCCTTAAGTGGATTGCAGATTCCTGGAATATTTTGAGATCTGACGGATATGACCCTTGAATTTGTCACAGAGGCAAACTAGCTAATGCAGAATGGTCAATTTCAGCGGAGTCCCGTACCAGATTGTAAAAGCAACTAAATCATATGATCGATATTCCGTCAGGACTGTAGCAAACTTGCAGAAACTGACTCCTACCATAATCCCGTACATGTTACCAAAAGAAATCAAATCATAAAAGCGATAGTCCATCCGAGGACAGTAGCAAGCTTCTTTGCAGACACTGCTTGCTACCGATAATCCCGTACGAGTTTGTAAAAAAGCAACCAAAGAGTTAAAGAGTTTTAGTTGCTAAGAATTAAATTTAATTTGACTGTAGATTTTATGAATATATTGAGATGTGATAAATAGTAAGAAAATGAATTATTCAAATTGATTTTTACTTATTGAATCGAATTGTAAGAAAATTAATTATTCAAACTAATTCTTACTTATTCAATTCAATTTGCAGTAGAGAGTATTTTCAAAACCTATAAAAATTCGAGTCTGAAGCCCACTGATTCACACCCATATGCCAGAATTAATATCTTCTGGATATGGTGAGAAGATAGTGATATTTGCTGGTCTGTGTCCACCGATTTCAATCTGCACGTATGATTCTATGAATGGCCAGGGTGAGGATAATGTGTCCATCAAAACTTTTTAAAGTCTGCCATCTTCATACGAACCCTTCATCTCTGTGTTTGTACCAGTCATTCCAGTTCTGAAAAAGAGGATTACCTTCAGCTGTGCAGTGGCAACGCCCATTTTTTCTGTACAAACATGCTCTCCGTGCTACGCTAATATTCCATCGATTTTCGGCTGTTCGATTCCCTTCAGTTTAAAGATAGACCAGGACATCCGCTTTCCTTTGTGAGCCAATCAACTCAGAAGAACGTGCATTATGTTTTATGTCACCCTCATAATTATAATCTTTCAATGTGAATGGCCATATTTCAATTTGAACGGCCTAAATTTGATGGGTATCTATTCACGTATCAAAAACTGACCATTTTAAATTCTGTGGGGTTATTGATCACGGCTATATAATTTGTCAAATTGTTAATTGGATGGGTGACTTTTATATATATATATGGAATTTGAAATAAAATTATAGAAAATTATGGCATTATACAATATTTATAATATTAAGATTTTAACATGAAATTTTAAGATGAGCATAGATTAGGTCATAGTGGATCTTTGAATTTATTAGAAAAACTTAGTCACCTTGTGATCTTATATGGTACACACTTAAGTTTAAAACATGAACATTACAATTATATAAGCTTAAAACAATGAACATACACACTTAGTCACAGTATGGTCCTATAGTGTACCTACTAAAACATGAACATTAAAGGGAAGGCTAACAAGACATGTCCACACCTATTAGTCATTGGTATTCTATATAAAACACTAACTTACTTTTTTTTGTTTATGTAGGTGAAATAGATGTTTTTCATTTAATTTTGAGAGCTTTATGTAGTTTCATTAGTTTGACACACTATTAAAGATCTCACATTCTATTAAATTGGTCTATTTAATTGGTTTGATAAAAACAAATCTATTTTGTGGTTGGATATGGAAATCTCAAATGTGTGGTTACCAAGGCTATGATGCCTCAGATACATTCACAGTTGAATCTAAACACAATTGGGTTTGTGCCTTCTAGGTTTTAGCATGTTCAATGGAAAGTTTTATTCATTGACATTGTTTAACTGTTAAACGTTTTGGAATTTTTTGCAAGAATCCAGCAAAATATTTTTTGGTCAAATCTTGATTTATAGAGGGGTAGTAGGAGCAATGAGCGGGGTTGATCATTCATCCTAAGGAACAACTGGAATATAAATTTGATTGGGAATTAGGAGAGGCAACCAATAATGTTTTCGAAGCCTATCCTTTAAATGCAGTATATCTAGGGGGAATATTATGGGGTACAGAGGGAGGTACCCAAGGGAATAATGTAATAATGTGAAGGGCCATAGTTAATAAATAAAGTGGTTAACCCACATAATGTAAGGGACTACAAGTAGTTAGAAATAATGTGATAATACCATTGTATTAGATGTATGGTATTGAGAGACTCACGGTAATTACCCATGGTATTGTATGTATATAGCCTTGGTACATACAATACCATGGGTAGTTACCATGAGTCTCTCAATACCATACATCTAATACAATGAGCTTATCACATTATTTTTAACTACTTGTGGTCCCTTACCTTATGCGAGTTAACCACTTTATTTATTAGCTATTGTCCATCACATTATTACATTATTCCATTGGGTACCTCTCTTTGTACCTCATAATATTCCCCCTAGGTATAGTACATTCCACCCCCTTAAACATATCTCCTTCCCAAAAGAACACAAATAATAAAATCTTCTCAAAAATGTAGTCCACTGGTACCATGCATGTGCATCTTGTCATCCAAGAGAAAGGTGATTACTCGATATAGTTGATGCCTTGCTCGCTTGAGATGGACCTTGCTTCTGGACACTTGATCTAGCCAGTGCCTCGCTTGCTTGAGATGGAAGTTGGTTCTGACGGTTCCTCTGTGTTGATGTGTTATGGGTCAATCGTCGCATGTCTCTATCTGTTGCCCAAGGGTTGTTGTCCTTGTTGCTAATTCATTGCCACCTTGTTGGTTGTTGCTTTGTTGGGTGATGCGGGTGGTGATATGTTGAAGCTTTAATTGATGGAATATCTTTATTTATTTCACCATCTGATGGATCCTAAGTGGTATCTAGTACCTATTGTGGCGCCTGTGGTTGTTACTTGTCTTCCAGTATTACTTCCACCACTGACTCCTCATCTGATGTGTTAGTACCTGGAATGTTTTTGCTTCGGCCTCCTTGGAATCTACTTGTTTACTGATGGAAACACCATGCAACGTAATTTTCTTCTTTCTATACTAGAGCTTTAGGAATTTCTTCTGCACATTAATATTGACAGTACCAACGGATTCCATCAAAGGGTATCCCAATATAATATCCACATCATCCATATCTAAAGCATAAAAATCAGAATGCGACACATACTTATCCAGGGAAATCTTCAAATCTTTATAAATTTGCACCTCCTCATTATCAACCTGTGTGTATTCCATTTGTTTCACTGGGACTTGCAATCTTTTAGCTAAATGATCATTAATAACACTATGCTTGTAACTAGGATTGATAAACACAATGATCTTCTCTTTATGAATAGATCCATGAACATGTAATAAGAAGATACCCATAGAAAATAACCCATTATGTTTCTCGTTATCCTTTTTTGTACCATGAGGCCATTTTTCCAAAACGACCTTTTCAAATTCTTCAATGGGAAGACTTACCAAATTCTTTTTGTCAA